>LPNX010156624.1:1325341-1378708 GCA_001517045.1 Pseudotsuga menziesii
AAAATAAAAATATAAAAATAAAGAGTAAAAAGATAAAAATAAAAAGTAAAAGATAAATTAAAAGATTAAAAGATTAAAAATTAAAATTAAAATAAAAGAATAAAAGATAAAAAATTAAAATAATAAAAATTAAAATTTAAGTCAAAGGGGCCCCCACTTGAGTCATGGAAACTCTAGATCTAAGGGTTAAGCTTTATTGTGACATGGATCTACCTTTTTGACCATTGATTTGAAAAGGCACCCTTGCTTTTGATTGGTTGAGAGAGGTGCAAAGTCAATATACCTAGATCTAGTGGTGGAGATCTAATCTTGGCCATTGATCTTCAAGGGGTTGGGGTTGTTCCTCAACTATATAATGAGGGTCTCACTCCCTCATTTGACATGATCTCTCATGCTATTGTTATGCTGTCGGAATATTTTCACACTCTCCTCTCATATTCTTTTGGCTATTGTAATTTTCTTGCCCTAGTTGGGCCATAATACAAGTAATCTTTGGAGGAATTTCTTGGTGTCTCTTCTACATTCCATTTTTCTTTGTGAGGTAACTTGCTGTTTATTTATTTCATTTGTATTTGTATTAGCTAGGATAGCTCTCCACAAAGTATTTTGTGGAGAGACTTGTAGGTAGAAGTATTTCTATCTGCATTTGTGAGTAGATTAGTAAGATTCTACAAAGTATTTTGTAGGATTTATTATTGTGCTCACCTCTTGGCTTAATTGTGTAGCTCTTATAAGTTTATTTGCAGGGATCTAGAGTAAATGAGCATTTTCTCCATTGGTTAAACTCTGTTTTTTCTTTTTTTCGCACTTTTGCTTAAGAGGGTTTTGAAACTCAGTTTTTATCATTGTATAGTGATAAAAATTTTGGTTTTAAGGCCCCAACACTTAGTATATTAATTAAATACTTCAGATCTATTGCTTTAACATCATTTAGGTGGCTGAAAACTCAGAGCCCTCTAAACATCTCTATTTTTCAGAATTTCAATTCGGCCATTTTTTTTTTTGCGTTCTGAAACTGGGTTTTATTCATTGTATAGTGAATATAACCCTTGTTTTAGGGCCCCAATCCATTATATATTGGTAATAGGCTTTAAATCTGCTGTTTACATGTTATTTCAGCCTTCTAAACATTCATTTTCAGCCACTAAAATTTATGTTTTCCATTTTTTAAAAGTTCAGATTTTTCTGTAAAATTTCTGGGTTTTACACTAAATTTTTCTAACTTTCTGTTCAGTTTTTTTGCAGTAATTTCCAGCAAGTAAGTTGCTGATTTTTTGCAGGTTTTGTGCACAGAAAGAGGGGATTATGCTACCCTAAATTTGCCAGAAAAAACCCAGCTAAAGTTTGGTCCAAAAGAGGCTCTAAACTACACTTCCTCTCTCTCTTCTTTTCTGATATTTGTAAACCCCAACAAAAACTTCTCTTGGGGTATTCTGCAAAAGTTTGTATAGCACTTGTAATATATGTAAATAGATTAGGAAGTAGAGTAGGAAGTAGAATACTAGTTGCTTAAATTTCTGTTTATGCAATTTTTTCTGTTTACCCACCTATCTTTGTGACAGACCATCATCTCTGTCACAAAGATTGAAGTGAGGTTAGTTTATTGTTTTAGCTAGTTGTATTTTCTTTTCTAGTTTCATTTTCGTTCACCCACCTATCTCTGTTATAAACCACCATCTTTGTAACAGAGATTGTTGTGAGGTTTGTATAATCTGTTTTATTTTTTCTGTTCACCCACCTATCTCTGTGACAGACCACCATCTCTGTCACAGAGATTGCTGTGCGGTTAGGCATTGCTTTAGCTAGTTACAGTTTCTTTTAAGTTTCAGTAATTGTTTTACTTTCAGTTAAAAGTAACCATACAACTCACCCATCCTGTGTATTCTCTATCCACTTGTCATCTCCCTTTAGGGACTTCAAGTTGGATATGAAAAGCAGGAGAAATGAGGGCTTAGGTAATTAAAACAACCTTTCTTTTCTGTTACAATCACACATTTATTTATTTATTTTTAGTCCAAGATCAAGTACCAGCACCTCCCATAAGGGATGCCGCTTGGTTGATCTTATTGACAGCTTAAAATTTACCTTGCATATTAACCACCAAGACTTAAAATTAACCCCTAAAATTAACCAACAAAAGCTTCTCTATTTCCTGCTCCTCTACTCGGTTATCACCCTTCGGGGTACTCGCGAGATACGACAGGGGATAGAGGAGTCTTAGTTTAATAGGCATCCATCTAGCCAATTTTCCTGTCAACTAAAAACAGTGACCTCAAGAAGCTAGAAGGGGTAGTAGACCGTGGGGGGTCTCTAGGCGCTTTGACATCCTCCTTGTTGAGCACCGGGGCATTGGGGTTTGACCTGTGAGCTACGGGTGGGCTTTGCTCCCACTTTGTTGAGCGCAACAACATTCCCTCTTTGGCTTGAGAAGTACTAGATTGGGGTAGTCACACCACCAATTCTAAAACTAACTTCAAGAAGAAAAACTCTAATAAAATTTATTAAAATTAACCAAGAGACATTGCAAAACGTCCTACAAACACAGGTCACTGCTATTTATCTTTGCCTTGCTGTTCAAGGTTTTTACTGCAAGCTTTTTACTTTTCAGTTACAAGTATTTCCTTTCAGTTTCACAAACTCTTGTGGTGGCATCTATAATTCATTTGCTTAAGTAATCACATTGTTTAATCTTGTAACTTGAAAGCAATCTATCCTTCCATCTTTGACATAATAACTTGTTCATATTGTGTAATTCTTTAGCATTTGTTCATACTGTTAATATTGTAGATCTTGCTTAGTTTAGGCAATTGTGGATAATCATTCTTAATTCTTTTGTAAGCTTGTAACTCATAATCTTTTGACTCCATTTAATCTAGGCACTGGTCTTGTAATTTTGTAACCTTATAAAATAAAATCCCTTTAACTGAATTATTAATAAACCTTCCTATAGGGACTACCCCCCTTGGCACTGTTGGGATCTTGCCTAAACGGAGGAGTTGTGGACTGTGGTGACAGTGGTCCCCAGCTCTCACTTGCCCCCAAGGACACACATAGCAGGTTGTGACTTTCCTGTGCCTTAAAGTGTGAATTAGGCGGCAACACATCTGTACATCTATACTGTCTCTATCATTTCTAAATATGCTGAAGGTTGTCTTTATGAATTTGTTCTATCTGGATGTCTGAGAGAAAATATTATGCTACCTATTCGTCTCTAATATCAACCGAATACTTCCATACCTGGCTTAGAGATCCTGGATGAGCACACGTGCACGAGCATCTACTACTTGTTCGTCTCATCTACCGATGGGGTACTCCCATACTTGGCTGTGAACCTGAACAAGTAGAGGTACCTGTGCAATCACACAACCATCTGCTACCTGTCCGACTCATCTGTCGATGGGATTTCTCCCATACTTGGCTAAGTGCATGGACGAGCAGAGGCACCTGTGTGAACTTGACCATCTACGACTTGTCCGTCTCATCTGTCGATGGGATTTCTCCCATACATGGCTGAGAACCTTGATGAGCAAAGGTACCTGGGCAAAGCTATGGTAAGTGTCTCTCAGTGATCTCTCCCTCTCAAGGAGGGATATGTTCTCTTCTACTCTAAGTCTTCCGTGAAAGTATTCAAATTTCACTTTGGGAAGAGGCTTGGTGAAAACATCTGTAGTCTGGTCATCTGTCGGAATATACTGTAGCTCGAACGCACCTTTCTCCACCATATCACGTATGAAGTGATATCGAATCTCTATGTGCTTCGACTTGTCATGAAATACAGGATTCACTAACATCTGCACACAACTCTGGTTATCACAGTAAATCATGGTTGGCTCTGGAATCTGGCCAAACAAACCTGCAAAAAGTTTACGAAGCCAAACTGCTTCTCGAGCTTCTAAACTAGCAGCCATATACTCGGCCTCTATAGTATTGAGAGCTACTGATTTCTGCTTCCTACTGCACCAGGAAATAACTGCAGAACCATGACTAAAACAACACCCTGAAGTACTCTTCCTATCAGTAGAGCATTCGACCCAATCTGAGTCTGTAAACTCTTGCAATTTCAAGTCACACTTTGAATCATATCGTAGACCATATCCCACAGTGCCACGTAAGTATCTGAGCACATGTTTCGCAGCAATCCAGTGAATCTGCCTCAGTTTGCACATGAATCGACTGAGAGCATTCACAGCAAATCAAATGTCTGGTTTGGTGTTTGTCAGATACATCAAGGACCCAATCAACTGGCGATACATAGTGGGATCAATCAAATTTGAATCTGAAGCAGAATCCCTCAACTTCTTCAAGTTTGCATCCATCGGAGTAGCGATGGACTTGCAGTCCAACATTCCGAATCTCTTCAGTATATCTATGGTGTATTTTCCCTGTCTTAGGAAAATCTCTTTCCGCCTCTGCCATACTTCTAATTCCAAGAAGTAGTGCATCAATCTAAGATCCTTCATTTCGAACTCAAAGGCGAGTTTCTTCTTACACCATAAGATAAGTTTCTCATTTTTGGTAAGAAACAAGTCATCAACATATAGTACCAAAATCAATGTCTCATCATTCACAACCTTGTAGTAAAGGTTGGGGTCTGCATCACTCTTGGTGAATTCCAGACTCACCAGGAATCCGTCTATCCGTCCATACCAAGCATGCTTGAGTCCATATAACGCCTTTTTCAGCTTGCATACGTGGGAGTCCTTTCCATGGACAATAAACCTTTCTGGTTGTTCTATTTATACTTCTTCCTCAATAATACCATTGAAAAAGGCAGTCTTGACATCCATCTGATGCAACTTTCATCCCATAGTTGAAGCAATAGCAATGATCAATCTGATGGAAGTGTATCGAGCCACAGGAGCAAATGTCTCATCATAATCGACTCCCTCTTTTTGAGAGAACCCTCTGGCAACAAATCTAGCCTTGTATTTTTCAATACTCCCATCTGCTCCATGTTTGATTTTGTATAGCCATCTAGAAGTTACGACCGAATTCCCCTCAGGTTTCGGTATAATCTCCCACACATCATTTTTCATGATGGATTGATATTCTTCCATCATGGTATCCTTCCAAACTTGGTGTCTGGATGCTTCTTCATAAGTGGTGGGTTCTAAATCAATGACGTGACTCATCAATGCTACATAATTGGAGAACCTCTGAGGTCTTTTGCTTTCTCGTAAAGAACCGTGTGGGGCTTCATGCCCCTCTGCATCCTGTAAGGTTTGTTGTGCACATCTAGGTCTTTTCCGATTTATTGCCATATCTTCGGGAATATCAATTGTCGCGACTGGATCAATGGGTTCATCTTTCTTTGCTAATTCATCTCGAATAGGAGGGGAAGATGATCTCCTCTCCATTTCTTCATCATTGATCTCCATGTCTGATCCTCTGCCTTTCTTGTCAGCCATTTCCTCTTCAAAGGTCACATCCCTTCTAACTTCAATCTGTCTGAATCCTGGGATATAGATTCTGTAGGCCTTTCAAGATTCACTATATCCCATGAAAGTTCCCTTCTTTCCTGAACGTTCTAACACTGTCCTTTTCTCCTTGGGCACATGTATGTAGACTGGACAACCTAAGATTTAGAGGTGACCTACTTCTGGTTTTACTCCTGTAAAGGCTTCTTCAAGAGTCATGTTCTTCACTATCTTATGTGGGCATCTGTTCTGTACATATACAATTGTTCTGGATACTTCTTCCCATAAGAACATGGGTAGACTCTGGTCATGAATCATAGCTTTGAATCATAGCTTTGGCTACCTCCACAATTGTTTCGTTCTTTCTTTTAGCAACCCGTTTTGCTGGGGATTGTAGGGAACTGTAAGCTCCCTCTTAATTCTTGCTTCTTTGCAAAAATCATTGAATTTCGTAGAGGTATATTCTCCACCATTATCCGATCTTAAGATCTTGATCCTCTTCCTTGACAAATTCTCGTCTTGTGCTTTGAACTCCTTAACCTTACTCAGTACTTTCTCGGATTCCTTGGTCTTAAGAAAGTAGATCCAAGTCTTCCGTGAGTAGTCATTAATGAAGGTCACATAGTAATGATATCCTCCCATTGAGGTAACTGTCATTGGGCCACACAAGTCAGAGTGCACTAGATCCTAGATTCTTTGGATTTGCTCTCACTATCTGGGAAGGATCTCTTGGCGTTCTTGCCAAGTGCACATTCTCTACATGTTCCATCATGGTCTACCTGTAGCACTGGTATACCTGTAACTATGTTCTTCACTGTTGGGAGAGCTCTGTAATTTAGATGAGCTAGTCTTCTGTGCCATAGCTCACCCATACTTGTAGAGTCATGGACTAGGGCTTGGACTGGTGGACTGTTCAGTCGATACAAGTTCTCCTCTCTCATACCAATTACTTTGGTTGTATCCATGCTTGAGTTCTTCTGCCAAGCAAGTACTTTTCCATTTGAAAATGCTACTTCGTATCCTTTGTCTTCTAAGGATGAGATGGAAATAAGATTTCTTTTCATACCAGGTGTTGTCTGCCGATTGCACACCAGCAGCAGAAATCTTTTGAAAGCTGTCTCCTCACTTGAAAAAGTGGGAGAGGTGTGACCTTGGGAGCAAGCACAGAGCTAGGTACTGTCACCTACTCCTAACTCCTCCGTTTAGGCTAACTCCTAACGAAGCCAAGGGGGGTAGTCCCTAACAAAGAGTTTTCTATGGCTCAATGTTTAAGTTAATTTTTAGATGTTTCGGATGCGGATGGGTGTTGTTTAGGAGTTATTGTGATTTAAGATGATTAATGTGATGAATTGAGCACAAGACAAAGCAATCCACGTTGCTATCACCGGAATTAAAAGATAGACAAATATTTGAGAATTTCACAAAATTTGATAAAGCATTCACAGATATGACTTATAATCAAACATTCAAGGGACAAATGGCCCAGATTATCAGCACTGCGTAAAAGATAGGACCAGTGCCTATGGAGTCAACTTATCAGAGATGCTTCGAGTGTAAATATGATGTGAATCCCAAAAGATGCCAGTGAATGTTAGGTTTTGCAAGTGCTCTTGGTAAGTTTTAAGAGTTTTTACTTGTGATCTTCGCTTATGGTAACTGGATGTCTTAAGTGGTAATACCTTCAGTGGCTCCGTTCGAAGACATGACGGACCTGTCTGGGGTCAAAGGTAAGTGTTCAATAACTTAACTACCAGTGCCCAGATTGGGTAGCACGGTGCCCACACTTGGAATTTGCCCACATGCCTCGGTATTTATTGAACAACGCCGGTGCATTGGTTATGGGGAAAAGTTTTAGTTAAGTTCCTCTTGTGGGTTTTAGAGATCCAATGCCGTTTCTGGGTATTTCGATCTAAGATCGGTCAGAGCATACTCCGGCAAGGAGGGAAGGGGGTTAATTAATTAAAGGGGTGTGAGTTGTGAATTTTATTAAGTTAATTAATTAAAACTCTCCGATAGAGAGCGCTCTTGACCTCGTCTTATGACAGTGGTTCAAGAGACTTAGCTAATCTATATGCTTGATGCAAGGATATGTAGTGGGAATGCTCTCCGATAGAGAGTGCACTTGACTTGGATTACGGCAAGTTCAAGACACTTTCAAGATTAATTGATTAACTTTTTAAACAATGAAAAGACAACTCTCCGATAGAGAGCACTCTTGATCTACAAAGTGAGATTCAAGAGATTTCTACTTTAAACAGTTGAATTACTCATGAAAGATACAAAAAATTAAAAGATGAAGTAATCAACCTAGTTCATGAAACAAAATGGGCTAATCTAACAATTAGTATCTACTTTGCAAAAAAAATGAAACTACTCTAAGTACTTGAAATAAATCTAAGCTAAGAACAAAAAACACTCTTCCCCCAAATGGGGAAGAAAAACCAAGTATGGGAGGCCCTATCCCACTTAGTCTTGTTTTATTAATGAAGTACAAATGCCTTTGGAACTTAATCCTTGTCAAGACTTTGAGAAGTAACTTAAGTGAAAATGAAAAACTCTTATGAGTTTGTACAAAGGAGAATGACTTCTTTTTTGGCTTTGGATCCTTGTCTTTGGATCTAGTTCTGCTTGCTCTTTCTTGTTTCGTTTTGCTTTTGGTTCACCTGTGGATAAGAGCTCTAAACAAGGACTAGTAAGAGTGTTAGGAAGCCAATTTTAACCTGTGATTCGAAAAGATTAAGTGGATGAGAAGATAAGTGCCTTATGAGATGAAATAAAAGATCAAAACAATGGAATGAGACCCAAAATCAAAACTTCGAAAGGATCAGGCAAGCTTACTGTTTTTTATGTAAAATGCACGATTTTTGACGAAACGACTTGGGAGTTTTTGCGAATTTAAAATTAAAGATTTTTTAACATTTTAGGCTAATTTCCAGAATCTGGAAAATTGCAGAAAATCAGTAAAAAAACAGCAAGTACAAAATTGCACGTTTTCGAGAAAAAGTAAAAAAAAAATTGAAAAATTTTGAATTTTATTTTTATTTTTATTGAATTTACAGAATTTAGAATTAACAGAAAAAAGTCAAAAGTCAGCCCAAAAAACAACGAGCTTGAAATGGCACGCTTTTCGAGAAAAAGTCAAAAAAATTTAAATTTTTTTTTTTTGAAAAAATTTGAATTTTTTTTTAATTTTTAATGAATTTCCAGAATTTAGAATTAATGGAAAATACATAAAACCAACAACCCTAAAAAAAACTGGAAAATTTGCACGTTTTTCGAGAAAACTCGTGCATGTTTTTCAAGGCAAAATAGAAACATGGATTAAAAAAGGAAAAGAAACTAGATCTTTAAAAATGGACCTCTAGAAAGATGGATCTAGCTTTGAAAAAGTAGATCTAAGGCTAGAAAGCCTAGATCTAACTTAGTAGAAGCCAAGCAAGCTTAAAATAAAGATTTAAATGACTTGATAACTTCTACAAAAGTGGAAAAGAGGTAAGATAGAACCTTGAAAATAGAGATCCACTTGTAGCAATTAAAGTAACCGATAGAATTTTTTGAAGCTTGTGGTTTGATGGATGAGGCAAGCAAGTCCTTCATTCCTTGATTTCTTAAAGTAGAAGACTCCCTTGGGCACCTGTAGAATGAATGCATAAACCAAACGAGAGCTCTTGTGTTTGGGAGAATACCTGAAAGCCACAAAACTTAAGAGAAAAGCATAGATCAAATAATATTGTGCTAGATTGTTAGCCTTCTAATCACAAGATCATATACTTAAGAATCAAAAGAAATGAACTAAGAATGGTATCAGCTTGAACAAGATGAAGCATGGCACACAAATAACTCCCACATGGACCTCCAAAGTCTTCTTGCTTTATTCAAATTCAAAAGATATTATAAATTTTTCTAGAGTGTACTTGCACAAATTCTCCATCGCAATAGAGTTGAAAGAGCCTCTATTTAACAAATGAGAGAGTGCTAAAACCCTAAAACCAATCCTCAAACCCTAACTAGCCTGGCCACCAAACAAAGATGCTAGACCTAAATCGGAGAACCGGGAGTGAGGGGAGGCCTCCACCCAGGCAAGGCGCCCCCACTCCAACCCTAAACGCTGAAATCCATCCACAGATGAGCCCACATGTGTGGAAGGCGTCCTGCTGCATAAGAAAGCTGCCTGCTAGGTCTGGAAACCTACTTTGTTAGGTCTGGAGGAGCCATTGCTAGGTTTGGGAAGCCTACTGATGTTGTAAGCTTCAGTCTTCACCTCGATCAAATCATCGGACCAATGAGTGCTCTCCATCTCATCTTTAGCTGGAGATGACATGTCTGCTAACTGATAATAAATTAATTGCTCTCTTAATGATGACTGAATTGAGTTATGATAACTCCAATCATCATAAGTGCTCCATGAGATGTCATTTAGCCTTTTATTTCACTGAATTTGGATTAATTTGGAGAGTTTTAATTTTCTCCAAAATAATCATTTTTTAATAAAAATTCATTTTTTTATTCAAAACTGACTTTTTTGAGTAAAAAGGCATTATGTGTCCGATTGTTGATTTGAAAGTTGGTTATGACTGGCTGGCTAATCGAGAATGATTTTTGGCTTAAGGTTAGAGCCTTCAATCATTGAATTCGGAGCCCAGATGACTTATTTACCATGAACGGGTTTTTTTTCCATTTAATTTATGGAAAAATTAACCCAAAAAACTTAGGAAAAGTAATTAAAAATTAAAAAATTAAAAAAAAAAAATTTCACTGTTCGAAAAAGATTTTTTCGAATTTTTTTTATGTGTCCAAATGACTTAGGACATAACCATGATCTATCTAAATAATGCCTAGTAGGTTTATAACACTCAGTTGGGCTCTAATAACCCCCCAAGGCCCATAATTCAACATTGGGCATTCCAGCTTTGGAGGAAGCGGGAGAAAACCCGGTCAATTATACTCGGCTGAAGGCAAAGCATAATTGTTAGGGGCAAAAAACTCCCTGGAATACCTTATTTGAGATTCTACGTCTCAGGAGACCGAACCACTCAAACATACCCTACTAGCACATTTTATTACAAACCGCGCGGGGCCATGGTCAAAATTATTTAAATAAAAAAGTGGCTAGCCCATATTGGCTAGACAAGCAGACGGATCAACTGATACACTGGAATCAGACTTTGAACAAGTCTGTCAACCGGCGGCTCCTCAGGTAACCCAACTATGGTACAAAAAAGTTGGTAACACCAGGTACTTAGAGCACATCATTTAAGTGTAGAGTATCATTAAACTCTAACTGAAGGGAGGTAGCCCCAGATCCCTTCACAGTGTAGTTGGCATCATCTCCAAGTACAACACGGAGATGAGAATCCTTCTCAATTACTTCTGAGCGATTTTCCTTATATCCTGTCATGTGTCTAGATGCATTGATAACTATGAGCCAAGTATCACTAGCGGTGGGAACAGTACTTGATAGGGCTGATATGAAGAAGAATAATGTACGATCTTCATTCTTTTGTTTCTTATGATGATGATCTTCTTCTACATTAGCAGTTGAAGCTTCATGCTTCCTTTTGTGTGAACTTCGGCAGCTATTGGCATAGTGACCGTATTTCTTGCACCTGTAGCATTGGATCTGATATATATCCTTCTATTGTTTCTTCTGATCTGGGGGAGGACTTGATCTCTTATCTTGATGTTTGTGAATGTATGGCTTCTTTCACCTTCCCTTGCCTTTCTTGGCATGAGATACGAACGCTTGATTTTCCTCAGGTTGAGTGCCATGAAGTCTTTGGCGTGTTGCGATTCTTGTTTCTTTCTGAGTGCATTCTGCCCATAACTTAGCAAATTTGGGCAACTTGGTTCGACCACTTATACTTTGGATAAAAGACTCCGAAGATGGTGGGAGACCATTTAAGGTGGTCATAACGAGATCCTTTTCTTCAAGATTGTCTTCACTGGACTTTAGATTGTCCCGGAGCTTGGTGATCCTCATGAAATATGAGGCAATATTCTCGGACTTCGTCATCTTCATATTTGACAGTTGATTCCTCAATGTGAGGGTCACATTGGTGCTACTGTGTTCAAATAGCTTCTTTAGAGTTTTGAACATCCTCCTCGCCATCGTCTTTTCTGCGATCTGAAGAACCAAGTGATCTCTAACTGAGTCCACTAAAATTCTCCTTGCTTTGGCATCATCCTTTCTCCAGCGATGTTTATCTTCTTCAGCTTCTGGTTCTGGGACCTTTGCCTTTACAAACTGTAATAGGTCATTTTATTCTAGTAGAAGAAGAACCCTAGACTTTTAGTCGATGAAGTTGGAAGCCCCTTCCAAATGATCTTCAACCTTCATGCTGATCATCTTGACTGCAGATCTGGATCTAAGACCCTAGCAGAGGCTAGGTCAAAAATGAAAGTTGGAGTTTTGGAAAATTGACTCCACAAATAAATGCGCCCTAGGGAGGCGAGTTGAGTAGAGGTAGAGTCGAGCCAAAACTGTGGAGAAAGTAGGTAAAAACTGGAAACCCTAATTTCTATTGCAGCTGCAGAATTAGGTCAAAATTGAAAATTATCAGAATTGAATTCTGTCTTCACCAAAAGATGTGCCCTCCTTAGAGCAAAATTCCCAAGGATCTTTTTCTGCTAAAAGGTTGAGTGAAGACCTTGAAAGATGAAACCCTAGTTTCGACAGGTTGCCGACAGAGTTCTGGCAATGGCTTCTTCTAGAATTGCTCTGATACCATGTTAGATTTTTTTAAGATTATAGCAGTATATTTTAATTGCATTTATCAATAGGATCACTGGAAGATAGACAAAGCACAGAACAATAACACAAGCTAAGTAACAGGACATTTCCAAATAGGGCCCGTGTCCTGTATTCCACATGTCGGACACGACACTTGCCCTAATACGTGTCCGACACCATAATTTTCGTGTCCCAAAATTTGGACACTTTCCAACAAGTGTTGGACACTTGCCAGGAACGTGTCCTGATTTCTGGACATGTGTCCTCTCAAAAAGGGTATAAAGGAGGAGGAGGATAGAGGAAAGAGCTACGACAGTGATGTTAATTTTGGCATGGAGGAGCAGGAAGACGATTGACAATGGCTAGTACCATTGATGAGCTATGATATTCTTACCTGTGGCTATTTAGTATTTTCATTTTGTATCTGGTAGTACAGTAGATACTAGACTTGGTACTAAGTAGTATCTACTCTATTTTGTATTTGTCGGTGGCATTCTCTCGATATCTATGTAATACATTTTGATTTTTGTGGTTTAATGAGAAATATCAAATATGCAATTTATGGTTCAAAGTTCATGATTCATTGATAATTTTATTACTGATTCATCATTGTCAAATTTCAATTGAATAATATTATGATTGATGTACATTGTATATACTTCTAGTTTTTAAAAAATGTAGATCTTTATGTATTTTTTTAATATATATATAAAACGTGTCCCTCGTGTCCTATTTCTGGGGTCGTCGTGTCTCGTGTCGAATACTTGTATTTTCGTGTCCTCCGTGTCCCATGTCCTCGTGTCATGTGACTTAGAACACAAGTATTTTTCACCTGGGAAACCCAAATGGGAGAAAACCCAACAACCTTCGTTCAGAGATAATAATTCTGAGATCAGAGTACAATGAAGAAAGAAAAGAAAAAAATATGGAAATGCTTTCCAAAGATTGAAACCCTGAAAACTGACTTCTTGTGTGGTGTATGCGAACTTCTCTGTCTCCCAGAAAACTGCACATTTCTCTGAGCTGCTGTGTTGCTGTTGTGTGAAATAATGAGGGGTGCCTCCTATTTATACAGTTTTCCCACCCATAATTTAACTGGGACCGACTTCACTTGGGGGAGCAATATAATTTTATATTTCATAATTTTTATTTATTCTTTTATTGTTGGCTTTTCACCGCAAGGCTTACATTGTTCTTTCTAGGGTTTGTATCAATGATTACAACAAGTTCAACTCCCGAAGGAGAACAATAAGAATAGCTTCTGAAGTTGCACAAACTCCAACAATATAAAGGTAGAATATCAGTTGGGATATTACATTTACTTACTATGGTTAACTCCTAATGTCTTCTTGGAGTCTTCTAGAAGATTCTCTATGATCTTCTCTTCTTCTAGTAGTCCTGATCACACCCAACCACTTCACATAGTGTGGGTTGTTGCTACCTTTCACACACCTGGGGGTTAGGTTGGCGTGACAGAAATCATCAAGCCACCAAGTGCATTCTTGGGGGCATGTCTCAAGTCAAGTATTGTCACTTGTTCTTGACTGCTCCGTTTAGGCAAACTCCTAACGAAGCTAAGGGGGTAGACCCTATAAAAGAATCTTTGGTTTTTAAGTCAAGAAACAAAAGATGAAATTAGTTTAGGTGTTTGAAATGAAACATTGAAAGAAGAGCACCGCACATGAAATAAACCAACAATATATAGATGATAAATCAATCACGACACATCATATTGATTTAAGCAAAACGTTTAGTTAGACCAGTGCCGAAAAAAGGGGAAATGGAGTTTGCTGAAAAAAGATGTTGTGCAATGCAGCTTGGTTAGTTTTAGTTATTATGGATGAAAATTGATTAAGGGGAAAAGGGAATTCCAGATATATTCAAAAGTACTTGGGGTTATGTCTGGATTTCAATTAATGTTGCTTTACACAAGGACGTGTGGGCTAGATGGAGTCATGGGGGTGTGTCCAACACTACACAAAATGAGGGTGTAGCTTGATGGGGCCTCACAGTCACTTTCAAGTTGTTCCCACTTCTTTTGCAAAATTTTCCCACAAATAGTGAAGCTCGAAAACACCGGATTTCTGTATGTTCAAGGGGTTTGATTTTATTAATGGTGAGCTCTTATTAGATGTGGAAATTATTGAGTGCACACTTTTGCTTTTGGTTATCCCAAACATCAGGGCGAACCTGCGATGGGCAAGAGCATACACGGAAATGGCGGATATTTATTCCAATTTGAGACTTGTAGAAACAAAAGCAAAGAAGGTAGAAAAAAGTGAGACTAATTACTACAACTAAGAGTCTCTTTCAGGCCTGAAGGCTGTACTCGGGAGAGAAAGGATGGGTTAGTATTCGTTACTTTACAAAAATAAACCCTTGAAAGAAAACACTAAACTAACCAAAGCAAAGAAGGAAACTAATCTAAAGCCATAATGATACAAAAAGAACAGAAAAGCAAACCATCAAGGATACAACACGAATCCCCAGGGGATGGTGTGCGGGCACTTGGAAAGCCCACTCGCTTTTCTTTTATTATGGTATTAACAATGCTTTTGAGGTGGATGCCTTTGGTCCTTACAGATTTGGACCCAAAGGCTTACAGGTTTTAGAAATGAAGAAGGAAAAATAATGTTACTTTCGAGAGGCCTTGGATGGCCTAGATCTTTTTTTTTCGGCACCACTTCCCCTTGTCATTGCACGAAAATGTAAAACGAACCACCTGAAATGCACCACATGTGCCAAATCAGTCGTTAAAAGCATACAAAAATTAAGTACTTTAAATGATAAACAATAAGCCTAAGTACTTAATCAACCTAAATCTACTAAAAATAAAGCTTTAAGATTAAGATCTAGCAATGTACTTAAATAAATCAGCCTTTAAATGTTCTTTTAAAAAGAAACTAATTTACTTAAGCATTTACAAAGTAACCAGAACCAAAGAAGAAGTTTAATTTTAAAGGTGAAGGAAAGAAGGAAGAAGGAAATGGTCAAGCCGAGTGCCAAGATCTAAGGAATCCAATGGTGGGAAGCGGAGGGACTGTCTTTCTTGAAAGCAGTGTTGAAAAACTCTCCAAAAAATAGTCGACTTTTAAAAAAGTCGCCATCTTTTCCCTAAGCTGAAAAATTGGCTAGAAAAAATCGCGATTTTTAATTTTTCAAAAAGTCGCAACTTTTTCTAAAAAGTCGCCATTTTGGTTAAAATGGCTAAAATGGAAAGTCTTGACTTTTTCCAAAAAGTCCCCATTCTGGCCAAGATGGCTAATTTTCCAAAATTAGCCATTTTAGCTATTTTGCTGTGTATTAACACTTTTCCTCTACTGTATAAATGTTTTGAAACTTTGTTGTATTTGAAGATCAAACCATGCAAGGATAAGCTATACAAAATATGTGAAGTAAAGATATATTGAAAACGAGAAACAAGTAATAAGTAAAAAGGAAACTCGCGAAGAGGGCATTGATATGAGATAGCTAGATGCTAGTTTTCCTCAGATACATTTATATATGTAATGTCATTTTGTATTGGTTATCCACTTTTGAGTCCATGATTGGACAACTATGATGTTTCAGGATTCAATATCGACTTTGATGTATCATTTTATATTTGGCATGACTGCATGATGTTGATATATATCAGCGCTTTCTTTATATTTATGTTCCAATGTGTTTATTTGATGTTATTGTTGCTTTATATGTTTAAAATTCTAAAAAAAAGAATGTATTTTGTATTTTTTAATGGTTGTCGACTTTTGCCGATTTTCCCCAATTTTTTCACCATTGTTGCTGAGAAGTTGTATTCGAGACCCTTGCCGACTTTTTCAACATTGCTTGAAAGTGCTTGAAGAATGGTAGATTCAACCGAGATCATCCACTCCAATAAAGGGGATCAAATCTGGTATTTCAACAAATGAAGATTGAGAGAGCATAAGTACAACCTAGTACAATCTTCTACTCCTAGATCTTTACAAGCATAGAACGTAAATGAAATCAAACTAGAATCCGTAGGTTTACATTGATACTCATGGATACTATTGACCCGACTTACATCCGTAGGTTTACATTGATTCTTTCAATGAGTTACATGACCAATTACATCAATGACATCTTTTGAAGGAGGAATACAAATTGTACAAATAAATATATTCCAAAGTTACAATATTTTAACAACATATACAACAAGAGGTGAGCTTTTTCATGGATAAATGTGCCCCTCTAAGGAGATATTCAGCCTCTCATGGATTTGATTGGAATTGGCTTGATTTTGATCTTGATTTGGTCTCCAATTAGCTCCAACATCATTCTTATTTGAACTGGAATATGTCTCGGACAAGTTCCCATTGATTTAGGGATGTGTTTTTCTCCATATTTTCCCTTTTTCTAATTTTTTATTCACTTTTTTGCTTTTTTGGAGATTTTTCTCTTAAGTAATAAATTAATCACTTAAAACTTAGAAAAAGTGGGTTTTTGGGTATAGTGGGTGCTCTGAGCTTGAAAATGAGCACCCCCATGGCAAATTTGCCCCCCTTGCCACAATTTTATGACACTTTGAATTTTCCCAATTAAACTATTAAAAAATAGCCTAAGTTTATGAGAAAAAATATTTTCCTCGAAAATTAAACCTATGGGGGACCTAGTGCAATGTTCATGACTCAAAAAAGTCACTAGCATGGTAATATACATAGACACCTAGACTTTAATAACCTTCTAAGGCCTAACCACCAAGTTGAATACTCCAGCTTTGGAGGTTGAGTGAAAAACTCGAAAATTATAAGTCGTTTGTGGAACAACCGATAATTAACAACGGAAAAAACACTCTAGAGTACGACATTGATAGCTAAGTCTAAGTTGGCCAAGCCTTTTACAAAAAGTCATCATAATACGTCAACTTATTACAATTTCCTTGCAGGGTATGAACATGCAAATTTTTTAAAAAGGGGCCGAAATTGGCCCTGAAAAAGTCTTCTAAACTTCTAAGCACTAATAATGAACAAGCAACTTGTTCACAACTTTAGTGGCTCACTGAAAATCCACTTAAGTGCAACTTTAGTGGATAACATGGGTAAGATTACCACCATAGTGTGGGTACACTATTTTGCCGTCTTTCACACATCTAGGGGGATTTAGTGCAGTAGAAATCTTCAAGCTGCTAAGTGTGTCCTTGGGGGCAAGTCTCGATTCAGGTTTTGTCACCTGATCTTGACTCCTCCGTTTAGGCCACTCCTAACAAAGCCAAGGGGGGTAGTCCCTAAGAAAGAGTTGCTAAGGCTCTTGTTTTTATTAAGTGTGGATGAATAGTTTTCTTAAGAGTTTTGAAATGATTTAGTGACAAGATATTGCAAAGTAGAAATTAGATCAACAACATAAAGATTCAACATTCATAACATGATATGACTGAACGAAAATAAGTTTTTTAAATGAACCAGTGCCAAATGGAGTCGAATAGTTGCTGCTGAAGAAATGAAAAATGGTTTGCAATTTGTTCTTGGTCAGTCTTAAAGTTATTCAATAATGAGTGAGTTAAGGGGAAAAGGGAATTCCCAATATATTGTGAGGTGCTAGGAATATGTCTGGATTCTGAGAAGAGTGGCTCCGCATGGGAAAATGTGGGCTAGATGGAGTCATGGGGGGGTGTTCAACACTACACCAACAAGGATGTAGCTTAAAGGGACCCCACGGTCGCTTTCTAGTTGTTCCTGCTTTCCTTGAAGAATCTGCCCACTATTTCTCAGGCTCATTACGCCAGATTTCTGTAATGTTTTGGGGAAGTTGCTTTTATTAAAATGAGTTTGTTTAGTTAGATGTGAGAAATCAATTAGTGCGCATTACTGCTTTTGATTATCCCAAAGCTCAGGGCGAGCCTGTGTTGGGAAAGAGCATACACCGGAATGACAAATATTAAATCCAATTTTGAAGAAAAGGAAAGTTTAATCTATACATCCTTTGACGGATGGATTTGTGTTTGTCCTTTGACGGATGGATTGTGTGTTTGTGCTTTATTCTAAGCAGTATATCAGTTTGGCATATAAGGAAACTACAGTCAGGGATCTCTTTCAAGAAAAAAGCCTTGCTTAGGAAGTCAAGACTGGGTTAGATCTACAAAGAAAGCAAGCACATAAATATTGGAAATTAGATCTAATTAGATGCAAAACCTTGAACTAATCTAGAACTTAAAAGAAAGCAGTAAATCAAAGATCAATCACACATTGGGCGATACAGGCCTCCCCCATATGGGGGAAGGGGGTTGTGGGAGCTGTAATCCCACTTGTTTTTTATGAACTTTATTACAATATGCTTTTTATGAATGGGGTTTCCTTTTGATCTTGGAAAGTGATAAAACAGGATTACAAAGCTTTCCAGAGAAGGGGAATGAAGATGGGGGAATTTTGGATGCTCCAGATGACAAAAAATATGAAAATTCGGCAGCAACTCCTCTTTTTCCATTGACCTGCAAAAAACCAGCGAGCTAATGATTGATAAATTAGTAGGTTAGTCAATAAAATCCATTAAAAATTACACTTAGTACTTGTGCAAAGATAGAACTATTATGCTACTTCAAGTACTAACTAGATCTAGGCTTTTAAATGTAAAATTGAAACACTTTCTAGATCTAGAAATGAGAGAAAGTAAAACGAGAATGATTAGCCTTATAGATCTGATTTTAACTTGCAAAAATAAAGTAACTGAGAAAGAGTTTGTGTTTTTTGTAGAAAGAAGCGGAAACAACTACTCAAGCTTGAATCTCTTGGAAAACTTGGAAATTTGAAGGTGGAACCATAAGTGTTTTGATCTAGATCCAATAAAAGGAGATGCAACTTAGCTCAACCTTTTACTCAGGATTATGATCTGCAAACAAAAGTTATCACACTTGCAACAAATATATTAGATCTGGTACTTTTCACTGTTAGAAATAAAAAAACATGAGCTACAACTTTATAAGACATGCCTTTTGAAATTGCTAAGAGTAAAAGAGTAAGTAAATAAATTGACAACTGCAAATATTTACTCTACGTGTTTTAAGATAACCTTCTAAGCCAGTCGATAATGAAAAATAAAGCATGACAGAAATGCAACAATATCACCTCATCAATCAAAAGTATGCACCCACAGAGTCACACTTCATAAGCCTCCAAAGCCTTCAACTTTATTCAAATGATAACAATAAATAAATTACATGAGCAGAGGTTCCTTGCTTCCATCCGAATGAGGAAGAAGACCTCGCTTTTATACCAAAACCCACCCCCAGGGGGGGCTACCTACACTGGCAGAAAGAGTCCCGTTGAACCGAGTTGAGAGGCAGTCCAAAAAATTGTGATTGATTTGATTTCCAATGGGAGAGCGCCACCTCTCCAAACCACACCAACCACATGAGGTTGGCACCTCTCTCCCTCACGCACGTGTCTTCTCCTAACTTCCACTCCATTCGCTTGCATGAAAGTGATGCATCACTATATCATAAGTAAACACAAACCAAAGTTTTATTTAACTTAAAACATGGAGAGGGGTCCACCCTCATCCCACTCGCTAGCTTGATTGGTGCTAACTTGAATCCTCATGGTTGGCGTCACTTCACAATCTAAAACCATTCGTAATCTCCTTTTTAATACAAAGTTTTAATGGCCATCATGTTTGGAGAAGGCGTGCTAACCAACATGGCGCACATGCCAAGTCACTTCACCCTTTAGAAAATTAGTTTTTGACTTTTCTAAAAGATTTAACTTTGTGCAATTTGTTATAACTTAGCATTTTTTTGCCATTTTGTCACACCGATGGAGAAATAACGCCATAAGAGACAATTTAGTCACCCAGAGCATGAGAAAAGTGGGTGACAGGGTAAAGGAGGTGCTCTGAGCTTGAAAACAAGCCCAAACATGCCAAAAATAGACTCCGGATCACACTTTTTTTACATTTTGATTTTTTCCATTTAAACCATTAAAAATGACCTAAAAATGCGGAAAAAATTATTTTTCTCGGAATCAGACGAAACTCTAAGGGGACCTAGTACATGTCCATACGACTCAATACTGATGCCTAACACGCTTCTATACATCGACACATGAACTTTAATAACCTCCTAAGGCCTAACCACCAAGACGAAAATTCCAGCTTTGGAGGAGGGGTGAAAAACTCAAAAATTATACATCGCTTATTTAGCATTGCATAATTGGCAAGGGAAAAAACACCTTGGAATAATCGGATTGATAGCCAAGTCCTAGAAAGCCAAGTCCTTTACAAATAGTTTTCCGTGTTAAAGCATTTATTACAACGCCCCCAATGGGGTATGAACATGCATTTATTAAAAAAAGGGACCACAACTGGTCTTAATGTAAGCACAAAACCCTCCAAACACTGACAATGAACAACTGACTTGTTCATGACCTCGACGGCTCACTGGAAATCCCCTAAGTACAACTTAGGGGATAACATCTGGCTCCAACTACGTGACGTGTGCTCGATCTAGTCTTTAGGCAAGGAGAGCATACGAGAACACCAGAATATTCGGTTCTTATAATCTATAAAAATATCTCAACTTGACAGGAAAACCTTAGTAGCACAAGTTTTATGAAAATAGCCAATGAACCATAAGTTGCTTTGTTCAAACTAATTAATGAAAAAAAGTATTATTCCTAAGTATTGAAAGGAAATGCAGAAAGTATATGCTCACTTTAAGGAGCTTATTTTCCTACTCTAAGCATGACAAAATAAACTTTTAAGTAAAATCAAATATCCAATGTAACCATCTAAGCATTTTATCCACTTTAATATTTTTTGCCTCATCTTTGGTTATTGGCCAAAGTAAGGAGATATTTTTGAAAAAATGCAAACCTTCATGAAACTCCTAGATGGGAGGGTTGGACGAAAGATTATAATCATGGAGGAGGTCATCAAACTGCTTCCAAACTAGCAAGTCCTCTTGTAGGATTCCTCTATCCAAGATTGGATAGGACTGATGTACAAATCTGTATGATTAGGCAGATCATCATACTCATCAAAAGGGCTTATTTGTTGATAACTCTGTGTGTAAACCCTAAACTGCTCCAAATCATAAGGAACATCTGTATGTGAAGACGATGGCTGGAAAAAATCTTCAACTAGTTGCACCCGATCTGATTCTTCATTGCATTGCTTCTCCAAGTCCTCATTAAAGATACTCAAGTACATCTCTGATTGATCATATGAAAACTCCGACTGTTCTTCTTTACAACTTTCATAAGTCTCATAATACACTCCCCTTGCTGGATGTATCATAGACCGGACTTCCACAAATCTATGAATAGACACTCCCCTCGTTGGACATATCATAGATAGGATTCTCAAAAATATTTTCAAGAGTATTATAGGTTGGATTTTCAATAAAAGTCCAATAGTCATCATCCCCATCTTTGTCAGATATGAGAGAGTTTTCTTTAGTTGCATCATGTCCTTGGCTATACCTGTCCATCTCATGCTCATAACAATCCTCCATCACCATACAGTGGAGTGCCATCATACACCACACTGACTTTATCATAGGTTTCTTTATAAGGTTCTGTAGTGGTTTCTTCTTGAGGTAGGTCCAGAATGCAGATGTGATCATCATCACTGCAGTAATCATGAGAATTTTCCAAGTCTTCCATATTTTTTGTTACTATAACATGGGGAGGGTCTTCAACAATGCCTTCAATCAAAGATATTCCACGAGGTTCTTCAATGGGAAGCATAGCCATAATCTTGTTAATCTCACCATTATCATCATGTCACCGCTTAAGAAAAATCTCAAAGAAGTGCAGAAGAGAAGTAATGCATTTACGAGGAAGCTATTCAAAGAACCACTGCCACGCATCACCATCCAAAGTGCAAGCAAATATTTCCATCATGCGATCCTCATGATAAATGCCAGCTTTAACTATAATATAAATGACAGATGTGATGTGTAAGATGGCTGAATCACCATCTCCATGAAAGTCTCTGGTATATTCATACACATCACCTGGGTCAAAATCATCGTTAGGAAGAAACCCGGAATGTCTGAGAAATGAATGGGATGGACTCTATTGGCCAATTTAGCACCACACTTTTTCTCTTCATCCTCCATATTAGACATCATAAGAATGCACTTGATATAACCCTGGAAAATAACTTGTACTGAACTGGAGGAGCTGTCATATAATGAGCTTTAAACATTTTACTGTGTCGAATAGGCTCATCTACACATAATCAATCTCACAATTTATATGAGAAACAAGGGTTTTATCCCTTCAATGGAGTCGCCATGTGAGAATATGCATTAAAAATTCTCACAAAAAATAATTTTTTGCTCTTCTTAAAACAGGAAAAAAGGTCAGTGGAGTCGCCAGATGAAAAATAAAGAACTAATCTTAACATTCATCAAACAAAGTAAAAACAATTTGTAGGAGTTTTCCCAGTATCATATTAATTGGCAAGGAGAAGGGGATGAGGATCTAGAGATTATGGAACTAAGAGATAATAAGATTCTCAAGGGACTTACTCCTTTGGAGAAATTTTTTGACAGCCATGATATGTATAAAGAGTAAAGGGAAATAAGCAAACCTGAAAATATTATTGAAATAAATATTGCATCGGCAGAGATTCCCAAGTCATCTGAATTGGAAAGAATTGCTCAACAGAAAGGAGAAAAATAGAGAATCTTATCAGGGAATATAGTCATGTCTTCGCTTGGTCCTATGATGACTGCAAATCTTATAAGGGAGACATTATTCAGCATATTATCTCATTGAAAGAAGTGGCAAAACCATTCAGACAAAAGCAAAGAAATATCAACGCTAAATTGGCTGCGCTCATTCAAAAAGAACTTCAGAAGGTGATGACTGCTCAGATCATAGAGTCTACAAGACATTCATCCTGGGTGGGAAATCTGGTAGTAGTGAGGAAGAAAAATTGTGAAATAAGGTTGTGTTGATTTTAGGAACTTGAACCGGTTACCCCCAGATATAATTAGTATTACCCACCTCCTAACATGGAACGTTTGTTGCAAAAGGTTACAGGGTTGGGTATGTTATCCATGTTAGATGTTTTTCCAAGATACAACTAGGTGTTAGTTGAAATGGAAGATCAACATAAGACAGTTGTCACTATGCCATGGGGAATGTTTGGATATGTTAGAATGCTATTTGGATTATTAAATGCTGTAGCCTGTATCTACTTTTCAGAGTGCCATGGATTTTGCCTTCAAGGATATTATTGGTAAGATCATTGAAATCTACCAAGATGCAATAACTGTGTTTTCAAAGGAAATAAGCGACCACGTTCATCATCTTAGGCAAGTGTTCTAGAGATGCTAGAAGTATGGGATATCTTTAAATCCAAAGAAGTTAGTCTTCAGAGTTGATGAAATAAAGCTACTTGGACATAAAATACAAAGGAATGTTTAAGATTGATCTGACCAGAATAGAAGCAATTCAATGGAGATGCTTTAGCATTCCCAATGCTTACTCATCAATCATCATTGTACTTTTATTTATAGATACATTGGCCTCTTATGGTCACTAGTGGGCTTTAAATAAATTAAATTGAATTAAATATCTTTCAGTGTACTTGGTTGATTATCTTCTATTCTATATAGAATACATATCAAATTGATTGTCGTATGATCTATGATATTTAATGAATTAACTGATCATGGACACTAAGGTATAGTGACGTCGAGTAGTGTTCTAGTCCATTAATACATACAAAGCATATTATAGGAGGACAGTTGTGGAGAATACTTGATTATAATTAAGCAATTAACTGTGTTTAACATCTGATTGGCCTACTTATCCTAAATTGAGTAACTAGGGAGCGTCATGGGATACTAGTAATCTAGTCAAGAAAATATGATGGTAGTCTTGACTCTCGAAGATCTTTTTAGGAGGAATTCATCAAGGTTATGTCCGACTTGGAACTCAAAATAATGGTGATTGAGCTATCCTTAAGGTGCTTAACATGGTTTTAAGGCTTGATTTATACTTAGCTTGTATGCAATGTTTTCCATCGATATGGACCTCAGTGGCTTGAAATTTGTTCCATTTGAGAATTACAATTATGCAGTGGGATGATGAATAAAAAGATAACTTTTAAATTTCATAAATCATGTTATGCACAAATATATACTCTACATGTTGTGCTTGGTCTTTTTTAGTCCTACAGTTCACGCATAAGATTACCTTCTATGGATTTTGTATAATTTTCTTATTATGCCTCCTTGCTTGTTCTTAACCTTTATTCTTCTATTTAATTTTATGGGTATCAAACTTTTATTATGTAACTTCTTTAGTTTGTATTTTCTATGGGCTAAGTGGAAGCTCAATCTTCTCAAAATTATCTTCTTGGAAAGTTTGTTTCTATGTGTTATCTATTTTTCTTGTGTCGCAAATTCAGAAAAAAAATAAAACTTGGCATGTAATATTTCTGGAGCAGATGGCCTTCTTTTTGACTTCATTCACTTAATATTGTTGAAACATATATATATTCATATTTGTAGATCACAACAGGAGATGATTCTAAAATACGTATATGGGATTTGCGAATGTCAAACATGCCTCTCAAAGAACTTATTGGGCACACTCATTGGTACAACTTCTGAGCTTTAAATATTAGATTTCATTGCCAACAATATCTTGTCATTATCATTTGCATGTCTATCACATTAGTACTATCTGATTGAATAATGTAATCTCATTCTCTATTATCTTATTTCTATGTAGTTGAATAATTGATGACCAAACGTTTAAAATGTGTAGGACATGGCGGGTGAGATATAACCCGATGTATGATGAGCTTATTTTGGTAATTTTCTCCCTCCTCTCTCTTACACAACTGATTTTATTTTGAACTATTAAATTTTTAGTTGAGATAAATTGGCCTCTAAACAATAACAATTGAAAAATAAGTAGCTATTTATTATTTAAGATATTAAATTTCAAAAGTTACATAATTTCAAAAACAATTTTCATAATTTATTTATTATTCATTTATGCTTGTAATTTTCTTTTACTATATTTTGCACCATAGTACAAATTTATTATATGCATGGAAGATAAAAAATTTATTCACATTCTAAAATGTACAAAAGTATTGTTTAAATTCTAATATATGATAAATATTTATGATGTTTTATAAAAGTCATTTGTATCTTAAATGCACATTAAACAACCTCTTTAATAATTTCAAAATTGTTTAGTGTTTTTGCAAAGTCAATATCTTACATCACCAAAAAAAATTATTAATTTTTTATTGTTTTTTTTTCCTTGGAAAAAATGTCGTAACTTCTTATTCATAACAAAGAAAAGAGGTTGTATTATGGAAATGTTATAATAGTATTTCATACTTAACATAAAATAGGCGTGCTAGCACAAGCTAATTTTGAGACAAAAGATAAACAAAAGGAAAGCTTGTCAAAAAACTAAGGATGTAAGAAGTCCTCAATCTTGCTTTTTTTCCCTTTCTTCTTCTTCTTAATCTCTACCCTGCCCTCCACCCCCCTTGAAGGTGCTTATGTAGATACAATATGTTATTTAGAATCTGAACTTCCACAATTCATCAAACTTACTTGTTCCTTATTGAAGTCAGAGTTATCAAATTTGGGAGATTTCTTCAAAAGACCTTTTAGGGACAATTTTGGCACCTTTTAATTTTTTACATGTTCATACCCTATGGGGATATTGTAATAAGTTGACGTAGCATGATGAATTTTTGTAACAGGCTTGGCCAACGTAGACTTAGCTATCAATGCATTACTCTAGAGTGTTTTTCCTTGTTAATTATATGTTGCTTGTCAGTGACATATAATTTCGAGTTTTTCACTCAAACCTCAAAGCTGGAGTAATCGCCTTGGTGGTTGGGCTTTAGGAGGTTATGAAAACCTAAGTGTCTATGTATGTTACCATTCTAGTCATCATTTTGAGTTATTATAAACATGTACTAGGTCCCCCATAGGTTTTTTTTTTAATTTTCGAGATTAAATTTTTTTTCCGTAAAAATGGGCAATTAATTGTAAAAATTCAAAGTGTCATAAAAAGTGCTTAGGAGGTGGAATTAGCCATGAGGGTGCTCGTTTTCTAACTTAGAGCACCCACTTTATTCCTGAACCCACTTTGGAATTGATTTGAGTGATTTTTAATCACTTAAATTAATTTCTTCTCGAAAAAGCCAAAGAGTGTCAAATAAATGGCGAAAAAGACAAAAAAAGCAAATTCCTAAATAAATGGAAACATGTCCGGAGTGAATCCAAGTTAACTAAATATCATGTCGGGGCTAATTGAAGATCAAATCAAGCCGATTCCAATCATATCAAAGAAAGGTCGAGTTGTCTTTAGATTTGGTGGGGTGCATCTCTCCATGAGGGGGCACATTCTACACATGGCATCTCATGAATGGGTGTGATATTTTCAAGGAGGATGGCCCATCTCTTTTGGAGTGGTGGCGTCCATTCCCAGAGGTGGAACTCAAGCTAAATCCCACGAATATCTCTCGAACTCACTGTTAGAAAGTGGCAACAAGGAAGGTCTTCTAGCATTGCATGTGTCCTTGCATGCTAAGAAGACATTAAACAGGAAGCCAAATGCATTAATGTGATTTTCCTAAGTTTAGACTTGGAAAAATACGTTAATTAATCTAATTTGATTTTGACTTAATGGAATCACTTTTATAAAGTCAAAAGTGAAATAATTTAAGTGATGGCTAATCTAATCTTGGCCATTGATCTCACCGAAGGATCACATCCATTGATCCATAGTGAGGGTTAGGGTTTTCGCTTGGCCATTGAGTTAAAAAAAGATTTGTTGGAGATGACACATACAAGAGAGATACAGACAAACGAAGAAGTCAGCTAAAGAGGTTTGCAGAGAAGACGGAGGAACACTCACCTAGAGGATTTGTCGAGTTACCAAGCTGAGCGTTAGGTCGTACAGGATCACATAGAGGAGAGGCCATACGCTACAGAGGAGGCCGTACATAGGTAGTATGGATTCCGTACAAATGACGTCAGGACTGTATAGATATGTACAGTTGACGTAGAGGTCCGTACAGTCGACACTGGAGGCCGTACATTGGGCAGGGTGGTCGTACTGTTTGCTGGGTTTGCTCAGTGATTTTGCAGAGGCTCTATTTCGCCAGGTTGAGTGAATTCATTTGTTGGATTGTAATTGTTCCATATCTTCTTAATAAAAATTTCATATCTGACTGCTGCACCGGTTTTCCCATCTTAGGTTTTATTTTGGGTTTTCCAAACCCAAAACATTGTGATTATATTTATGTGATTGTTGTTGATGTTTCTCAGTATTTACTTTCCCCTGCAATACTAGTAAATGAAATTCATGTGTGGTTATCAGTAAAAATTAAATATATTTTTTAGCCCTAGTTTGAATTTTAAAGGAAAATTTCTATGTTGCCACGGTACTCATACCCGGGGGTAGGGTACACATATCGGGTACTTGGGTACTCGTAGGGTACGTCTCCTGCTGTACCCCATATTGGGTCCACGTACCCGAGACTCCATTATAAAAAAAGGGGTACTTATAGGTGAAATGGTACGCCGTACCCCGTGTTTGGGTACTTCGTACCCCATGTTAGGTACTCCAGGGGTACAACCGACTCAATAAAATGCAATTCATTGGGTAAATTGTAATGACCCCCCACCAAATTTGAGCTAATTTTTTGCTAACTACGTATGGAGTCTGATTCAGGACTTATGTCAAACACTTTGCAACACTGTTCAAATTCCACTGAATATTGTCCAAATCTAGTAGATTGATTTTACGTTGATTTACAATGAATGTTTTTATGGTTTTGTGTTCAAAACTCATGGAACATAATTTGACTACCAAATCTGCACATAAAAAATATACATATGTATTTAATATCGAGAAATACACTCACATCAACGCAGGAATATTTTTGGCAATTTTCAATTTTTTATTGCTTGTAACAGCAGTACAAATAAGTGTTTAAAATAAGATTTCAAGTGTACTTTCATGTTTGAGTTTGATTCTCTGTTACAACTGCCTGGTACAATGATTTGTCAAATTTTATGTAACTTCCAGTCTTCTAATTGATATCTACCGAGTCTATGATTTATCGAATTTTATGTTTCAAATTTTCAATCTGAATGTTCATTGTTCAAATAATCAGCGAATTTACAATTATGAATCATGATTCATAATTTATGAAGAAATCTATATGCATGTATGATTTGACTATGACACACACATATATATATATATATACAGTACCCCTGACGTACCCAAGTACCCTTTTTCAAAAAGTGACGTCCCCATACCTGTACCTGTATCCAAGTTTCTCGGCAACTTAGGAAAATTTACATGTAACAGAGCTTTGTTGAGCTAAATTTGAGAAACTATAGTAGTATTGATAGATCGGGGGCAGATTTATTGAAGATACAAACCTAGAGTTCAGATCTAGGGTTTGATAGGAACACTTCCTTATGGTCATGCAATTGAGAGTTGAGGACAAACTCCAAGGGGCTCAAAACTTTCGTACTTGGAAAGAAAGGATCCTGGATGTCAGTGATGCAGATGAGAACATTGACTCCACGAAGGTTGCACTCACAAATCCAACAGAGTTGGTGAGATTGAAGAAGTTAGATTCCAGAGCAAAGTTGATCATCTTGGATGGGGTGAAGGACCACATAGTCCCTCACCTTTTCGGGATGAAGACCGCATTGTAAATGTGGAAGGCTTTGGAAGGACTTTACCAAAGCAAGAATGAAAACCGGAAGATGGTGTTCCAAGAGAGGATGCGTAGTACCAGGATGGCCATGGGTGAAGGAGTGGTGCCTTATCTCACAAGGTTCACACAGATCAGAGATGAGCTTGGAGCTGTTGGCTCTAAGACTAAGGATGAGGAGCTAGTTTTGATAGCCCTCAATGGCTTTTCTAAGCCATGGGACACCTTTGTCAAAGGTGTTGTGGCTAGGGAGAAGCTCCTTGATTGGCAGAGGTTGTGGGATGATTTTTTGCAGGAGGAGACCCACATGGGTCAAGGTTCAGGTTCATCCAGCAATGCCCCACAAATTGTGGATGAAGAGGCTCTAGCCCTAGCAGGGAAGAGAAAATGAAAGGTGGTAAGAAGAATCTTGACATGTCCAAAGTAAAGTGTTTTATTTGCCACAAGCAAGGACACTTTGCCTCCCAGTGCCCAGACAGGAAGAAGAAGAACAATACCCAGATAACAGGATCTGCAGAGGTGGAGGAGTTCAGCAAAAGCTTCGATGAAGACTTTTGCTTGATAGCTTGCATGGCAAGCACCGCAAGTAGCAGTGTTTGGTATGTAGACAGTGGGGCATCTTGTCATATGACGGGACAAAAGAGGTTCTTCAAGGGCTTGCAGGAGGGTGGATTAAATCTCCACATTGAGCTGGGTGATGATGCACAGTATCCGACATAGGGAGTTGGTACTATTTCATTTTAGAGGGAGCCTGGAAAACCCCTCAGTTTTGCTGACGTATTGTATGTTCCAAGGTTGACCAAAAACCTCATATCCGTTTCCTCTGGAGGACAAGAGATTTCAAGTGAAGTTCCAAGACCATAGAGTGTATATCAAGCCCAAGGGGCCAGATAAGAGTTTGGATTGGGTGATTGGGATTAGGAGCGGGAAGGTGTATAGACTACACTTCGAATCTGCAAAGGCTTTGGTCAGCAACAACAATAGTCATGGTGATTTGTGACATAGGAGGAAGGCACACTTACATCATGGAGCATTGAGGCATTTGAGAGAGGCTGTCATTGGAGTTCCTCAGGTACAGGAGGAGAAGCATAACCATTGCAAGGGTTGTGCGATGGGGAAGAACATCAGGAAGCCTTTCCCACAGAGTGAGCACAAGTCTAAGGGGACCTTGGACTTGGTGCATTCAGATGTTTGCGGACCTATGAGTGTCCAATCGTTCAGTGGATACAACTATTGCGTCACTTTCATTGATGACTATTTCAGGAAGAACTGGATCTATTTCCTGAAGGCCAAGTCAGAGGCCTTTGAGCAGTTTCGGGAGTTCAAGACTCTCGTAGAAAACTAGACAGGAAGGAAGATCTGAGTATTGAGGATGGACAACAGGGGTGAGTACACCTCCAATGAGCTCTTAGAGTATTGCTCATTGGAGGGGATCAAGAAGGAGCACACAATGCTTCATACCCCACAGCAGAATGGAGCGTTGGAGAGAAAGAACAGGACAATGGTAGGAGCAACCAAGGCCATGCTATTTGATTAGGGATTACCACTATTCCTTTGGGCTGAGGCATACATGACCGCTGTATACATTTAGAACAAGTGTCCCCACACAGCTTTGGGGAGGAAGACACTCGAGGAGGTCTTCACAGACACTAGACCAGATGTGAGCCACTTGCACATATTTGGGAGTGTCTGCTGTTTTCACATTCATGCTGACACTAGGAAGAAGTTGGACCCTTCTGGAGAGAAGGGGTTACTTGTTGGGTACAACGAGACTTCGAAGGCATACAAAGTATATACCTGCTCGCAAGAGGATCATTGTGAGCAGGGATGTTCAGTTTGATGAGGACAAAGCCTTGCGAACATCTATGGACTTACCAGCAGAGGAGCAGCCAGCACAAGACTCGGGGGTCAAGTTGGAGGAGCCACAGGTACAGGTATAGATACAGACACAAAGCATAGGTTTTGGTAGTCAGACGGAGTCAGGTGGACAGGATCCTTCAGTCATTGACTTGGAGCATGAGCCGCAGTAGGAGACGAATATCCAGCAACAACCGCAAGTAGACATTAGGCCACGACCTAAGTGGTTTAGGTCCACAATTCAAGATTCCAGGTAGGTGACTCTTCCACAAAGATTTATGAGATGGAGCAAACCACCAGAGAGACTTAGCTATATGGCATTGATGATGGAGTTGATTAACTTCGAACCTTCCTGTTTCGATGAGGCTGCACAACATGACGTGTGGCAGGAGGCCATGGTTGAGGAGTATGACTCAATCATAAAGAATCAGGTATGGGAGGTTGTGCCTAGGCCAGAAGGTAAAAAGTTGGTGGGATCCAGATGGATCTACAAGGTGAAGCATGCAGTGGACGGAAGCGTGGAGAAGTACAAGGCGCGCTTCGTGGCAAAGAGGTTTTCACAGAAGGAGGGTATTGACTATGTGGAGACCTTCGCCCCTGTTGCCAGGTATTCTTTTATTCAGACCATTATCTCATTAGCAGCAGAGATGGGTTGGCGAGTTCATCAAATGGACGTCAAGACTTCCTTCCTCAACGGAGTTATATAGGAGGAGGTATTCATTGAGCAGCCCGAGGGGTTTGATGCTAAGTCCCTTGGTTCGAGTTCGTGTTCGAATTCAACATGAATGAAATTTGGGAAAAATTTGTTAACAAATTTTTTTGATAAAATTCGGCATTAAATTCGAATACATACATATCTATATATATATATATATATTACTCAATTTTTTATTTTTTAAAAATATAGTTTTTAATTATATAATATACATTTTCATAAAAATATTATATAATTTTACAATATGTAAATTTATTAACATATACATTACTTAGCTTTGCAAAATTAATAGCTTAAGATCTACGATATAAGAGGTTGATTAAAAAAAATATCACAACACTTTCAAGTTCCAGCTAGCTGCGACATTTCTCCGAACACTATTCGACTATTAACCCACAAATCCATTCTGCCCTAGGTTTTGAGTTCACAACAACATTCATCATGCGGAATTCTACTCATGGACTAGGATTTCACTCACGTTGATTGAAGTCTGAGAATACGCGGCCTTAGTGATTCACTCACGTGCACAGGGCAATCAAAGAATGGATGGCGGCTTTGAGGGCAGACTTTCTTTTGGTAGGTTGTAGGGTTACTAGCGGGTTGGGAAAGGGAAAACACGACTTTCAAAACAATTTTTTTGCATATTTTTAAAATATATCCTGACTCTGTGGCGATTATATTCGCATTGACATTTTCCAAACAAAAAAATCTAAATTGGGATGAAATTCGTCGAACTTGATTGAATTAATTCAACTGTCTTAAAAATTCGCCAATTTTCGATTTTGAAGGCAAAAAATGGCGAACCCAGTGACTTAGGTTTGATGTGGAGAACAGGGAGACACATGTATGCAGGTTGCAGAGAGCTCTTTATGGGATCAAGCAGGCACTTCAGGCATGGTACTCGAGGATTGACAACTATTTATGGGAGATGAGCTTCCAGTGGAGTGAGGCGGACCACAACCTGTACTTCTTGTCAGGTGAGGTGCCTCTCATACTGGTATTGTATGTAGATGATCTCTTTCTCACAGGAGATGAGAGGCTAATTGACGACTGCATGTCCAACCTTGCAGTTGAGTTTGAGATGAAAGACCTTGGATTGATGCATTACTTCCTAGGCTTCGAGGTTTGCTAAAGAGACGGGTGCTTCTTCATTGGGCAGGGAAAGTATGCAGTGGAGATCTTGAAGAGATTCCGGATGGTGGATTGCAAACCTATGTCCATACCTCTAGTTTCCAACTGGAGGAAGATTGATGCATTAGGGTCAGACAGATTTGATCCTCCATTGTATCGCTAGCTTATTGGATCACTCATGTATCTGGTCAACACACGACCAGACATTAGCTTTACAATCAACTCTTTGAGCCAATTCATGGTAGACCCTCGAAGAGTACATTGGACAACTGCAAAGAACGTGCTTCACTACATCAAAGGTACACTGGAGTATGGGTTGGTTTATGAGTGCAGGGAAAGTGTACAGTTAGCAAGCTTCATAGATGCTGATTGGGCATGATGTGTAGAGGACTGAAAGAGCACTTCAGGTTGCTGCTTCAACATTGGATCAGGGGTTCTCTCTTGGTTCAACAAGAAACAAAATTCAGTTGCATTGAGCTCGGCAGAGACTGAGTACATGGCACCCAGTTTGGATGCTTGTGAGGGAATGTGGTGTTGGACACAATTGCCACACCGAGAGGGGGGGGTGAATTAGTGTGAGAGCAATTATAAACTTTTTACCTTCTTTTAATCAATCAGAGTATATCAATCATTATGTCATCAATTTCATAATCAAATTCATCATGAGTCATAAGCACACCATCACATCAACAGAGACACAAGAATATATGTAATTTTGATCTTTGTTTATTGTACATGGAAGACTACAATCTTCTCGATTACAATCAACACCAACTGATGAAAAGAGCACCAACTCTCATAACAGGACCCAACTTGGTTTTCTTGTCTCCAACTAAGAAGGGTTTGAGGAGTCCAATCCTCAAGTGCAAGATTCCACTTGCATCAATCTCTACTCATGTATCTCTGCACATCGATATGTTTATCAATCTCTGCTGCTTATCAATACTGATGGTCATCTGCTCATCAAACATCTGTTCATCTGCTCATTACTATTGTTCATCACTGCTGCTCATCCCTACTATTCATCACTGCTGGTCATCTTCTCATCAACCATGTCATCAACACTGTTGCAATACTGCAAGGTTTGCTCATCAACACTGCTTGTCAAGTCTTCAAACATCAAGGTTTGAACATGTCATCATCAGGGTCTGTATCATGTTGCATGCATCATCATATCATATGCAGTGAATGGAGTATGCATCAACATAGTTTATCAATGGTGTACAAGGCATCATTAATAATGCACAAGGTATTATCATGGTTTTCAAAGCATCATAAGGTACACAACATCATTATGCAATATGTCACCAAAGAGAATGCATAGGGTATCATCAGACTATATTATCGTACATACATGCACCACTGTTCATACCACTTGTCTACTCATAAACACATCATTGTTTATGCTTCACTGTATGTACAGTATCATCCACGTGTAGACTGAGATGCCCAGGTTCACTACGCTAGCTTCCAATGATTGAAGTACACTCTCAATGCTTCATTAATATTCTCAGACTTGCAATAATACAACCAATACAAGCAAACCCCAACCAATGTCCAAGAGGACTGTGTACACTGTGAAGAAGACCCCAAACTCAGTCACCTTGGACTGTTCACCTTCTCGTATTGTTTGCTTGCTAGCATAAACTTGAACTGAGTGTGTATATGGAATATCAAGCCAAGTTCAAAACCAAACTCTCATTCCTTCATGTATACAAGTGTCAAAAACAGACTTCAATCAAGCATTAGATTTGACTGTGTATATTTCATGCCTGGAGTGTTCATCATAGTGTATCACATCATAGCATGCATCATTATGCATCATAGTGTGTTCACCATCATCACATGCATCATCATGTCATGGACTGTCTGCACTTTTATCATCATACAGCAGTGTATAGGATATATGGAGTATGCATCATCATCTCATATCATCATTATCTTCACACTTGACTTTATTAGTCAAACATCTCATACCTGGGCTGTGTGTGTTAGCTTGTTCTCAACTGAGCTGTGCATACCTTCTTCAGACTTCGTGTACCATGACCTCAATTTTGGGGCCGAGGAAGAGTTTAAATGGACTGGTTATATACTGAGTTAAAATCTTCAAATCATGACTGTTGAGCATGGAGATCAAACTGCAAAATTCAGATGTTTCATGACTGTGGAGATATTTCAAACTCGGATTACTGCTGCTGTTGACTGCTCTACATACCTAGTAGGTTCGGTGGCTAAATATTAGTGTTTATGAGGCTGCTGGTTGCCTTATTTCCAAAGATAGGGCTACAAGAGAACACCCAAAAACAAAAAGGTTTTGCTGCTGCAAAATATCTTAGGAGGCTGCCTCAGTTCCACGAATTATTTCCTCGGTCACGAGTTCTCCATTCTCACTCGTTGGTTAATCTCTTCAGATGCTGATAAAGTAGAAGGCAAAAAAAAATCAAAAAGAAAATCTCTGTGAAAATAGGGCTGCCTCAGTCATCCGAATTTTCACCTCAGCTGAGCAAGCTCCTTCATCACTTTGTTGGATGTTGTTTTGACCCCATGCAAGTCTCAAAAAATGGACTGCTGTAACTCCTCTCCTTGCTGCTGCTACAAATTCGGGTTTGCTCCTAGACCACCGAATTTTACAGACCAAAAAAAGTATTTTAGACTGCTGTTCCCACGAAATTTCCACAGTCAGTCAACAGTTGACTATTCCTTTGCCTCAGTCCACGAACTTCAGAGCTCATCCAAAATTATACTTGCAAAGTGAAGTTTTGATAGGGTATTTAATATTTATACTAGTTTTCCCAAAAAAAAATTGAGCCGACCTTGCAATAATTTTTTTTTATTTTTTAATTTGAATTGTCCACATATGAGGCCGACTTCAAGGTAAGGTTTATTAATTTTATTATTTTATTTATTATTTATTATTTTGTTTAGATCACCTCAACATTCCACTTGTGTTGCAAGTCACACACCCATTCCTTACCATAAGGGTGTCCTCATTAAAGGGGTGCCATTTAAGCCACTTGGGCTTCCATACACATGTCACCATTCAAGGTCATCATGGTCATCATGTGTTAGGGTTTGTAAGACATTAAGTGTCATGTCCAGCACACACCACCTTCACCCCATCATCAAGTGCAAGCAAATGTGTCCACCACATTTTTAAAACCACATCAACCCATAACATGCAAGTCAGTGTCCAAGCGTCATCACATTTGTGTGGGTTCCGTCTTCATGCCATCATACAAGCAATGGGCTTCATGACCTTTGCAAGGGCGGCATCAAGGTCTTCATCAGGGATTCCAAGTCTTCATGGAATTCTTCATCAGGGATTCCAAGTCTTCATGGAATTCTTCATCATACCAAAGACATGTTCATGGGTTCCATATCATGTCAAGGACCATACATGATCATCATCATCATACAAGAGCTCCATGCCCCCAACAAGGGTTGCAAGATCATCAAACCACTAAGTGTGGGTCCAAGGACTTCTTCAGGGCTTCTTCATCAAGCAAGGGGCTTCATAGGCTTCTTCAACCACCTCAATCACACTAGGAGACCTCTAAGGGTCAAGATATCACCTGTGGGGTTGCTAGGCCTTCTCCTGGGGTACCATGACATCATTAGAGCATGAATGACCACATAATGGGTCATTAATGCTTCTCCAACCCATCTAGGGCTTCACCATCATCCACACACCATCTCCAGGGTCTTCAACATCTTCAACAAGGTGGTGGCTTCAAGATCCAACCTTGTGGGTACAAGGACCTTGTCAACTGGGTACAAGGTGCTTCAAGGCACAAACCCACTTTGTAAGGGGTCCAAGGCACTGCAAGTGGGACTTGGTGGCATCGATGACAACCTGTGGGGCCACTGCAAGTCCATGTTGGCATCAATGACAATTTTATCAACATGTGGCCGAGGAAGTTGCTTTTAGGGTTGTTTGAGTGTGAGCTAGAGGTTACAGTAGTCGACTATGACAATTAGAGTGGCATCATGCTCTCTGAAAATGTAGTGTTCCATGACCGGAGGCAACACATAGACATTCAAAACCACTTCCTGAGAGATTGTGTATAGAAAGGAACCATTTGGTTGGAGTACATTCAAATAGATGAGCAGGTGGCGGACATTTTAACCAAGGCACTTTGTAGACACAGTTTTTTGAAGTTCAGAGACAAGTTGGGGTTGCTACCGAATCCCTTCCTTGTGGAGAGGGAGTGTTAGAAAGTGGCAACAAGGAAGGTCTTCTAGCATTGCATGTGTCCTTGCATGCTAAGAAGACATTAAACATGAAACCAAATGTATTAATGTGATTTTCCTAAGTTTAGACTTAGAAAGATACATTAATTAATCTAATTTGTTTTTGACTTAATGGAATCACTTTTATAAAGTGAAAAGTGAAATAATTTAAATGATGGCTAATCTAATCTTGGCCATTGATCTCATCGGAGGATCACATCCATTGATCCATAATGAGGGTTAGGGATTTCGCTTCGCCATTGAGTTAAAAGAAGATTTGTTGGAGAGGACACATACATGAGGGATATAGGCAAACGAAGAAGTCAGACAAAGAGGTTTGCAGAGAAGACGGAGGAACACTCACCCAGAGGATTTGCCGAGTTACCAGGCTGAGCATCATGCCATACAAGATCACATAGAGGAGAGGCCATACGTTGCAGAGGAGGTCGTACATCAGCTGTACGGATCCGTACAGCTGATGTAGAGGGTCGTTCAGTTGACGCTGGAGGCCGTACAACTACGCAGGGCGGCCGTACTGTTTGTTGGGTTTGCTTGGTGATTTTGCAGAGGCTCTATTTCGCCAGGTTGGGTGAATTCATATGCTGGATTGTAATTGTTCCATATCTTAATAAAATTTTTATATTTGACTGTTGCACCGATTTTCCCATCTTGGGTTTTATCCGGGGGTTTCCATACCCAAAGCACTGTGTCTATATTTATGTGATTGTTGTTGATGTTTCTCAATATTTACTTTTCGCTACAATATTAGTAAAGGAAATTCATGTGTGGTTATCAGTAAAAAAAAAATATACTGTTTAGCCCTAGTTTGATTTTTAAAGGAAAATTTGCACTTAAAACATCACTTTGAATGAAGGATGTGCCCCCCCTCTTTAGTTTTAGCTATAAAAGCAGGGTTCATTCTCCTCATTTAGGAGGAAGTGTGTGTTGAAAAGTACCAAGGAAGTGTTTGTTTACCTTGTGATGCCTTGGGGTGGACAAGGACACTTAAAAGTGCTCTCTAGTACTTTGTAAAGTGTGAATGACTTTATTTTTTATAAAGTCACTTTATAAAGTGAGTTTGGGTGTTTTAAATTTAAAATGACTTTATGAGAATTAAAAAGGTGGGTGAATAATTATTGTCTCATTTAATATTTAAAAGTGAGTTAATGACTTTCAATGAGAAAAGTGAGATTTAACGAGGGCGCTAGATCTCAGCTAGTTATGTTTTAATCTTGACCATTAATTTTGACGATGGTGGTTACTAAAACAAAAAGGTAGAGGAGGCATTGAGACCAATTCATTGTTCACTTTTCTAAATAAGGTGTTTGGAGGAGAGAAGAGCAAGAGGAGAGAGGAGAAAACCTTTGAAGAATTTCAGGCTGAGTATGAGCACAAATTCCAAGACTAAGGGCACACTTTCCTATGCGTAATTTGTATAGATTCAGATCGTACAACAGGAACAGATTTCGAGGGAGACCATACAATCCTATTCCGTACAACAACATGGAAATCGACACTGTTGGCCACAATTTTCGAGGTGAAGGTACAACAATTAATGCTCTGCAAACCATACAGCAGGCACACTTTTCGGGGAAGAGAACAACAAGGTACAGTCGCACGTGTGGGCCATATAGGCACATAAATTGAGGCACTAAAAGTTCAGACTGTTGGGAGGCTGTACAACAGTTTTTGAGGATGATTTTGGCACGCATTTCGAGATGAAATACTGAGATAAGTACTGCTGTTATAAATTTGTAGTTTGCCTGATAAAATAATAAAAATCTATCTAAAACACGTTTTCCCTTTGGGGTTTTATCATGGACCAATTTGGTCAAAAATACCGAGTCAAATTTCATGTGTGTGTTGGCTATCATAATTTTCGAGTGTGAAAAAGTAGGCTGCCATAAAATTTCTGAGTTGTTTTATGTTGAAAAAAATTTCATGTGTTCAAGGAAAAGTGAAATTTTTTTATATGTAATGTGATTTTACATGTTGGGGTTTGGGCATTAAACCTCATGCAGCAAAACTAAACTTGAAACCTGGTTGGGGTTTAAAATTTTTCATGGTATTAGAGCAAAAGTAAAGGGCTAAAACTAAACTCAGAGATAAATTTTAGACTTGGTGAATAAGGGAAAGCAGGGTTTTTGTGAAAAAAACAGGTTCTTAGACTGATATGGGTTATGGCTACCCGACTTAAGATAGAAGACAAGATGGATGGGGCAATTAAATTTAGCCTGTGGAAGGCTAGAATAGTGTTGATACTATAGGAGAATGAACTATGGGACATAGTGAACAACATCATTGATAATCTAGTCATAATTCCTATAGACCCTGCAGATAAGGCCGCATTTGACCCTATAGTTCCTATACAAGAAAGTCATAGTTCCTATTTTTTTTTTAAATTTTAAAATGCAACATGTTACAAAACTCAAATTTCAAATACAAATTTACAGTCACAAAATATCTGCAATTTTGCATTTCAAGGGTGTTTTTGGAATAAAAGAAACATAGGTTTAAACTTTTAAATTAAAAAAACAAATTTTGCTGCTGTATTTTTCTTAAAAATTAAAAAAACAGGGGCATGAAAATGTTAACATTCAACAAATTTGAGCAGAGCAGCATTACTCTAGAGCTATGTTGTTGGGAGTGGGAAGCGGGAGCGAAAAGCGAAATTTTCAAAAGATCCCGTTTTAGGAGCGTTTTTTATATAATACATATTTTAATATATTTCGATCCATATATATTAAAAAAATATGTATTAGGCCAAATTAGCTATAGAAAACTTAGATATAACCTTTTAATACACATATAACATCAATCATCTAGGAGCTATGACTTGTAGCATTGTCATCAAATGATCAATCATCAACAACATCAACCCTCAAATTTCAACATAGAATATTTTTCCTCAACTAACTCTAATAGTCTAACAGATAACATCAACCATGAAATGAAACAAAGCATCATAATATCATATTCAATACCAAAGAGTTGTAAGATCATAAGATGATAAGAATCAAGATGCAATCAACAATTTAAAGTTCAAACTTCAAAGTAGGCCATAATGTTTACAAAATATGCCATAATAAACATGAAATACAAAGTACTATGATAGTATCTAGTAATCTACTAAGTTTTCCTCTTGCCACGAGAAACTTCCAATTTTTTTTCTTCATATTCTAGGTGGAATAGGAGCTGCTGGAAGTGATCGTGGAACAGGATAAGAAGATGAATGGCCTCCACAGATTGTCGGACGTTGTGAAGCTAAAGGAAAAACTCTTGCATCTGGAAACCTGCTGGTGGTTGGGGGTGGCATCTCTGATGTATGAATCGAATCACCCTCATGATCACCCAATAGTTCATCCTCCAAGCGCTCTAATGCAATGGCCCCATCCTCCACATTAGCCTCCTCTGGATTGTTGTCCCAAGTCAAAAAAGTTCTATCATTCTTGGTTGCTTCACAATAATGGGACAACAGCCTCAAGTTGTAGTGCACATAAACCAAACTTTCGGCTCGTTCTATATTCAAACTATTTCTCTTGATGTTGTGGATGAAGCTGTAGGTGCTCCAACACCTCTCTGCAGAGGAACTATTGACAACCTGTGAAAGCACCCTCATCGCCAATTTATGCAAATATGTGGCACCACTGCCATACATGTTCCACCAACGGACAGGATCCAACCTCTCTTGATCTTTGGTTTCATGCAAGGTACCAAAGACTCCATGTTCACTGATGTATTGGCTCAATTTGTCTCCGTACTTGAGCACACTCCTCATCAGGGACCAACTTGTCTAATGCAAGCATATACCCATTTTGCACCTCTGGATCTGTGTGTGGTCTTTGCCTAACTCCATCGCTAGGTGCAGGTTGGGCCAACCAAGACGGAGAATAATATTTTGGGGTGCAAGGGCATGGAGTGGAACATTCAAATTGCCCCACCTTTTGACCACATGTTTATGAATATGGTCATACAATATTGCATCTCTTTGGTCAACAATGTCTTTGATATGACCAAGCATGCTATCCATTTGCTCATACACCTCCCCAATCACCGGTTGATCTGTATTTGCAAAACGAATCATATTATAAATGAGCTTGGTGAACTATAGAACATATTTACCTTGTGGCCAGAACTGACCATCAAGAACGGTGTCCTCCGCCTCCTGAAAGTCATGTCTATCAGATGCGCTTGCAACTCTATCTTTCAATCCCTGCCATGAATCACTTGAGACCATACTAGCCAATGCCTTTCTTACATTCAAAATCCTTCTGAAGGTGAGTAGTAGATGGCAAATCTAGTCTTCACAATCTTCAAATTCTCCAACCTAGAGTGATTGCAAAAAATGTGGTGGGCCATGCTATGATAGGTGATAATTTTTTTCATTTTCTTACCTCTCTTGTACAAGGCACCAATCCATCGGTCACTAGTGTCCTTCATCTTAACGATATCATGCATCAAAAGTTTCAATGTGTGAACCAAACACCCTGACCAAAATATGTTGGGATACTTATCCTCAATGATTGCTCCTGCTGCCTTATAATTAGTAGCATTATCTATGATGGCTTGAAGGACATTGTATGGCCCAATTGTTTGAAATTTGAATGGATTCAAGTAAAGGTTGTGCAATATTAATACCAGTCTTGTAGCGATCTAAGTAGTCATGAGATGAAAGGAAGACCGCACCACTAGCAGACACACCAAGAATATTTATCAATGGCTTTCCTTTAACATTTTTCCACCCATCAGATACAATGGATTTCCCATAGTTGGACCAATCATTTGTAAACTTTCCAAGAGCACTATTGATTTTGGCTCTGTAAAGTCCCACGGTTCTAGCTTTGTCATACCCAGGGCTCCTATATCTTTTAGGGGCACCATTGATGGCTTGTACCATTTCATGACATTAGGGTGAGCGAAGAACATTGAATGGCACACCACATGCATAGAGAAACTTGTAAATTTTTGAATCCACATCATCTCTGCAACCAAGGTCAAGGAAATTTGATAATGTTTTTTGCATGGGAGAGATTCCACTAGCATGGGTGGATGATGATCTAGATCCACTACTAAACATTATCTGTGGGGATTTAGATTCAACCCTTGATCTCTTGGAATTGTTTTGAGGGGCCTCTTCTTCCATCTTTTATTTGTTTCTTTCTTTAGCTGACACTTTGTCACATGTTTTGACTCCAGTAGCCTTACCTTGATCACATGGCATAAGCCCACACAAATGCTTTCTCACATGGGTATATGAACTTGTTTAAGTTTTATTACAATGGAGGCATGTAAACTTCGTAGTTCCACCCCCTCTCCCTCCCCCAAGCCTCATCCTCATCCTCTCCCTCTTCCTCCTCTCCATTATATGTGCTACTCCCTATCTCTTCATCCTCATCATTGCCACCACCAAATCTACTTCCCACCACCGTCATCATGAGAAGAATCGGAACCAAAAACAAAAACCACATACCCATCATGCTTCTTGATTCAATATGAGAATCACTTCTTGCTTGCAATAGAATGACGGAGAAGAAGAAATTAGAAAGAGTAGGAAAAAAACACATACAAGATTTAAAATTTTAACATAGTGAAATATTTTTTTCAAAAACAGACAAAGATTGGGTTTTTAGAGCCTACCTCTTTAGCTCTTCAAGGATGGTTGAATGTCCCTATGGAAGCCTTCAATCTTCCTTCCAAGCTCTCACAAATAGAAGCTTTGAATCTCCCCTTCAATCTCCCTTCCAATCTCCTACAAACTTGCTCTCAAATGACTAGCAAAGCCACTCAAATCCCTAGCAAGATAGATGAAAACAAGCAAATGAAGAATAGAATGAGTCCAAATAGAGTCCAATAGTGTTTATAAAGAGTAATTAAACCCTAGCCAATCACTAAAAAACATTTTATTTTTTTGCAAAATTGAGAAAATTGGGAAAACAATTCCCTAACACACGGAATCGTTGAGGGAGCATTTTTAGGAGTGTTTTTTTTTTGCTCGGGATCGCTCCCTCAGTGATTCCGAGGATGGGTAGGGAGCATTTTTTCCTCTAGGAATCACGATTCCCAAAAATGCTCCCAGGAGGAATCGATGAGGAATCAGGATTCCGGGAATGATTCCTCATTGATTTCTCCCAGAGCATGAATCAAGAGCGATTCATGGGGGGTCCCTAGCGATTCCCCGCAGCCTTGCTCTAGAGCATACCTTGAAATTGAAGCAAAAGGACTGAGGCTTTAAGCCTTGAACAAGCTTGAACTTGAAGTCTGAAAATTGAAAATGATTGGGTAGATGCTTTGACTTTTACAGGCTATTTCCAACGTCCAACTCCATGTCTCCAAGCTAACGAACCTCCGTCCAATAGTCTTGCTGCTTGGTTGATTCCTTGCCACTTGGACAACGACCTCCTCCATCAGGCTAAAGCTCAACGATCACACTCAACAAGCAACGACAGCTATGAGGAATGAAACTTGAATGTGTGACTGAATTAGGAGGTGGGGCGCTTATTTATTAGTTTGGAGACGAATTAGGGTTAGGTTTTTTTATTTTTTATTTTATTTTTAAAACATTTAAATTCCTGTTTTTTTCCTCGTTGGGCCCGTGGAAGTGACGTTTTCACTGGCCGACTGGTTTTTCACAAACTCGGTCGGTTTGGTCCGGTTCAGTAACAAACCAATCGGTTCAGGCATCGGGTCGGCCGGTTCGTTACCAAACCGGACCCCGACCTGAGTTTTCTTCCGGTTCAACACCCTTGCATGGTTGGTCGGTCAAACCGACGAGTTCCAGTTCTGGTTCGACCAGTTTTAAAAACGTTGGATAAGACATGAGGGATCAAGTGGTCCTTGATAGAATCTGCAATGATTCTCTTTGCCCTAACCATGTTCTTGTGCTTTGCCTTAGCTTCATGTCCCTCTGGCTCTATAACCTCTTTTTCAACATATTTTTCCAAATCATTCTCTTCTAGAATGAGAAGCATCCTATACTTCCATGCTCGGAAGTTATCAGCTCCTTCAAGCTTCTCATCAAGCTTGTTGTTTTTTCTCATTTTGTCCAAGCTTAAAATATGACAGAAATGAAATTTGGATTTACCAATTAATGTGGTATGCCAAGGCAATCTCCACAAGCCAAAATCAGCTTCAATGTCAACCTGAAACCTAGGGTTTTATGATAAAACCCTAATTTTTCAACTTTTGAATTTGGAAAATCTGATCCAAGGAGAAGATGCGTCCTCCCAAGGCCAAACCTTCTATCTTCCAGTTTTGTGGATAGAACAGGGAAAAATTGGAAGATCTAGAATTTTTTTTTTCTAATGTGGTTCATAGCCCCAAAAGATAGAGGGCTCGCTACGTCCATGGTAATAATTCTCATGGGGCCCATCCGAAGGGGCCTCATCCTGTTGGCTCTAGGTTCAGGAGTCTAATCCCGAATGACCCAGAGAATTGAACCTCCAACCTCGACTACTTCAGTCTTGGACTTGCAAGCACCAACCAATTGAGCTACCCGTCGGGGCTTACAATGCCTTGCAAGTTATTTTGTTGCTCCACAAATAAGTTAATAACAAAGGGGCTTACAATGCCTTGCAACTTATTTCGTTGCTTCTCAAATAACAAACTATTACTCAGTTGTACTTTTGCTGCTATGGCCTTTGCTTGTCTTTATTTATGTTTGTCTTCCAGGTGGTTAGATCTATTATTCTAGCTCCTCTTGATGGTTGGTATTGTATCATTCACTTTCAGTAGCCAGCACATTCTGAAGTATCTAACACCATTGCAAATCCAATACCCAAAGCTCCAACCACTGGTTAAATTGGTAACCACCCACTAGTTGTTCATTTGTCCAAAACAGCACTTATGACATACAATATGGAGTGTGCGGGAGAAAGAGAGAAAGATCCGTAAGGAATAATGTTATTGTTGTTTGTATGTAAAGCCGACGAAAATTAATTAGACTGCATAGGCCATATCCAGGGATAGTGATTGGGATGATCTCTTAGGAAAAAATGATACTTTTCACCTCATTTGATATGGGATTGCAATACTGATCACACCTTCAAGAATAATTTTCTTGTTGTTTCCATGTAAATCCATTGAACACAAATTATACCGACAGGGCATAGAAATGCAGCAATAGTGATAGGGATTATAACTTAGGAATAATGATAGTTTTGTTCTTGATTGTCATGTTCAAATTTCATATAAAATGCGCTGAAGGTTTAAATATTGAGGTTCCTTAACATGATAGTTGTTGTCTTGGTTAAAAGTTCTACCCCTGCAAACACAAAATCATACTACAATTGCTTTTGGAATTTGTGAAACTAATAAATTATCTCAATTTGTTACCAAGCATGCTTTATCAGAGTCAAAGAATGTGTTTTGCTGCTCTTTTTTCTTAGTCAATCGGCAGGTGTTGATAATTAAAGATAATTATAATAAATAACAGAGATTATTCCTGAAATGTTTTTCTCCTCAGAGTGCAGGCACGGATTCTACTGTGAACTTATGGCAGACTTCACCAATTAAATCCGGAGATACAACACCAGGAAGGTGCTTTGCATTTTTTAGTATCCAAACTAGTTAGACATAGAAAACATTTTTTCTGTGCCAAACTATTTTCATAGTATGCCAATGTCAGGCATATACTAATAAATTTTCTGAGTATATTGGTGGGTATATAGTAAATCATAATCTCATGGTACTCATTTTTCACACTTTGACAGTTTGGTAGAGTCACCTACAGGCCTAGTGGATCCTTTGATACGGTCATACAATGACTTTGAAGATAGTGTCTATGGTATGAAGCTTTCTGTTTACAATTTGGCATCATATGCTACTGATATTTTTCTTGGTTCTATTTCAACTGATGTCACTCAAAATTGTTAGGTCTTGCTTGGAGTTCTCAAGAACCTTGGATCTTTGCTTCCTTATCATATGATGGAAGAGTAAGCTTCTATCACACACTCATCTACTACAAGATTAGGAAATTACTATAAGTTTCTAAATCTACAATGAACTTTGTGTAGTATTCTATTCTTATTTTTTCTTTGTTCTTGTAACCATTTAAAAATCTGTTTTGTTGGGTTGTACTCAAGGTGGTGGTGGATTCTGTGCCTCAAAATATAGGCAAGGAAATGAAGAAAAAGGCGAAAATGTAGCAGCAGTAAAATTTGCAAATGCTACATTATTCCCACAGCTTTAGTAGAAAATTGCTGGAGCAAGTTAGCAACATCAGATATTTAATGACTAGGAATGATTACAATACATGGGAGAAAATAACTAGTTAGTGTCATTACTTGATATTGTAACATTCACTTGTATGTATGCAAGCTGAAATTTACTGCATGGTATTTTGAGGAATGAAAGAGCTGTTCACGCAAAAGTAGGATGAATTGTAATTTATTAATCATGTCATGATTCGTCTCAAAAGTACAACAAGATTCTTTACTTTTTAGTTCACTTTTGGCTTTATACTTGACACGAGGAATAAAGTGGAACATTTTTTCTGAATTTTAAGTAATTTATAGTGAATTATTTAGGCACTATTTCTCGAAGGCCACACCCTCTTGCTCCATTACATATACATTTGTTGATGGCACTAAAGATATACATTATGTTCCAAACAGGCGAAACATTGAAATATTAAAGACAATATCTACAAGCAACTTGAGTTTCACAAAAAATATGCACTCGACTGAAATGTTCCCAGTAAACCAGGTTACAATTGGCTCTTTTACCAATTTTTTATGCAATTTGTCTGCCTTCCTAGCTCTTTGGTTTTTGAATGCATGGTAAATACCGATTTATGGTTTTTGAATGCATGGTAAGTACCGATTTATGTAAGTGTAGTGTAAACACTCTATTTCTTGGTATTCATATTTAGTACGAATTAAAATTGTATATATATGCCAAATTGCAAAGTAACTGGAAATACCATTCTCATACCATATCGAACGAATTGAATTTCATAATTATTATATAACATGCTTACATGCAGAAACGTCCACTGATCTTATACTGGACGGATCCTATTACGAATTGGTTTCCTTGCACCTTGCAACGCAAATTTTACTTTTTTTTTCATCGTTCTTTAATATGTGAACCCAAGGATGGTAAATTTAGAAAGAAGCTCAACCCACCTCACACACTTGAGTGAAGAATAGGGTTTGCTGGTATCTTCCCAATGGATACAAGAATATGCCTGAAGGCTACATCAACAATATTCAATATAATTAATAACCACGTCCAGCAAACCCCACACAGCGAAGGATCATGCCTACCACGATTTGAACTTGGGTCATTTTCATATCCATGGCCGATGGACTACACAACTTTACATATCCAAATAGAAGTTGAGATGTTAGCATGCAATGCAACCTACTTAGACTCTGGGCAATGGGCACCTTGAGGGAAGGGACAAAACATGCCTAAAACAAATCTCTTGTACATCCTAAATTAACATGGTCCTAACTCAATCATTTGTGGCTCCACCAGCATGGCATGTCTTCCATTACCTTATTCCCATCAAGAGTTAACATGCTATATGATATATTCCTGTTGGACCTTATTATATTCTATTACAATTTATTGGAGATACAAATTTCGTATCGAATCGATCTAGATATGGTCAATACAAGTTTATGATCACTAAAAGGACAAACCAACACAAGTTTATGATCACTAGTTTTAAGGACACAACGTTTATAATGATGCATTTATGAAAGCATTTGTTTTCCACAAAGGAGACTAATAAATGCTACCATAAAGAATTATTATTTTTCAAAGGAAAAGTACAGAGATGTATCTCAATTAGACGTACACTGTTATAGTTTGCAATAGAGACTTATTATTGAAGTGATATTTTTGTATGAACCCGAAATCCTAATCCATATGGCATACTTCCAATTTTATTAATTAATTTTGTGGACATGCAAATTTAAAGTTAAAAATTATAGAGATATTGAAGTTTCTTAAAAATAAAGGAGAGTTAAATCAGAAGTCATGTGATTATGCATGCTGTAAATGATTGGCTGTTTAACCCCTATCTACACTAGTCAAATAGTCCTCGTTGAAGCTTGATATTCTGCTTATATATTTGTTATTCTAGTAACCAGGTTTTTTATTCTACTCCTGCATAGCTTATATTATAGCATTTTAGGGTGAAAATCTTTCGTTCATGGTTGATTTTAATTCATTCCAAATTTCAAGGGGTTATTTTAACAACTTAATATACTTAAGATGTTCTCTTTGGAACTTATTATCTTCTAATACAACTTATAAAAGATACGAATTTCACATACAAAGCCAATACATATTTGAATACAAGTTTTTTATCACTAAATTCTAGGAAAAATTAAGGCTCAATAGTGTTGCATTTATTGAAACGTTTATTTTCCTACAAATGAGACTAATAAATACAGCTGTAAAGAATTAATCTATTTCAGAGTAAAAGCACAAAGATGATGAAATACCTCAATATGATGCGGAATATATAGTTTGAGATAAGGAAGCTAGAATTGAAGTTTGCTTGGTCGGTTAGTATTCCTTTTGTTTTTAAACTGCCCAAATCGTAGGTCATATGACATACATTTTCTTTTGGAATCACTTATGAAACCTTACAACAGTCCCTTTGGTCAAGTTTTCAATTCTATTGTTATGTTCTTCAATATCTATTATTTGTTTGGTAGCTCTTCATTATTGAATGACATCTATGTTATTTTAGGATGACAATCCTTACATCGTGCTTGGTTTTAATTCATCCCAACTGGTGAGGGGCTTTTAGCAATACCTTTAAGGAATAGTGCTACTATAGGTATGGTATCATAGTGGATAAAATAGTTTATTGCCATGTTATAGGGTACGAGATCAGTTGCAAGGGTGAGAACTCAAATTTAGAGGTTTACGCATGAGGCAATATACATATGTTCCAAAGTATATGTATGTATACTTTGTATGTATGTATGTATTAAAAAAAATCTATAATTGTTAATTCATTACATTATGTATGTATGTATTCAAAACATGTGTATAATTGCTAATTGATTAGAATAAAGCATAATCCCCTCTTATGTTAAGGGAATTAAGGTTCTCTAAGCAAGCACCGGCCTTTCTTGTTAAAGACAAATTCAAAGTTTCCTTGAAGATGTTGACTCAATTCTTTTTGGGGCACAAGCTCATATGCTAGCATTTGTGGACGATAATTTCCTTGTATCCATCTTTTAAGATTGTTGTAATTCTCTTCGCTCCTTGAAGTAACATGTGATGTATTTCTTTAAAAAAACATAATTTCTTATCAATGATCTTTAAGCTTAAGATTAAAAAATATTAAATACAAAAATTTATACCCATTCTCTTAATCAATAGATCACTTTGTACATGTAAGATCAATTAGAGCAGTGTGGTTCACATTTGGTTCCTTGGTTCCTAGTTATTTTCTCACAATTTTATTACTTACACCCAATGTTTGTTTTTCATTTCCCTCCATGTTTTTCATATTTTTTCAAGCATAGTTCTATTCTTCAACAAAACATCATTGTTGTATATAGCCACTATAATACCCTATTGCATTCATATTACAACTCAGTTCATTACAGTGTATCAATAATCTCATCTATTTGCATATCACGGAAAATATTTTGTAGCCACTATATTATGTTAATGCATTCATAATAAAACTGTATTGTTTACAATGTTTGCACAATCACATATTTTCCATATCCTGTAAAAATATTTTGATTGAGAGACAATGTTTAAAGTTATTTGCAACTATTCTATAATGTTGAACTTCTTAATGAATATTTTTTGCATGCTAGCTCATACGACACTTTCCCACAATGTGTTGAACACTTACATGTTGGACACTTTACACAAATGTTAAACACATCTTGTTCAAGCTGTGTACCACATATGTCCAACATTTTGATGGTGTGGCTTAACGTGCTCAACACTCGGGACACCAAAACTGTTAAAAAAGGTGCATATATGTGTTGACATATGTGTCACATTTTCTTGTCGTAGCTCTATTTTGAGATGTCAAAGTTTTTGTTAAATATATTTTTCATATATTTGTGTGTATTATTTACATGTTGTATGTGTTCTATTTTTTGGGGTCTACATTTTTTGTGTCAGATACTTGTGTCCTTTTGTCCATGTGTACTTGTGCCCCCATATCATGCAACTTAGCTTGCAAGTCACATTTTTGCGCCGAGAGGCGCTCTACAACCCAGTATGGGGGAGATCTTGTAACGTTACATAACGTTAACATAACATTACGTAATGTTACTCTTGTAAATGTTGTCTATAAATAATAGTAAAAAAAATATTTATGTTGTAGACTAACAAAATAATAAAAAATAAAATTTTTAATTGTCTGCCAAAATAAATGTCGGTAGAAAAAAACCTAATATGAGGAGATCTTGTAACTTTTGTTACTAACAAAATAATAAAAAATAAAAGTTTTAATTATCGGCCAAAATAAATGTCATCCAAAAAAACAACCTAATATGGGGGAGATGTTGTAATGTTCCCACCTAATAAAACAATAAAAAAGTAACAATTTAATTATCCGCAAAAAACTGCGTGTCAAAAAAAAAAACACAATATGGGGGAGATGTTGTAATGTTCTTACCTATCAAAATAATAAAAAATAAAAAATTGAATTATCGGCGAAAAAAAATGTTGCCCTTGCACATGGTTTTAAAACCATGTGAAAGGCCTTCTAACAACCCATGGTTTTATTGTACATGGTTTAGAAGGGCCTAGCACATGGTTTTAACACCATGTGCAAGGCCTCCTAAACAACCCATGGTTTTATTGTACATGGCTTAAGAGGGCCTTGAAAATGGTTTTAAGACCATGTGCAAGGCCTCCTAAACAACCCATGGTTTTAGGAGGTCCTTGCATATGGTTTTAAAACCATGTATGGGGAGATGTTGTAATGTTATTTCCTAACAAAATAAAATGAAGAAAAATCTGACTAAAACATCAACATCTCATTGTGACATTTCGTCAAACACTTTGTATGCAAACTAGATTTAATGCTCATCAGAGTTATGATTTACTAGATTTCTGAATAGTAAATATACAAATAACTTGAACATAAATACACATGCATACATCCAATGAGAATCTAGCTAAAGACACAAATACCCATAAGAACACGAGAAGTTTAGGGCCAAGCCCAGGGCAAAACCCTCACCTCTGTGAGGTAAAACCCAAGAGAAATCTATTAGAGAGAGAAAGAGTCATTTTACATGAGAGATTATCATGCTAGAGCAATATGAAAAATACACTGATAAAAGTGCCACAGTCAAAAGAAAAAATACCAGCAATCAATGCTACTGTACGGCCTTTCTCCTTCAGCAAATGATCTTGAAAACTGTGCCAAACTGTTCCTCGATTTCTGTGCACTGTTCAGCCACAAAACAACAAGTACACACCTTGGGAAATGTGTCAACAATACGGATTTCTGACTTAACCTCTGCTGTACGGATGTACCTTACTGTACGGCCTCTGTACAATCCGTACAGTACGTTTTTCTCTTGGAAAACGTGCAGCAAACTTTCTCCTCGATTTCTGTGCCCTAGCTTAACGAATCTGATCTCTCTCTTTCTGAAAATGATGCTCTCTCTCTCTCTCACGTGTAAAGGCTTCCTCCTCTCCCACGTGCCAAATGTATTCTCTTCTCTCTAGATGTGTTTCTCTTTTCCCAATGCTTCATTAAATAAGTGAAAACTCACTTAGAAACCCTAACTAACTGAAACCCTCACCCTAACTTACTTTTCAAGGGTCAAGATTAAATTAGATCTAAGGGCCCTCATTAAATGCTCATTAAATGTCCTTTTAATCATTTAATGACATTTATTACATTCACATTAATTAATAAAGTCACTTTCACTTTATAACATAAAGTCACTTTTATAAAATAAAGTGATCTTAGGAAAATACAAAACTGTGTCCCCACCAAGATACTACAAAAACGGTGAAGGACCTACTGAGATACAATAAAAATTAACACTCCCTCTTAACGAGGAAGGTCCTTAAAAAAAAAACAAGATCTATGTCACTTTCCTCTTTCATCTGCTGGAACTCCCTCTTGCTCCTGAATCTGGATCTGTGACCTGTAGACCACTCTGAATGCTTCGTAAGAATCTGCATCTTCTTCAGCATCCTCCTGCTCAAATCCCTCATACTGGTTGAGTCTTCTACCAGTACTCACAAGAGAACTACTGTTCTCAGGAAACTGAATAATAGGCGCCACTGCAGTTTCCCCATCTGTTCCGGACCCTGAAAGCCATCTAGAACACGGATATACATTAACTCCTTTTAATATATATAAACTCTCTTTCTGGCTACCAAGCAGAATGGTGCCATCCACATCTCCAACAGGAATTAGGAATACGTGCTCCCTCTTGAACTGTACTCCAAAACCTTCACTCTCCAGAGCTGAGACTGAGATCAAACTTGTTCTCAGTTCTGGTACAAACAGAATCCCATGCAAGTCTAGGGTTTCACCAAAGAATAACCTGAATTGTACTGAACCGATTCATTTTACTGCTCGAACTGTGTCTCCTTGCTGAACAAAGTGACCCGGACCTATCTCTGTGACACTCATGAACTTGCTCAGAGTGTTAGTCATGTGCTTGGTCGCACCACTTTCAATGAGCCATTCATGATCAAGAATATTTCTGCAGCTGCCAATACTGGGTGCTATAGACACAAGGGAAAAATCTTCCTCAAAAGTCTTTGCAAAATCTGCTACAGCAGCCTGAGCTGAAGATTCTGACACTGAACCTCTGCTCTTCCTCTTCTCAGTGTTTGGACATTGAGATGCATAGTGACCAAAAGTGTTACAAGCAAAACATTGAACCTTACTAAGGTCCTTCTTCTTCCCTTTCCCAACAACAACAAGAGCTACATTCTCTTCTCCACTCCGAGGGCTCTGAAGGATCCCCTCTCTTGATTCTTCTTGGACAAAGTCATCCCACAACCTTGTCCAGTCTGGTAGCTTATCTCTAGCCACCACCCCTTTCACAAAGGAATGTCATTTAGTGGAGAACCCGTTAAGAGCGTGTCTCACAAGTTCTTCATCGTCTACTTTCTCACCGGCTGCACCTAGTTCATCTCTGACCTGAGTGATCTTGGTGAGATAAGTAGTCACTGAATCAGTCTCCGTCATCTTGGTATTTCTCAGCTTCTCTCTAAGAACCATCTTCCGGTTCTGGTTCTTACTCTGGTATAAGGCACACAGAGAAATCCACATTTCAAACACATATTTCTTACTAGAAATAAATGGAATCACATGATCCTTGATAGAATCAAAGAGTATCTTCTGAGCTTTGATGTCCCTTCTCTCAAACTCAGTTTTCTGTACAGCATCTGTGGGAACTACAACAGTAGCAGAAGCTCCCACAATGTCCCATAACGCCTGCTCTTTGAACAATATCGTGATTCTTTTTTTCCATGGACTGAAGTTACTGGATGCATCCAGTATGTCCTCATACCTTAACCCTGTTGCTGCCATGATGCTTGGACTGAATGTTCCACCTGCAAGACCCTCTCTTCTATGTTCTACACAACATGTACAAAGTCTTCAGCAACCTTGCTCTGATACCATGAAG
>LPNX010156624.1:1379025-1401038 GCA_001517045.1 Pseudotsuga menziesii
AAATACCAGCAATCAATGCTACTGTACGGCCCTGCTGTACGACCGTTCTCCTTCAGCAAATGATCTTGAAAACCGTGCCAAACTGTCCCTCGATTTATGTGCACTGTTCAGCCATAAAACAACAAATACACACATTGGGAAATGTGCCAACAGTACGGATTTCTGACTTAACCTCTACTGTACAACTGTACCTTACTATACGGCCTCTGTACAATCCGTACAATACGTTTTTCTCTTGGAAAACGTGCATCAAACTTTCTCCTCGATTTCTGTGCCCTAGCTTGACGAATCTGATCTCTCTCTTTCTGAAAATGATGCTCTCTCTCTCTCTCACGTGTAAAGGCTTCCTCCTCTCCCACGTAACAAATGAATTCTCTTCTCTCTAGATGTGTTTCTCTTTTCCCAATGCTTCATTAAATAAGTGAAAACTCACTTAGAAACCCTAACTAACTGAAACGCTAACCCTAAATTACTTTTCAAGGGTCAAGATTAAATTAGATCTAAGGGCCCTCATTAAATGCTCATTAAATGTCCTTCTAATCATTTAATGAAATTTATTACATTCACATTAATTAATAAAGTCACTTTCACTTTATAACATAAAGTCACTTTTATAAAATAAAGTGAACTCAGGAAAATACAAAACTGTGTCCCCACCAAGACACTACAAAAATGGTGAAGGACCTGCTGAGATACAATAAAAATTAACATACAAAATATTATATGTCGACCATAAATAATATTAAATATTAATAATAAAAATATTAGATGTGGACCTTAAATAAAAAGATGTGTCTTTTGGTTTGAATCAAATCAATGGCTATATATAGGACACACCAAAGTTGATAGCTCATTGTGTGCAATACCTAAGAAGAGGTTTGCACTTTGAGAGATTTGATCCCTCTCGGCGCTTGATAGAGCCGAGGATTTGGATCTAGGCTGGTGTATATTGTTAGAACTAAATGATGCCCACAACTTTGGATTAAACATTGGACAAGCAAAGAAGAATGTGAATAAAATGCCCTACTTATTATATGGGATTTGTGTAAGGCACTTGAACAAGCTAACAACTATTTATCATCCTAGGTATAAATTTGAACAAGAAGTTCCATGTTGAACATATCTACTTAATGATTAGCATTTCCCTTACTGCATATCATGCACATATTTACTAGAGAAATTAAAAATATCATAGGTCCTTTTTGGTATATTTTGGTGCCTTATATTGTGTTCTCCCTTTTATTTCTTGAGATCCTTGACTTGCTAGGAGTGTTTCCATCTATTGCAAACACACCCCAACAAATGTTTATAGACCAAGAGTGTTTCCAACATGTGTTTTATGGATTGAATGCACATGTTCAAGAAAACACCATTTATTGTGTGTTTTTGGGATAACTCCCCACATCCATCCTTCCAATGCATGTTCAGAGCGGGAGTAGTGGAACCTTGATGCAGATTCAGAGTGGGGGCAGGGGAACCCCATGTAGATTCAATATTTGTGGTAGTGATAGTTGAATGAAGTTGATTAATAAGAAGAGGGCTAAGAGAGGCACAAGGTAGGACACATGAATAAGGAAGATACCAAAACATCAAAAGGGAGGAATATCAACATAAAGAAGATAGGAAAACCACAAGGAGGCAAATTTTGATAATATAGAAGTGTTTAGTGAGGAATTTTATAGAGTTGAAGACATAATTTGCAGGGTATCCCATCATTTCCATTTTCGTGTACATAACTATTTTCATGCAAAATAGGGTTTAAGCACAATGGATTGAAATTTTGATTATGTTTTTTTAAAGGACAATTGCAATATGTGGCTAATGGCAAGTTTCTAAGTCATCATATTTTCTACATTTGAAGCTTATAGTTCCATATTTAGAAGGAGCATTGGAATAAAGGAAAGTTAAACACTTGCAAAAATATTCTCCAAACCTAATGAGGCTCAGATCATCCAACCAGAGAGTTAGTTTAGGTACTTAGATCTATAAAACTGACCACAACAAAATTCACCTAGCTTGTCTCAAGGTGCTACGTAGTTTCTAATATAACATAATGCATATTAGAATCCTTAGTGAGTAAATCCTCTCTGTAAGTATTTGACAAATATAAAAGAAAAAAGGAGTCGATCTTCATTTTGTTGGAGTTTATATAAAAACATAGTTTTCTCCATTGGGGCAACATATTATGTCCTTATTTTGTACAGTGTATATTTAATGTAGTTTTGTGTATACAATGGTCTATCATTATAAAAACATTAAACGTAAGTAATGTTCACACAATAGAGTATAATCTCGTTGGATTTTCAGTATTTACCCTTCATTGAAATCAATACTTAAGCTCTATTGTGACATACTATTGAGTGTGGTATTGTAAGGCCTCTTGGGATTAATTTCTTAATTAAATACCATAACTACACTAACTAACATTAGAAGCATGCTTATAACCATGCCAATAGCATATAATCAAAGTATAACATTAATTTAAGCAACAACTTCTTGAAAAGTACATGTATAAATGCCAAATTTGTCCAAGAATGTAGTATTGTAGCAACAACAAGCTTTCACCATCCTTTGATACAAAAAAAAATGGAATTATACCTCCCTGCTAACTAGTGGCCTAGCTGGATTTCTAGCTCCAAGAAAGGTTTCTTGGCCCTCTGTGCCCATGACTCTAAGAACAATAATTCACAATATCTCTAAGAAGATTGTTCCATGAAATATTTCTTATAAGAATTATTCCACCTCTCAACAAGCTCTCCCTCAACTCCTCTTCACCCTCTCCATTTATCGAATTTCCATACACTTTTTCCCAGGTCTCCTTAACCACCCTCATTTATGGGCCATCAACCACCCCTTCTAGATTTTAGAGAAAATATAACTAAAATAAAAATAATGAATTCAATAATAATAATAAAATGGAAATTCTTTCTTTCAATTATAGCTTGTAATTGAATTTGATACCCCCCCACCCCCCACAATTTTTTTATTTTTTTATGGCGCCCTCTCCATACCTATTTAATTCATCACACCAACAAATAATGAAATTCAAGAAGGGTATTTAATCCTACTATATATATATATATATATATATATATATATATAGATAGATAGATAGATAGATAGGTCCTACAATCATTAACCATTCATTTATAATTAATACATCAAATAATTATACCATTGTACATGCACAATGCAGGTATACACAACTAGTGTATACATATTTGTACGTGTACTGATTATAAATGATCATTGCCTCTAATGCGTAGTTCTTGTATGTTCTCATCCCAGTATGCAAGCCAAAAAATTGTAATCACAACATCTAAAAATCACACTAACCAGTTTACAATAATTCACTACAAACAACACAACACTCATATAATCACATGATTAAAGCGAGATTTATAGCACACAAAAGTAACCAAGTTGTTATAACTAACTTACTACAAGCTTCTAAATTACTTCGAACCATCCTTCCTCCCCAACCTACTTCCATTTTCCACATTCTATCATTTCCTTTGTTGGAATATGTTTGAGCGTGAACTATATTGAGTTAACTCTAGATAGAACATGTAAGTGGAAGTGTTGACAATATCGAACAAGCTTCCCTAGCAAGAAACTGGCAATCATCATCACACAGCTTGGGGAGCATGTCTCAACACATCCCTCTCATGACTCCAGGTTTCAGAGGATACACAGTGGGAAATACCTCCACCCCTCCTGCTATAACTAGGGCCAACACGTTATATTGAGGCATATTGTGCAATTATTGTTCTTAGAGTCACATCACCAAACAACCATTCTGGGAAAACTAACACATTATATGATTTCAACGGCATCCAGTTCGCCTGAATCATTACAATCATTTGACTGCTACATACTACATCATCTTGTAGGTTAGACATTTAATGACTTAAATTTCATATAAAATACAACCATTTCATGTGAAACCCATGTTATGTACTATTATTTAGGTAAACAACACATTTTCATTGTACCATGCATCACATCCATTTACATTCATAGCGTGAAACTTGAACTAGTATCCATCTGCCTAAATTTCACAATTTATTTCAAATGTTCAAAGTGAGTATGACTATCATCATCACAAGAATATAACATTAAAATCACATGTTGTCAACACATAAATAGGAAACTTCGTCCCAAAGTTATAGTCAATTAAATAGTGTAGGGTAATCTTGACATATGGTCTCTATGTTCTCTTAGCTAGTAGATCCTAGGATATAATTATCCCACTTATACTTAGCTTAATTAATAAAGTGTTTAGATCATCTAGTTAATATATGTATTGGCTTAGTTTGACGTGAACTCTCATCAACCACTTGTAAATTGATCTTGTAATCTCATTTTTTTCTTCCCCTAATATATGATTAAGTGGGTAGATTATAATACTACTATAAATTTGAAGAATTGGGCCTAATACATGATTAAGTGGGTAGATTAGAATACTACTCTAAATTTGAAGAATTATGATTTCCAATGCAAGGTTTCCTATATAGACTATAATTTATTTCTATATCCTTTCTTTTGAGCCTAATTTATGCAAAATTAAAAACATTTTGTTCTTCTTAATAAGAAAATGTAAAGCCATAACCAAAATTACTCCACGACCCTTTCAACTTATAAGATACCACAATTCTAGTCCAATGTTAGCAAGTAAAATGTTATAATAGATAGAATTACAACAATTTTGACAATTCCCTTAAAAAAAAAAATTCAAAACTACAAATTAATCCACTGTTAACTCACACTATGCATAACAACAATATCTCAAGTCCAATAAAACATGCCATAGAAAAACACTGGACCTATTTGCCCAACGATATGCACCGATCGAACAGCCGGCCGTGTCGGACGTGACCGGTCACTCACGGCCGGTCGTCCGATCGGTGCATATCATTGGTTCGGTAGTCAACTTCATAGAAAAATGCACCATAAATTCATGCTACAACAAAACAAATTTAGTCCCATTAAAAGCATATTATGATATGGAAATATGGTTAAAATCAAATCTTAGTTTATCCCAAGTAGTAAATTTCAATTAGTAATTAGCCTTAAGCGAGTAAGGGTTTGACTCACTATGTTTGTTAGGGTCAGGCCTCGTAATCGAGGTTATCGGGGTGCGCATATATTTAAAAAAAAATAAAAAATTCAATTAGTAATGATAATCAAGCCTTATTAATATGACTCCATAATCCAAGCCTTCTGTAAGTTTATAAACTTGAGGTTAACCACTGATCTTGGTTCATTTATGAAGTTGGATGATTATTTTATTATTATCTATAAACATAACATCATTTTGTATTTATGAATTTTAAATTAAGATATATTATTTTTCTTCATAATAGATACTTAATTGTGATTCCGAAACTACCTAATTGAGATTTAAGTTCTACTTGAATCAATAACCATTACTGAGCATTATTTTTCACAATTATCTAACTAATTAAATTATTAGATTTTTTTTTAAATTTAAATAATTTTGAATATTATAAAATTATATATATATATATTTTTATATAAAATATAAAAAAAATTATTTAAATTTTTATTAGATTTGAATAGTTATGTCTACTTCGATTTCTCTTTCCAAAATAAAGCAAAATCAAACAATATTCAACCCACTGCAAACCATTTAATGTTTGATACCTGTTAGATTTCAAGTTTATTAAAATCCAATTAACATGAAACCTGATAAATTAAATTGACTGCAGCCGCTTGAATATTGATTGCCGTAGTCAAAAGTGTTTAAATGCAGTGCAATCTTCGCAGCATCAAACCAATCTCATATTAAATGCCAGTCCAATAGCCGCGGTCCAGTTAGAATAACCATCTGAATATCAGGGATCAAATTTGAAGGGTAGAGTCCCATTTCACTTTGAAGGGTTGTGAGAGATTGAACCTTTCAATGTTGACATGTAAAAATAAATCATTCTTTTCATTTCAAACTATAAGTGTACAACAAAATTTTATTATTTATTAAAAATACTATATAGAAAAAAAATGACAATAAGAAGAAATCCCTAGTGATTCAACATTTACGTGGAATTAATGAGGTAAACCATGTACTGTCCTAGTCCCTGGAGCATATAGTTTATTGAACTTAGATAAGGGGCAATTCTGTAGGGCCGATGAAATACTCTATTGTTAGGTCGTTGATAAAATAAGGAATTGGAATTTGGAAGGACCTTTGAATGGAGGATTGATTCAGCTTGATGGTGGCTCTATTGGTCAAGTGTGATTGGTCCTGCCTAAAAGAAAAACCCCGGAATGTAATACCTAATGCTTTCACGGAGAATTTTTTTTGTTAGCCCTAAATTCAACAGTATTCAACAATTATTTTTAGAATTGAATCATGTCCTCCCCACATGCTCAAATCAAACTGATCAAACAAAGGCCCCAATTTTAGGTGGATTATGGATAGTCCCTCCAATGTATATCGAGTTTATACCTCAATTTGAAGTGATTAAACAAAATCCCCAATTTTAGGTAGATTATGGATAGTCCCTCCAATCTATATCGAGTTTATCATCCCTATCGAAAAGGTTAAGTATTTATTAGTCCACTATAAGGAAGAACTTTAAATTCTCCAACAAATATAACTACAAGTTGGGTGTCTAGTTTCTACCAAAGTCAACAAGGAAGACGAATCATAAACACACATTTGGGAGGTTTGCGACAACAAGGATGTTGAAATCATGCTCTTCGCTAGATCATTGCACTCCTAGTCCCTCGTTCATCAATGTCCGTCGAGGAATTCCCTTGTTTAGATATATTGGTAGACAATTTGTACTTCTTGTTTCCATTATTAGATGGCTGACAAGAAAACGAAGAGGTCAAAGTCTACAACATTTACAGTGTCGGTTGTTAAATATTTTATCCTTTCAACTATTGGATTTCATTAAGGAAATTGGAACAATTCAAACACTTATATTCAAATATTGTTCTTTCTTTCAACCTAATGTTTACAATTCACGGCAGATAAATAACATTGACAAATTTGGAACTCAAATACGAGGCTCTTTCTTCTTGCTCCTTTGCCCAAATGAAGTTGTGGTCGTAGACTATGAAAAGTATACATTATTTTGGTTCTGATTTCATTTAAATACTGGGTTTTTTAAGGTTACATCTATTGAGTATTCAAGATTTAGTCTGGCAAAAACGCAATCGCATAATGCATTACAAATTTCAAACAACATTTTGGACCCTTATATTTATAGAACTAGAAGGAACTCCAACCAGAAACACGTTTAACTTTTATCCACAAATAAAATGTTACACAAGTGTAAAATGCTATACATACCTGTAAATTCATGACAACCAAGTCAACAACTTAGCTCTACATAATCTTTTGGAGGAAATAGAAATTAGGGAGACACTAAAGCATAGAATTGGAGAGTTGAGAGTTGAGAGTCTGAGTCCCAACCTCAGACTGTCCTATACTCGTAAACCCAAAATAATTTTTATTTTCACAGACTTCACCAATCTCTTTAAGTTCGGGGAATCTCAATCTAGCCTACCCAATGTTCTACCTTTGCTTCTCTTGCTCCTACCTGTGAAAAAGGTGGAACCTTCGAGTTGCCCACCGCAGAAGACAATGAGGAATTAGAGCGTGGAATCGTTTCCTTCTACAAAAAGACGATTGGAAACAATGCCATCTCAATTCCACAATATCCCGGCGCTTCTGAGTTGGTTTACCTTGCTCGAGGTAGGCAAATGGATGTTTATGTATTTCACATGATTACAAAAAAAATCATTTTATAATTGCTTCTACATAACATAGATATATCTGTGCAGGTGAGGGAAAACTGAGTATTGTTTTCCTGAGGTTTCCAGAGACTTTTAGAGATCATTCTTCATTATTAGGGCACCCAGGGCATAGACCAGAGAGCCCACGAGAGGAAGAAGAAGAAGAGGACTCAATTCAAAAGGCGAGGTGAGTGAGGAGGGGAGACGTAATAACGACATTTGCAGGAGAAACCCACTGGTGCTATAATGATGGGAACAAGCCTCTCTAAATCGTAGCCATTATAGATAGGGAAACCCTCATAAACAGCTCAGGCGCAAGAGTTACTGTGTAAGCATTGGGACAAATTAAGTAATGATAATATTCAGTTAAGTATATGACAAATTCTTTCGTTTCTTTTAGAGATGACTATATGCATATTGTACAACCATTCTCTTTGGCTGGCCCTCCATTCCAGTTGCCTTTGTCTCTACTTCCTAATCCCCTTCATCCGATGAGACAGGTAGACTAAGCGGCCTAGGTGGACCGTGGGAGACTGGGAGTGCTGATTCAAATGATTTTGACCCTAGTAAATGAATGGAAATTGGAATAAATCCTAGAATCCTGGACTAACTAGTATAGGATATTATTCATGAGCACAAACAAAGGGTTGCTATCCTGCAACCAAATATCCGTCATCCCAGTCTTGTGGTGGTCATAATAGAAATGTCTAGCACTGGGTGAAACCCTGGTCTGGAAACTTACATACCCATTGGACCAAGTTAGGTTCAAATTAGCAAAGATTGCTCAATGCATTGTAAATTGCAACTTGTAAGTTGTAACCCCAAAAACAACACCATTAGTTTTTCCTTACAGAGCCTTGATAGTGGAAGGTTATCAAATCAATTCACCATCCATAGATATGACTCATATGAGTATTTAATTTCACATCATATACTCCAATACTCAATCCAATACTCAAGTGACTTGTAAGTTGTGAGATCACGTGACTCGGTGAACAATAAGATGACAGATGGAAAATCGAGTTGGCAGGTGGTGTCATCTCATACCAAGATTTAATGAAGTTGGTGAATCAGTAATGCATGCTAATGCCATTAAATGCTTTGAAAGTGAACATCGAATCGTGAGTCACAATCCTGACTCATCGACTTGAACTTGGCACTAAGCAGCCTAGTGGCCCACCATGGTCCGTGTCGATTGGGACTGAGATCCTCATCCATGATCCGACTATTCAAGGGAACTTGGAAAGACTCTGAGTCCCAACTCTCCCATAGTCCATTGAATCCCTACATAGGCAAATTTTGAGTCCCGACTCTCCCATAGTCCATTGAATCCCTAGATAGGCAAATTTTGTAGCTGCCCTTCTGTTGCAAATTTACTGAGGCTTACTCAATTTCATTCTTGCATGGAAATTCAAACAATTTTTTTTTTGCATGGTAAATTTCCTTGTAGCCTTCTATGACGTTTAAAATGGCCTTTGAAGCGCTGTGAAGGCTTCAAATTTGAAGCCTGCATCCGATCACGCCTCACGCCAGGCCGTTTGTGGCACGTGCATAGGAGCCCGTCTATATTCCATTCGCAGGTCCCGGGAACCAATCCTGCATACGTTGTTCAGTGCGACTTTATCTCGGGAGATTTCTGCACTGTTCGTGTTTGTAGGATACCGTCAACAAATCAAGGGTTCGAAAGCCCCTTCCCTCACATGTTTAGCGTACCCTGTAGCAGGAGAAGGATGAGGCTACGAGGGTTTTAAAATGAAGACTATCACCAAGATCAACGAAGCAAAGGTAACCAGGGTTTATATCATTGTTATGGTTTTTCATTTTTGTGTTAGAATTTTGTGGCAATCCAAATGAAGAAAAGGTTGTGTAGTTTGTTTTCGTTTGTGAGATTTTGGATATTTGTAAGAATATTTGACGTGGTATTTTACGCCTTGTCTCTTCCCTGAATTCTCATTACCATCGAAGGTTGATTAGCTGCAAACGAAGGGCGGATCAATTCAAACTCCCACGAATAACAAACTGCCAACTGCAGTTTCGATCACTGCAAACTGCATCCTCAGGCCAGTTTCTCTTTAGCTATCGTCGAGTCCTTACAGAGATGCCATAGCGAGATGGTCTATGAGTTTTTGTAGAAGTGTGCCCTTTGTCTGGATTGGTAGGGCATCAAAGTAGTTTACCATCTCCCTTATATATGTACACCCCTTCATCATCAGAAGGAAATGAATTGGTGTATTGGCTTCTTATGCCATAATGAGATTCATTCTGGCCCATTCCTTCTTTGTATCCTAATGCAGTAGAGTTATAATCTGATACCATATCTCCAATGCTTTATTTCTCAGTCTCTCTTGGGAGGCGAATTGCTATCAGGTTGGGAGTCTAGAATGGATGTTCTGAGATGGTCTTGAAGTTCAATTATTCCATCATCATTTAAAGGCCTCACCTCATCATCAAATCGTTTTTTCATGTGGTGTAGATGGCCTTGATATTTGTGTGCTCTGCATAAATAGATGCCCTTCACCTTCTTAACTCTTACTAGGTTGGATAGCCTCTATTTTAGATCCAAACTTATGAAGAATTCTTTGGATTTCACTTGTAAAATATTGATTATGATATTCTTTTATGCTGACAACCTTTTCATCTGAATCACTTTCATCATCAAACTGCTTTTGATTACCAAAGTGTTGAAAATGCTGAATCGAGGAATCCTCATTTCCAAAGTTTCTATAACCCCCAAGTGTACTTTGGTAACTTGGACTGCCAGAGAAATTCATCTGGTGCTCATCTCCCATCATTATCAGAGTCATCAAACATTGGTTGACTAGCTTTATGGGAGGAAGACTGCTCACTTGAATTTGATATACTGCCAGATATTGACCTCTTCAATTGGGGTTCAACCTTATCCTCAAAAGGAGCATTGGTTTCATATTCTTCTCGACTATGATTGTATTCATCATGATATAGTTGATTGGATTTGTTTATGCAAGACTGATCATCCTCTGACCAAGGAACTTGATCTCCCAAACATTCTTCTCCACTTTCAGAATCATAACTTTCTTGCTGACTGGGATGCTTTTTTTTCAAAGCCTGACCTAGTGCTGGAAACAACATTTCCTCCATTTCTCATTCCTCGACTTTTAATGTCCAATGGTTGATCATTCATTCTAAACCCAATGTCTTTATTACCATTTTCCAATCCTAACATGCATCCAATATTTCTCTTCATTTTGATCCCTTAGAAGTGGTTCATGAAGCTCATTTTCACTTTCAGACATTGGTTCTCTCGGGTTATCTGTTCTTTTAATTAGGTTTGTATACCCAGATTCAATTTTTGCAAGATCAACAGCAGCTCGTGCAGCTGCTGCTGCATAAGAAACTGACTCAAAAGCTGCTTAGGTTGCACTGGCCACATCCATGTATTTCACACTTTCCTGTTTCATACCGATGGATAGTCCAGCAGTAGTTTTTGTGATCATATCATGGTAATTTATCTTACCTTCTGTTTGTTGTCTGGAATGTTAGCCATCTTCACATATGTCAATATCAAAATCTCTTGCTGTATGTGGACTCAAACTTTTCATGTGTAAATAAGTATCATGAGGAGGAGGTGAGTCATATATTATAGCATTAGATGATTTCTCATGACCTTGCTTGGTAAAAGGTTGAAACTGTTGTTTACTCATGTTGCTAACATCAGGTGGACAAGTTGGAGGAGAATACTCATAGGCACCTGAAGTCTGTTTTATGATGGTAGCAGGATCTTGTGATTGGGATGGCATAGAAAATATTTTGTCTGACTCATTTTGTGGTACTGAACCCTGACTAGTACCATCTTCCAGTTTGAAAGTTGTCTGGTTTTCTCCAAAGTACTTCTTTTCCCCATTCTGCATATTGAGAATGTCATAACATAATCATAATGAACACAATGATAAAACTTGGGAAAAAGTTAAAAATGATAAAGCACAATCCCGAGCCTAGAAAATGCTCTTGGAAAATATAGATGAACTAAATTATAAATAAATGCACTAACCGGCATGTGTTCAACCAGATTCATCTTTTTTGTCTTGATTTCCACAAAATTCCATTCATTATCATGTTCAGTGGCAATTTTTTTCATCAATCTCAGTTTTAGCTCTATATTCGGTACTCTGGTTAACAACTTTTCAATGATCTAAGGGAAAATACATGACCCCACTTCCATCAGCATCGCATTAAATGTCCCTAGTTATTAAATCTTTTAACTATGTACATAGAGAATTCAATGGTATATTAGGGTCAACATTTAAAACAACTATACCAATTAGTTATGCCTACCTTCTTGTTGACTCCACAGTTAGGACGCAATTCATATGGAAATGTAGTAAATTCTTTTCCATATTTTAAAGCAAAAAGAGAACGATTGTCTTGCAGCTGTGGCAAGTCTGCACACCTTGTTGCAGCGAAAACCAAACTAGCTATTCCTTCTTTCAAATAGCCAAGGCATGCCCTAAAATAGTTGACAAACAGTCAACAACATACCATCAAAAGTGTCAACATAGTACACAAATAGAGCATCCTAGTATATTTTCTATTGTACACTAAAAAGATAAAACATATTTTCAAGCTAACAAAAAGGTCGAAATATTAACTTATTGTATTATAGACTAAAGAATAACACATGCATATTCTTTTGTAGAGAGATTTGAAAAAAATACATCACAATGGTGTTGTAGAAACGTGACTGCTAGAGAGTCACTCTGATTAACAAGTCATGGCCTTCCTCAAGCGAAGGGGATTTTGCCATGAAGTTAAAAAAAGAATGCCCCACACTCTTTACAAGCAAGAGTAGATAGGACAAGTTCCTATAGGAAAAATTGAAAGTAGATTTTCTAGATATAGCTAACAAAAATTGACTCATACAAACATTCATTTGCCAATATGACTCATCCAAAATAGGAAGTTGGTTTTAAGCACTAGATTTTCAAATTTAGGCACTGTTAAATAGAATAGGAAAATGATTGTGCCATGTTGTAATCAATTACATGGGCAACGCTAAATAAAAACTCTATGAATTAATAGAGCATAGTTTGAATCAAGGGAAAATATAACATTTCAAAGAGAAACAATGGTTCATGGAGTCTTCCATGTCGTTTAAATTGCAACACTGCTTTTAAAGATAACAAGTTTTTTTGTTTTCTTTAATGGGTTTGCACATTGTTTGTAGGAATTGATACAAAATGGGAAAGCAAGGAAAATGACATGCTATCATGGAACTTGAAATGCAAGACCCTAAAAACATGATCATTTTTTTCGCCAAAGATCTTGTTTAGTCTAAAGTTAATCGAACAAATGGAAGCTTTGGTTGTGTTTCCAAAATCTCGTCCCACATAGTTTTCGACTTCATTAGAGGGGAATAAATGAACCACGATGCTCCATGTAGTTTTATCCGACGAAAAAATAAAGAACCAAGGAAAAATGATACTGCTTCATTGAGTTATGAAGTGTAAGTATCTCAAGAATGCATTATCTATATGTTATTACTGATATTGCATTTATAATTTTTTGTATGTACTGACATTTCAAAATTTCGTATGTAATTATGCATGTTCATATGGTCCAGAGAACAACGAAGAAGAACAACCAACTAAATGTAGAACCTCATTTGCCAAGAAGAGGGGATGTCAATGTCAATTTATTGTTAAGGTTATGGGTCAAAATCTCGAGGCTGCAATATTGACATATAATTTGTATGAGCATGAAGACAAACAAGGATGGCATTGTCATGGTCTGCATGACACTTCATGTGAGCCTAAGTCTAGGCATAAGCCTAAGCTTTCAAGGGACATATTCTCCTATGTAGAAAGTTTTTTTTATAATGTGTCAGTTGACTCGGTTTGTAAAATGCATATCAAGAAACATGTTAACTTGGATGCGATAACTTGGGATATGGTCTTTTTCTTGAGCAGAAAAGACGTTAAAAACATCTACCGTCGTTTGAGCAAATGAAACTATCAACTCCATAAAAAATATGAGATGAGTGTCAATCTTTGGTACCAAAAACATAAAGATGATTTTTTCTTATACCAAAAGCCCAATGGTGGAGATGTCCCTTTCATAATTGGAATCCAAGCGAAATAGATGTTGGAGACAATGGTCAAGCGATCTCATAACAACTTAATAGCCATGGATTCAACATTTAGTACAAATAAATTTGGGGTATGTGTGTTTTCCATGATTTTTTTAATATGATCATCTAATATGTAGCCATTGAATTTCTTTAATAAAGAAAGTTTTTCACTTCGTGTGTTCTTTGAATATGGTAGTACCAACTTTACACACTAGTTGCATTTGATGGACAACAAAATGGGGTGTCAGTTGTATGGTTTGTTGCATCACGAAATATAACTGAAGATATTCCACTTTGGTTGGAGCCGCTTATGCATAGCTGTTACTAACTCCGTCCTGATTGAAAACACAATGCTTTCTTGGTTATGATGTGTTGACTGAGATAGCTGCAATGAGGTATCTTCATTATCGTCACTATGCAGTTCAAATTGTCTTTAGTATAAAAACGTCACACTTTAACGAATTGAACATGGTGGGAGGATCACACGATGTAAAGTGATATTGTGCGTTTGGCATGTAAGAAGGACATGACTAAAAAATGTGAATCATTTGGCCACTAGCCAAGAAATGACGAGTGCGATGTTCATTAAGTTATGTTATATAATAAAATATTGTTCCAATGATGATGTGATCGATGTAATACAAGGATTTTTCAATGAATTTGTTGAAGATGAGAAATTTTTGGACTATTTTCACAAGATTTGGGTTGACGGTGATAAGTTTAATAAGTGCACATACTATTGCTTGTGTTTTTGCTTTAGTGTTTCATAATTATCATATATTTTCACTAACTTGGTTTTTAACTTTCAGAGATGTCAGTTAAAGGCTGTCGTGATTTCCCTCATGTAAATCAAGAGACTAATAATGTTGTAGAATCGTATCATTGTCACCTAAAGACCAACTTTCTCTCCGATCTATGGAAAGAATGTGCTCATCGAATGGATTGGTTATTGCATGTGCTCTCGACAAATGTTGATCTTGTGTATCGGTTCAAAGAAATTCTGAAAGAAGGATACTTGAACAACTACAGGAAAGAGAAGCAACTTGAATCCCCAATGGGAAAAGATAAAAAATTCCAGATGGTGATTGCTTCCCTCATGAGAGCATATCTCATGCCTATTGGGTGAGGAGTCAAACCAATTGTCATAAGAAATACACTGCCACCTATTATCGTGCAAAATTTATATAGTGTGATTTGCCATGGTCTATTAGCGGCAACATGTGCAATCATGCTATAAAGGTAGATTGGTTTTATTTCTCATTAGGAGATTTAAGCCCAGTACTAGATCATGACGCAACACTTGCTTCATTTGATACCCTTCACAAGACCGAGGCACCAAACTTACATGTAGATGGTGATATAAGTTTTACAGCCATTAATAGTCTTGATCCATATGTTGAGGGACTTCAATTAGCCAAGGATGAATTATTTGGCTACCTAGACCTGCTTAAAAACAATCCTCCTAGTACATTGAGAAAGACCGAGTAGTTAGTTGGTCTAGTCAAAAAATTGTTGGATGAGGCCAACAATCTTCATATTATGAATTTTAACTTCACCACTAGCTTGAATGCTTTCGAGTCATATTTGAAGTGGAAGAAAATCTTTCTTAGCCCCAAAAAGAAAGGCACAAGAATCAAACAAAGTAGCGGCTTGGAAATTGATTTGAATATCCACGCATCTAAATATGATCCATTCCAGTTTCAATATCTCAACAAGTGGGGTCGTCCTCGCTCCAACGATGCATCATCAACGGTATCAGGTCAGTTTCATATAGTGAAAATATGTATGTGTTTGTATTAGTGTATATAGGCATAAATAAGTGTTAATGTGCGGTGTGTGGATGCTTGCAGAGGGGCAACAGTTTGAGGAACGCGACTGGTTGCTTGAAAACACACTAGTTGACGGTTTCCAAGGTTTGGCACATGATTTACTTTATACTCTAAAGCATATCAGTTGTTATTTTTTCTTTCTGCCTCATGTTGTTAGTGTATATAGACATAAGCAATTGTTAACGTGCGGTGTGTGGATGCTTGCAGAGTGGAAATAGTCTACCACAATTGCTCCAAGGCAAACACGTAGATGAATGCAACACCAGTCGGGTCAACCTGCAAGCCCATGTACACTTCATGGGACTCCTAATTGATGAATAGATATTTTCATGTGTGTAGTTTTTTGTGTGACAATATTGGCTCTGATGATCTTACATGACATGCACATGTGCTCATCCTAGGTTTCTTCTATTTGGAGAACGCGACTGGTTGCTTGAGAGTACAACAATCAACGGTTTCCAAGGTTTGGTGCATGCCCTACTTTATCCTCTTTAGCATATCAGTTGTTATCTTCTCTTCTCCCCTCATTTTGTTGGTGTATCTAGGCATAAAAAATTGTTAACGTGTAGTGTGTGGATGCTTGCATAGGGAAACATTCTAGCACGGTTGCTCCAACACAAAGACGTAGACGAATGCAGCACCAGTTGGGTCCACCTGCAAGCCCAGGTACACTTCATGGAACTCCTATTTGATGAATAGATGTTTTCATGTGCACAGTGTTTTGCATGACAATATTGGCTCTGATGATCTTACATGACATGCACAGGTTCTCCTCCTAGGGTTCTTCTGTTCGGGGAACACAACTGGTTGCTTGAGAGCACACCAATCGACGATTTCCAAGGTTTGGCATATGCCCTACTTCCTCCTCTTTAGCATATCAACTGTTATCTTTGCTTCTCGCCTCATTTTGTTGGTGTATCTAGGAATACACAATTGTTAGTGTGTGGTGTGTGGATGCTTGCAGAGGGGAAACAGTCTACCACGGTCACTCCAACGCAAAGACGTAGACAAATGCAGCACCATTTGGGTCTACCTGCAAGCCAATGTACACTTCATGGGACTCCTGTTTGATGAATAGATGTTTTCATGTGCGTAGTGTTTTGCGTCACAATATTGGCTCTGATGATCTTAAATGACATGCACAGGTGCTCTTCCGTCTGAGGAACGCGACGGGTTTCTTGAGAGCACACCAATCAGTGGTTTCCAAGGTTTGACACATTCCCTACTTCATCCTCTTTAGCATATCAGTTGTTATTTTTGCTTCTCGCCTCATTTTGTTGGTGTATCTAGGCATAAATAATTGTTAGCATGTGGTGCGTGGATGCTTGCGGAAGGGAAACTGTTTGCCACAATCTCTCCAACGCAAGGATGTAGATGAATGCATCACTAGTCGGGTCTACTTGCAAGCCTAGGTACACTTCATGGGACTCCTATTTGATGAATAGATGTTTTCATGTGCACAATGTTTTGCGTCACAATACTAGCTTTGATGATCTTACATGGCATGCACAGGTTATCCTCCTATGGTGCATCCGTCTGGGGAACACGACTAGTTTCTTGAGAGAACACTAATCGGTTGTTTCCAAGGTTTGGCACATGCCCTACTTCCTCCTCTTTAACATATCAGTTGTTATCTTTGCTTCTTGCCTCTTTTTGTTGGTGTATCTAGGCATAAACAATTGTTAACATGCGATGTGTGGATGCTTGTAGAGGGGCAACAGTCTGCCATGGTTTCTCCAACGCAAAGACATAGATGAATGCAACACCAGTCGAGTCTACCTACAATCCAAGGTACACTTCATGGGACTTTGATTTGATGAATAGATGTATTCATGTACATAGTGTTTTGCGTGATAGTACTGGATCCGATGATCTTACATAACATGCATGGGTACTCCTTCTAGGGTTCTTTTGTCCGAGAAACACAACTGGTTGCTTGAGAATGCACCAATCGACGGTTTCCAAGGTTTGGAACATGCCCTACTTCCTCCTCTTTATAATATCAGTTGTTATCTTTGCTTCCCGCCTCATTTTGTTGGTGTATCTAGGCATAAAAAACTGTTAACATGTGGTGTGTGGATGCTTACAGAAGGGCAACCGTCTGCCACGGTTTCTCCAATGCAAAGACGTAGACGAATGCAACACCAGTCAGGTCTACCTTCAAGCCAAGGGACACTTCACATGACTCCTATTTGATGAATGGATGTTTTCATTTGCATAGTGTTTTGCATGACAATTCTAGCTATGATGATCTTACATGACACGCACATGTGCTTCCCTAGGGTTCTTCCGTCTGGGGATAGCGACTAGTTGTTTGAGAGCACACCAATCGACGGTTTAGGTTTGGCACATGCCCTATTTTCTTTTTTTTTAGCATATCAGTTGTTATCTTTGCTTCCCGCCTCATTTTGTTGGTGTATCTAGGCATAAACAATTATTAACGTGCAGTGTGTGGATGCTTGCAGAGGGGCAACAATCTGCCACGGTTGATCCAATGCAAAGATGTAGACGAATGCAACACCATTCGGGTCTACCTACAAGCCAATGTACAATTCATGGGACTCTTATTGATGAATAGATGATTTCATGTGCACAGTGTTTTGTGTGACAATACTGGATCTGATGATCTTACATGACATGCACAGGTGCTCCTCCTAATGTTCTTCTTTCCTGGGAATACGACTGATTTCTTGAGAGAACATCAATCTAATGTTTCCAAGGTTAGGCACATGCCCTAATTCCTCCTCTTTAGCATATTATTTGTTATCTTTGTTTCTCGCCTCATTTTGTTTATGTATCTAGGCATAAACGATTGTTAACGTGCGGTGTGTGGATGCTTACAAAGGGGCAACAGTCTGCCATGGTTGCTGCAACACAAAGACGTAGATGATTGCAGCACCAACCGGGTCTACTTGTAAGCCCAGGTACACTTCATGGGACTCCTATTTGATGAATATATTTTTTCATGTGCACAGTGTTTTGCATCACAATATTGGCTTTGATAATCTTACATTATAGAAACAGGTGTTCCTCCTAGGGTTCTTCCATCTGTCGAACACGACTGGTTGCTTGAGATCACACCAATTGACTGTTTCCAAGGTTTGACACATGCCCTACTTCCTCCTCTTTAGCATATCAGCTGTTATCTTTGCTTCTTGCCTCATTTTTTTGTTGTATCTAGCCATAAACAATCATTAATGTGCAGTGTGTGGATGCTTGCAGAGGGGAAAAACTCTGTCACGGTTTCTCCAACGCAAAGACGAAGACGAATGCAACACTAGTTGGGTCTACCTGCAAGCCTAGGTACACTTCATGGGACTCCTATTTGATGAATAGATGTTTTCATGTGTACAGTGTTTTGCGTGAAAATATTGGCTCTGATGATCTTACATGACATGCACAGGTTCTCCTCCTAGGGTTTTCATTCGAGGAACATGACTAGTTGCTTCAGAGCACACCAATCGACGATTTCCAAAGTTTGTTACATGCCCTACTTCCTCTTCTTTAGCATATCAGTTGTTATCTTTACTTTTCGCCTCATTTTGTTGGTGTATTGGATGTTGTTAACATATTGATGTAGTGATGTCTATCTATATGTCAAGTGATTCTAGCACAAGAGGAGAAGCATCATCTTCATCTCCACAAAATCCCCTATGGGAAATCTTTAAATCTAGTGCATATATTGCTTAGCAAGTTTGGTAATTTTTTTAAAGTGCACAATGAATCAACAACCACATGGCTCAATTTTTTTTCTATGTAACAAACAACTTTCATACGTGTTGAATAACGTGCACATATCGAGAGGTTTCCCATATTTTTTCAAGTCATAAATGAAATCTTTTTGTTCAATGTCTCGTATATGTTGTTGAGAAAAGTTATACAATGAAAACATTACATATATCATTATTTTTATTATATATTGTGTGAGAATAGTTGATATGTGTAATCTTTGGTGACCTATGGAAGTTGTAGCCCTAAAAATACACCCCCCTTGCTGGAAATGATTGAATAAATTATGGATTTCTTTATGTATATATATTTTTATAGCAGAAAACAAAGATTGTTAAACAAATAGATTTGATGGATTCATTTACGAAATCCTCTTAACTTTCAATAGTTTGCCATAAATTGAGAATAAAACATGTTAAAATAATTTATACTTGGATTAATTCCTCTTCTTCAAAGTGTTAATAACATGCACCATGTTTCAGCTACCCATGTAACTATGCTTCTAGCTGCCATTGGTTTCATGGTGAAATGACTTGCACACTTTTTAAAGCAATATATTAGCTTCCAACGTTGCTTTCAGAGATTTTCTATAATCATTGAAGTTCTCTTAGATGTGTCATTTTCTCTAAATCCCAAAGTGTATTCTTTTCGAATTTGATTTTTCTTTATAGGGCATTTTTTCATGCCATGTCTTTGTAGAAGCTATATAGATTATCCTTTATACACTTGGTAAAGATTATGTAGCATATTTTTTGGCCTTTTGAGGTTTTTTGTCTTCATAATGATTGCATGTTGATGTTTCTCTCTACATTGGGCCCTTGTCTTAAATCCACCTAACAAAATTTTATTTGGATGATTGGCAATCTCTACTAGTATGAGCTCTTTGTTTGGTGAATGATAGTCCCCCATTTTATCCTTGAGATGTGAAATTTTTATGGATTTGTTTGTTATAACCATGAACTGCGAAACATGTTTTGTTATAACCCAAGAAGTGTTCCATTTTCTTCCAAGCCACGAATGTTGAAATTAATAATGTTTCTCAAGCATTTCACCTCATGTGAAAGATGTCCAAATCCATATATATATGGTCTAGAGCATGGCTTTCAAAATTGATCAAACCAGAGAGGTACTAACTGGTTTGGACTAGTTTTGGGGGTTTTCAATTGCAACCGGTCAGCCAAACCAATTTTGACCAGTATTGTTCCTAACCGGCAGTTCTAGGGCTCGTGCAAGCATAAACCAATAGAATATGTGAATGAGCCAAGGTATAGGCATGTGTATAAATCTTCAACTAAACAAATGTGTCAAGGCGACTTGTGAATGTGTCAAACTTGACTATTCAAAGTCTCACGAGTCAGACTCTACAAAGACTCATGAGCCAGCCTGGCAAAAAAGACTCAACAACATGAAAAATAACAAATTTGTAGATTTAAAAATAAAAAATAAAAAATATTATACATCAGAGATTACAAAGATTGCAAGGAAAACATGCTAAATATATTGCACAAATAGCATATCCGAACATAACCAAGTACTTCATACAATGTACATGATACAACCACGATCAACCATCATATCTATTATCAATTTATCATCATTCAACCATCAAGATCCATGAAGATTCAAATTTCAAAATCACCATGGACTATAGTTATTGTTAGTCAGGCATGTAACAACATCTTTCTGGACCAAACACAATCATTTGCATACCAGTAACAATTTAAGTGATGTATTCAATTTTCACTTATGTGTTAAAGCATATAAAAAGGGATTGTATGTTATCAAATCAGGTTTATGCTCCTTCTTGACAAACTCATTCCATAACCATTTTGCCTCAACTCATTCCCTCTTTAAGTGTTGTATTTAACTCATTCCCTCAACTCAATTTAAGTGTTGTATTCAATTTTCCCTTCTTTGTTAAAGAATATAAAAAAGTATTGTATGTTATCAAATCAGGTTTATGCCCCAGCTTGATCAACTCATTCTAGAACCTTCTTGCCTCGTTATTCTATCAACCCATTCTCTTACTTATACTTGAAGAGAAGCCTAACTAAGATTCCAATGGTAATAAGTTTTCATGACATCCATACTTCGTAATTAAACAAATTATGCATAAATTGACAAACATGTGTCATATTAACCATAATCATTAATAAAAGGAACAAGTGTTTCATATGAGGGCCTTGTCCCTTCTATGGTATCTTAATTTCAACTCAATGTCATCCCAGATATTTCCCTCTTCATCTTCATTCACCTATACTATATATTAAGAAGGAATGGGATGGAGTAGTGGATGGGTGATTCCATGAAGGTGGGTAACACTTTTTGGCCAAATTTGACGATGAAAACCTGATTTTTTACTCATGCGCTAGATAGAAGCCCTCGAAACGCATATATGCCATGTGAATTTCGACTTGCAATAAAAAAACAAATTGTAGAATATTATGTTGGCTTCTCAATGATATTTTTTTTAAATATTTCGATGTCATTTAATGCATGAAAATTTTCATTTAATGAACTATGTGACCTTAAAAATTTGAAGAAGTTAATAAGTGGCTCGTGTCCAACCCCAATAATTCAATAGT
>LPNX010156624.1:1403767-1460415 GCA_001517045.1 Pseudotsuga menziesii
ATGATATCAGCACTGCATGTAGGGAAATTACAACTGCTATTATGGCACGGAGCAGCTCAAGAAATCAAATGGTAGCAACAATGTCAAAGATGCTCCACGTTTCAAGAAAAAACATTGCACAAATACACTAAATTTAGGGTAAAGATAGATGAAAACAATGAAGCTGCTTGTTAGGCTCTTATGCAGAGAAGCATATAAAGACATGATGGAAGAGGGCATCATAGGGAAGGTGATAGTGTTGGGACAACCATTCTCATGCTATACCAGATCGAAAACATGTCCTGGGACAACGTTCTGGCATAGGCATTTATAAGGAGCATTGCAAGCATGTTATGGAGATGACAGGAGTTGCTTTGTTCGAGGAATTCAAAGAATCAAATCTTGGTGTCCAAATCTCATTTACCATGTTCAGTAAGTTGAAACCGTGGTATATTAGGCCGAATACGATTCGGGACACTTGTTTTTGTCGATACCACGTTGAATTCCAATTATACTATGACACATTTGTGGATTTTTGAAAAAAACATTGGGATGGTGATCCAACTCCTCACACAGTGCGGGATTTTATTTCTATGATACAATGCAATAGGAATCTTGAAAATGTGTTTTTTCATTAAAAGGTGTGTAGGTGGGAGAAGATGCCATGAATGTGGTGATTTGACATTGTTCTATAGGAAGTTTCTTATCGATCCAACACACGCTGGATTATCAGATATCACAGTTAAGTGGAAGAGATATGAGTATGTCTCCATGAACCCATCATCTTCTTCACATGTTCCATCTAAGAGGATCGACTTGCTCGAGGATGATATTCCTATTTCAGAATTCATGGACAAGTTTCAAAGTCATATTTATAAATACATTAAACACTCCCACAGGTCTAGGTGGCAAGCTTTAGAATTTAAGCATTCTCGTGAGGTTTTTGAGCTAGGCACAATCCTATCGGTGGTAGACTTTGCTGAGAATTACACATTTGCTCCTCAGATAGAGATACAAAGTGAGTATTATCACTCCAACCAGGTGTCCATCTTTGTACATGTATTGTATAAACATGCTTAGGAGAGCATTGATGGTAGGGATAACACTCCTCAGTCACACGATGTGATCAAGGAATACCATTTTTATGTCAGTGATGATCGCGAGCATGACACGTTGTTTGTTCAACACTGGTTTGGGTTGATTTATGATTCATTCAGAAAGAATGGGGTGTCATTTATAAAACACTGGATTTGTTCAGATGGGTGTGCGGTGTAGTTCAAATCAACATGCTCATTTTATTGGTTGAGTTGTCTTCACAAAGAGACATGTATTTGACACACCTGGATCTTTTTTGAAACGGGGCACAGAAATGGTGAACATGATGGCGCAGGTGCATGTGTGAAACGAGCACTTCGGAGGTACCAAATGAGTCATAGTGCATCTCGATTCAAGTGCTCAGCATACGTAGTTGATTGGTGCACACAAAATTTGGGTCACCAAGGTCATGAACAAGCAAGGCCAGTGCGCAGGTAGGAATAACAACTTAATTGGAATTTAATAAATGTGTTTGTATTATTATATATATAAATATGATGTTTTTTATTCGATGCAGGTTTTTTTCGGATGTTTCCCTTGGCGATGTGAATAGATCCATGCCATGGTATTGTGAGACCATACCTGGTACGAGAGAACTACATTCAGTTCGTAGTAAAGACATGGGTGACATATTTTCTATTGAAACGAGGAAGTATGCATGTTTCTATGAGTTCTGCATTGACGCCAATAGACTAGGGGTTGATCATTGCATGAACGATGCATATGTCAAACAATGGAAATATGTCCCTCTTAATCCAAAGGGGCCACATCCAATTCCGACGTGGAAAGAGATCCACATTGATGAGGCAGTGGTTTCACTAGATCATGATTGGGTTTCTGATTTGGTTAAGCAAGGTACATGATAGTTGATTGAATGTTTAAACCGCTAGTCTTGTACGCATGCATATATATATTTAAGATTTGTTTAATATTTGGAAATCTTGATGCAGGTGATGTATTTGTTGTAATTGCACCATTGGAAAATGCCGATCACGTGGCATATTTTTTGATGCAGTGTACACAATTCAAAAGTAGGTTGGTGTGACCCTATGTTAATGGAGAGTTCACGTACCAAGTTGGTGACCTAGTTGTGATGGGCCACTTTTTTGAAAAAGTGAGAAGACAAGATGACTATATTATTTACAAATATTTCGTGCTTGAATATATATCTTGTCAGTACAGTCATTTGGTGGTGGTAGCTCGGATACATCTTATTGAAATCAAGGTGAAGAGGGGTGAACCAAAGAGATGGAAGATGTCAATAGCTGGCCATGATCGTATTATGGAGACATGCATTCCTATAACCCATTGGACGGATGAATGAAAGTTATATGCCACTTTTGATACATTGACATAGTTAACATGCTTTTGAAATGTAGCAAATCGATTTTTTTCTTCTTCTGAAATATGAAATCAAATTTTATATTGTAGTTGTAATTTGCACCTAGTAGATCTTACATTGTAAAGTTGTAAACTTTGTAACATTATAATTGTAAGTTATGTTAAAAATTGTAAGTTGCATTCGATTGACAATTTTGCAAACATGTAAACTTTGTAAACATTGTAAATTTTGTAAACTTGTAATTTATTAAATTGAAAAATTGTACAATTTCGTAAGATTGTAAAACATTAATGATTGTTAAATAACATTAAGATTGTAAAACATAAATAACTTTAAACTATAATTGCAAATAATTAAAACATTTAACAAACCATCATGTTAAAAAAAAGTCCATATATATATATATATATATATATATATATATATATAAAGTCCAAAATAATAACGTCCACAAATAACTATCTACAAATCACTCCTACACCATTGATCGAGAGATCGACCATCGTGGACACTATCGCCAGCTGCACTATGCCCCTGGTCTTGCTCAAGCACATCAAAAAGAAAATTGCCTAGGTCTGAGAATTGCAGAAGTTAAAACCATGAACTCTGCAAGTCAATTACATACCACATATTTAAATTACATGTAGAATGTGACAAAAAATTAAATATATATATGAAACACAGATTTATGAACTCACCTCGCTCGAGTTGAGTGTCAGGTTTGGGAGGCTGGGTATTTGCCAAGACGAGCCTTCATCAGGACCCAGCTGATGAGCGGCAACCCACTCATCCATAAACATCACGGCGACTTCAACGCCCTCATCTGCAGCTTCCTGTGTTTGTGTTTGTTTCCATGACATGAAAATAGTTATATTAATGAATTACAATTTGAACTTGAGAGTTACAATTTGAACATGTAAATTATAATTTGAACATAAATATGCAAATAATTCGAACATAAATAACTAGTACCTCATCAATTGGTGTGCCATGAGTAGGACTAGAGCGAGGCTGTGTAGAATCATGTGTAATGTCCTTGCCTCTATCCTGGACAATATGAACAAGATAAATGAGGAAAGTTGGAAAAAACCAAAATATTATGTGTTTAACAATTGACTTGAATTTAGAAATTCAAATTTAGGATGACAGTTAACACATTGTTATAGTTGATTTCACCACTCCAGGTGAATCACACTTTGTATAGCCTTTCCCTGTTCCGCTGCAGACTCCTTAGACCCCATGGACCATTTTTTGTCCTTTGATGTTTCCTTGATCATCCCTAAAAACATGTGAAAAATGATACACGCGAATTTTAAACCTATAAGCACGTATATACGCGGGTTTGACCACTAAAACCGCGTACATTGGGATGTGTACAAAATCCAAATCCTTTTGGAGTTTTCCTTGACATGGATCCGACTCATTTGACTCCTGGCATTCCCTATGCCTTGAGATCTCTCGGATTCAACCTTTCATTACCCCTTTGAAAAGCTATATAAGGAACCCCTTGGTACATTGAAGGCATAAGAGAGAATTGAGAGCAAATAAACTATAGTCCATTGTTGCCGAAACTTATGCTTGAGTCTGGATCCCTTTGTCTCTTGGAGCACTAGTGTGTTGTTCCCAAGCTTGCCTTTTGCTTGTGAGCTTGCTATCGAGAGATGGAGGATTGAAGTGGTGGAGGCCCAAGTGGGGGATTCAGTTTCTCCGGTTCGCAGACGTGCCGACAGAGGTTGTATCTTGTAATCTCTGATTTATATTAATAGAAATATCTTTTCCTGTCTAATAATGTGTGTTTGAATGAATATTTTATCCATTGGATTATGTCAAATGCTTATATATTATTGATTATATATGCTAGAATAGATCTAACACCATGATATATAGAATGCTTGTATTGTTTACTTGTTGTTGAGGAAGTAATCTATCAATTCAAGCTGAAGTCGGAAAGCTCAACGGGGATCTACTTCAACCGTCCGGAATAAGGTACGAGGTCTGATCCTTTAGTGTTAGACATTTAATTTCTATTGCATATTGAAAAAGATTGATTTTTGGAGTCAAGTTGTCTGTTGTGGTACCCCAAGCCATAGGAATTTCTCTCCGTAACAGAATTGACAACTTTGCTGGGGAGTTCCTAGTAGTTGTCCTTTGGGGGTTGTTTTATTAGCATTCAATGAATTTGAATTACTCTTTTTCTCTTGTTTCTGTGTTGGGTCTGGGGGCATGTATGCCTGGTAGTGTCTGATTGGTGTGAAGTTTGTCTCAGCTTGTCTGTTTGCCTTGATTTTATGCACCTTTCTTCCTGTACGCGAGTTTTTAACTCTCAGTCTCTTATACACGGGGGTTTCTCTGCGATTTCTGCGTATACACGCGGGTTTACTGCGAACAGTCACGTATGCCCTTACTTTTTCCTTTTTGGGGAAGTTAAATGGTTGCTGGGTGAAGTTTGATGTTTACTGAGTCTCCTTTGACACTGCCTGATTCTATTTATACCTTTGTTTCTGACTAGAAATGTTTTTTTTAGGCTAAATTTTTTTAAGAAGGTTCTTGTCATGGCATTTTCAATTTTTTGTTTAAGATTAGTGCATTAGAGTTCTTTTACCTTAGTACTTTGCTTGAGTGTTGTTTGTGTGTGCTTGCAGAGTTTAGGGGTTGTAGAATCATTCTTTTGTTTTTTGCATCTCATTTTATTTCAAAAAATCCAAAAACATTTGCTTATCATTATGCATTGTACTTGCACTAGATTTGCTTTGGAGTACTAGTTAGGACTTCATATAGGAAAGCTTACATTCATCATTTGAAGAAAAAATATGCATTTCACGTAGTAGCATACCCTGTTCTCATGGACACAATGCATTTGCATTGATTGTTAAGTGTGCGTTTTACTTCATGTTGCGTCATAACACCATTAGTTGCACGGTCATATCCCTATTTTGAGTAATAAAGCCAATTAAAATCAACGCTAAATTAAAATGAATTACACTATTTTCTTTTCTAGGGTGCACCAACAAACTTAGGTTTTAGGATCTTGGAATAGTTCATTGTAAGTAAATTCTCCAAGATCACTAAACAACAACATGTATGTGTCTGTCCAGGTGAGTGTGTGAAATCCTTGGTATAACCAGTGTTTCTCAGGATCCTCCTCTCAAAAGGGAGTTAAGCACGAGGTAGTGTGAGTGGTTATTGATTGGGATGACCCCTAGTCATAACTGAGTAGCACCGGATATATTTCCAGGATTGTATTCGTATCTGGGGGCTCTTTCGAGAGTTTCGGGATTTGCTACCCTGCCCATATGGTCAATCCCGCTTCCAACTGTTCGCCTGAGCATTGATTATATTGAGGTGACCTTAGTGGCCTTACCTAGGATATCGAGGGGGTACTTTGAAGGGGTTATTCTGCGGGTGTCCCGGCCAGGTTTGGGTCGGACAGCACAGTTGTTTTACGTGTTGAAGCTGAGGGCCATAATAATTGGTTTCGTACCTCTGCTTGCTGTGTATGGGAGTCTCAAGCCTCTCCTAGGCGAGACATACCTGCTTCATTCGGGAGCTCACTTATCCATCCCTTGTTTACTTGCATTTTGCTTTAGATTTTATTAGTGATTGCTCTGTGCATGATAGTTGGCCTAGGGTTTACGTAAATAGAGAGTCTTTTCTATTTTTTGAGTCATTGTGGATTCGGGTGCGGCTCCTCGCCGTTCTCGTTGTTTAGCAGGACTTCCACCTTCTACTTCTCCTCCTCCTTTGGGAGAGAGACCTAGACAGTCTAGGCGGATTATTTCACACATTGATTCACACACCATGGGAGACCATTTAGAAGGTATTCCTGAACCACCTTCTCCCATTCGTGTAGATGATGGGGAGTTTACTCCTACTTACGATCCTTCACCCGAATTGGCTGAGTTAGGTCCTGTTATTTCTGAGATAGGAACCATGCATAATAGACCTACTCACTCTAGGGTTGATTCCCCATTGACGCATTACCAATATGGAATGCTGGAGGACGCCGAGACTCATTTTGAACCCGCCAGCACTAGCTATGGTAGTTATGCTATGTCTGGTTTCCCTACACATGATTTGACATTTCATGTCGAATCTGACTTCGAGCCTAACACTATGCCTGGGGGCACTCTCATTCCTTATCATGCGAAGAGGTTTGGGAGCACTAGTCACATTGCACCTTCCATCACGGTGGTGGAAGTTACATCACAGATCCCTCCTAGGTCTAGGGTTAGCAATCCGATTAGGATACTAGATCTGAGACAAGTGACGATAGGCAATAGCACATACATTATTACTCAGATTCCTTCGTCCTCAGTCCCTAGTTCTTCAAATGTTCATCCTCCACCTTATTCGCGTGGTCCTTCGAGCCGGCACATGGCTACGAGTCAGGTCCGTATTGCAGTTACTAGACCGATTGTGTCTCAAGTTTACATACTGCCCGTTGCTTCGGGAGGTTATGTTCATACTTCTAGAGGTCATGTTCCTACTTCCGAGGCGTATATCCCTACTTCCGGTATGTATATTCCTAATTCCGGAGCATATCTTCCTACCTACGGAGTGTCTCATGGGGCATCGCATGCGATGACTTATGGGACCCTATTACGGGATGCATTATGGACAGGGTTCTTCACCTTATGGGGGCGGGTATCAACAACCTACTTACTCTCCTAATTATGGATTTGTAGCTCCTACTAGTCAAGGTCCACCACACTATGGTGCTTCCACGCCACCCTATATGGGTCATATGGGAGGAGGGCACTATGGCCAAGGCCATGGTGGTAATCAGACCTATATGAATCAGGGAGCGACCCATTGACCTCATCATCCTAGGCTCCCTTTCCTCGCGACGCTCAATCTTCCTGACTTGTTGAGATTGACCAACGATCCTGTAGTTCATGACTCGGCTTGGCTGACTGTCCCTACCAAGCTTCCTTTGGACATACCTAAGTTCAAGGGAAAACCGGGAGAGGATCCAAGTGAACACATTACTACGTTTCACCTATGGTGCTCTTCGAATTCCTTACATCAGGACTCAATCCATTTGAGACTATTTCAATGCACCCTTACAGGGCCTGTCGCAAAATGGTATATAGAGTTACCTAGGGAAGCTTTCACTTTGTTTGACGACCTTGCGATGACGTTTCTTAATCACTTTCAGCTACCAATGCGTTATGACGTTGGTACTAAACTCTTGTCGACATTTTGGCAAGATAAAGCCACACATATCTCTGATCATATTCAAGAGTGGCGTAGACGGAAGAGGTTAATTAAAGCCTTTATATCGCTGGAGTTCCTCCTCAAGTGGTTCCTCAAGTTGTTATTGCCGTACATAGTGAAGGATGTTTCCACATCCGGAGTGCAGAATGAGGAACAAGCGATTTTTAGGGCACAGGAACTAGACTTGATCTATGCTCAGTCCGGTTTGTTATATGAGATTATTCCCAATGCTCCGTGTTCCAGTTTCGACCCCAAAGTCAAACTTGGACCACATGCCGATGGCATTGTGGGTTGTGCAAGTGCGAAACCTACGGATCTGGTTGCAAAACAAGTTAGTCAATTTTCTATCAACCAATCTGCTTCGGGACAAGCTACGACTTTGTCTCAACCTGCCCAAACGACGAGTGTACTTTCTGTGCAATAGTCGGACTAGAAGGGTAACCAGTAGCCCGGACGGAATAGAAAAAAGGGTAAAAATAATCATAAGGGTGGGAATAAGTATGAGAATGCTAATAGTAATGACAAGAACGACCGAAATGCTGGGGGGGACAAGCAAGCTAAACGTAAGGTTAAGTTCCCTTGCAAGTTATGTAAGGATAATCACCTCACTTACTTGTGCCCTCGTATTGAGGAAGCTTCGAGATTCTTGGCACAGGGCCCAGCTGTGCTAACTAACCCTTTACCACATAATCAAAATATAAACTTGAAGTCCCATGACCAGTCTGGTGATGATCATGATCTGCTGGAGGGTAGTGGTCATGGGTGCATTAACATGGTCTGTGCTGCAAAAGTTGTGACCAGTGCGAAATATTATGATTCATCACAACCCAGCCCAAGCAAAGAGCTTGATCCACCAGGTTCCCCTTTGCGTATTGAGAAACCTATGGATAAACCTGAGACTGCACCTCGCATTCCTAAGGGAGTCCTTAAGCGTTCACGGCATAATCCAAATTCCCGAGCCGCCCAGAACTATTCAGTTGTCGAGGATTTGGGCCACACTCCTTGTGCGATGTCTGCATTGGAAGTGCTTCAGAGTTGTCCGTCGGAATGGAAGTTGTTGCTTTCTGCCCTTGGTGTGAATGATGATGATTCTTCCTTTGTGATCAAATTTGAAACCGTAGGACTTCAACCTCGCTTGCCCTACTATGTGTCTCTTTTGATTCATGTAGAATGTCTTAATATGATCGTCAAGCGCACTGTGATTGACGAGGGCGCTGCTGCTCCCGTGATGTCTTTATCCTGTTGGAAGGGTCTGGGTTCTCATGAGCTATCTAAATCAGTAACCATGTTAACTGCGTTCGATGGGAGATCTTTTAGGTCGCACGACATCCTTTCTTCGCTTAAAGTCCGTTTGGGAGGGAAGACCATTGTGATAGAGGTCGAGGTGGTTGATGCACCCCTTGACTGCAATCTCTTGCTGGGTAGGAACTAGATGTACAGTATGCAAGTCATTGCTTCTTCCTTGTTCCACGTTGTATGCTTTCCACATAACGGGAAGATCGTAACAATTGATCAAATGACATTCAAGAATCCGTCTGTTACCGCATCTTCAGGAGCGTCGTTCCCGATCGTTGACCACTCTCAGCCGGCAACTGGGAGTGTGGGTGTAGGAATGTATCCATCCCTCATAGGAAGCTTTAGTTGTCTTGCACAGATCCTAATGATAGGATCTAGTTCCGATGAGGCTTCGACATCTACAACATCGGTGTTTTTTCGCACGAGTCATATGGAAGATCCTTGGATTATTCCTACACCGAGTACTTCGAGTGAGCCCGTCGTGACGAACATGCCATTGCCTGCAACTATGATAGCTTATCAAGCTAATCTCAAGTGTGTTGCAGAGCCTAGTCCTTCCTCTTCGCGGACGGAGGAGGAGGACCCTTATGTGCTACCGGCATGGGCAATACAGTATTCTCATGCACATGACTACCTTGATATGGTTTTCCATTCAGATGAAGCGATTATTGAGGCTATGTCAGGAGTTGAGCCACCATGGGAGGAACTCCATCATAGATCATAATTTCTTCCAGAGCTTGACCGCTTGGAGTGTGAGGATATTAGGGAGATTCTTAGTGAGAGAGTTGGTAGCCCTATGGTTCCATTAAGCTCTCTTGGTCCAATGGCTGATGGAAACATGGCGAACATATCTTCAACGATCCCTATCAACATCTATCGCAATCCTGGCACGATAGAGAATGTCTATATTGGGGTGGAATGTTCCCATGCTGAGATTCTTGAATACATCGAGCTATTTAAGGAATTTCGTGATATTTTTTCTTGTTCTTACTACGAGATGCCAGGTATTTACCCTCGTATTGTCAAGCACGAGATTAAGACTTACCCCAACGTTAAGCCTGTTCGACAACATTTACGTGCGGTGCATCCTAGGAAAGCACCCGCGATTAAGGAAGAGATAGAGAAGCTGTTGAAAGTCGGTTTCATCTATCTCATTCCCTTGATGAAGTGGGTTTCAAACCCCGTTCTGGTGGATAAGAAGTTGGGAGCGATCCACATATGTACTAATTTCCACGATTTGAATCGTGCCTGTCCTAAGGACAATTTCCCCACACCATTTATTGATCAGATTTTGGATGAGTGTGCGGGTAGCGAGGTGTTCTCCTTCATGGATGGCTTTTCCGAATATAATCAGATACAGATTAAACCTGAGGACCAACATAAGACTACATTTATTTGTCCTTGGGGAATGTTTGCATATCGAAAAATGCCTTTCGGCCTTAAAAATGCCGGAGCTACATTTCAGCGGGCAATGGCCTTGATCTTCCACGATCTCAAGTCAATTATCGAGGTATTTTTGGATGACCTTGCTGCTCATTCTCGCATGAGAATGCGTCATCCTTATCACTTGAGATTGGTATTCAAAAGATGCCGGCACTATTTGGTTAGATTAAATCCTCATAAGTGCATCTTTTGTGTGAAGTCAAGGCGTTTGTTAGGATTCATCGTTTCTAAAGAGGGTATAAGAGTCGACCCTTTGAAGGTAGAGGCAATACTTCAGTTGTCTCCCTTGAAGAATATTCGTCATCTTCAGTGTTTGCAAGGCATGGAAAACTTCTTACGAAGATTTGTTGTCAACTTTGCCAATTTGACTAGAGGCTTCATGCGTCTTTTGAAGAAGGACACCCCCTTTTATTGGGATGAGCGAGCCCAGGAGTCCTTCGATGCACTCAAGCGAGCCCTAGCATCAGCCCCAGTGATTAGTCCCCCAGAATATAGCCATGATTTTCTATTATATGTGGCCGCGTCCTTAGAGACGATTGATATGGTTTTGGTTCAAGAGGATGAGGAGCACCAAGAGCATGTCATATATTATTTGAGCCGGAACCTTATTGACGCAGAGATTGGTTATTCTCATATCGAGAAGCTTTCTTTAGCTATCGTACATGTGGTTCAGCGGTTGAGACATTATATTCTCCTTCGCCAGACCTTGGTTGTAGCCCATGTCAATCCGTTTCAATTCGTCCTCACCCGAAGGATGATTGGGGGAAAATATAATAAATGGATTGTCATTCTGCAAGAATTCGATCTCGAGTTTGTTTTGGCAAAATCGAAGAAGTATTTAATTTTTGCAGAGCTTATATCAGATTTCTTGAGCGAGGCCGAGGAGTTGGTTTGTGAAGATACGTTTGTCGATGAACACATCTTCTTAATCTCAACATTAGACCCATGGTATAGGGATATCATAATATATTAACAAACACTGAAGACCCCTACTCACCTCTCATGAGATGAACGACGACGATTATGTCATGTCTCTAAGAACTACCTCATAGTGGATAACACTTTGTACCATCGTGGGGTAGATTCCATTTTACGACGTTGTTTAACTCATGAAGAGGCTGAGGTAGTGCTGAATGATTGCCATGGAGGGGCATGTGGTGGTCATTTATCTGGGCTTTCTACAGCTCAAAATATTTTAAGAGCAGGTTATTTCTAGCCGTCGATCTTTAAGGATTGTGTTGATGCAGTCAAGAGGTGCCACTCTTACCAGGTGTTCGCACATAATATGCGCTCGAAACCTACCCCGTTACATCCCATTATCACCGCCAGTCCCTTCACTAAGTGGGGGCTCGATTTTATGTATTGCAACCCAGCTTCGGCTGGGGGCACCATCATATTATAGTGGTTGTTGATTACTTCACGAAATGGGCTGAGGCTATGCCTAGAGTAAAATCCGACGGTGAGACAGCCGCTCACTTTGTAATCAACCAAATTATTACTCGGTTCAGGATTCCGAAAGAGCTTGTCACTGACCATGGCTTGCACTTTCAGAACCGTATGATGGAAGAGTTGGCATCCAAGTTAGGGTATAAGCAAGAGCATTCCTCTTCTTACTACCCTCAAGCGAATGGACAGGTAGAGGTAGTGAATAAATCACTCAAATCCATTCTCCAACGAACCATTTCACAAAGCAAGAACAATTGGCACATCATGTTATATCCTGCTTTGTGGGCATATCGAACCGCTGTTAAGACTACCACTGGTTTTTCTCCATATCAACTTGTACATGGAGTGGAGTCGATATTTCCGGTTGAATGCGAGATTCCTTCTTTGAAGCTAGCTGTAGAACTCTTACCGGACACTTTCCCATTGGAGGAGCATTTGGTTCACCTTAAGCAACTTGATGAGCAACGTCAGGATTCCTTGGTGGCTCTAGAAGTCAATAAACATCGTGTAAAGGTCCAGTATGATAAGTCTGTCCATCCAAGGAGGTTTAGTGAAGGAGACTTGGTCCTTTTGTGGGACCAACCGAAAGAACCCTTGGGGGCAGGGAAATTTAATCCTATGTGGCATGGTCCTTACGTGGTCAAGCGTGTGTTAGAGAAGGGTGCGTATGAGTTAGTGGATTACGAAGGAACGGCCTTGGTGGAGCCTAGAAATGGGATTTATCTCAAGAAATACTATGCATGATCTTCAGCCAAGGCTGCTTATTGTATGTTATTGTACAACTTTGTATAGTTAGGTTTTTTTCTTATCGTGATCGTGTTTGTGATTAGTTTCTATTTATTTTGGTAGATGTCAATGGAATCTTCCACCTACATAGGATTCGCGGATGGTGCAAGCCATCACACTCAACACTCAGCCTCTGCTGCTTGGGTGATTTATACTCCTATGGGTCAGGTACTGTCTTCAGGAGGCGTATGTCTACGACCATTTTCCAACAATGTTGCTGAATACAGTGCTGTTATTGAGCTTCTATGGGATGCCATTTCACATGGCGTTCTCTCTCTTGAGGTACGTCTTGATTCGGAGTTACTAGTGTCACAACTCAATGGTTTGTACCATGTTAGAGATCCGACGTTATTGAGAAGATTTTTACGTGTGAGATTGTTAGAATGACAATTTGACAATATAACATATATACATATTCCAAGAAATAATAATCAAGTTGCTGACTCATATGCTAACTACGTGTTAGATTGGCATTTGTTTCATTCACAATAAATTAATCACAAGCACAATTTTTACACATGTAAATAAATAAACCGATCACCATAATTTTTTTTATATATACATCCAAAATGTGATAATACATAGTGTCATGATACAAAATTGGGGCTTTCGAGCCACCAGCATATAATACACGGTAGTACAAAATGTATACACTCCCAGGTGTCTAATCTTGTGGAGGAAGAGGAGGGTTGTAATCATGGAAGGTCACTACGGCTCTAGCTAGCCGTAGAAATAATCGCACCCATGCGCATTGTACACCCACCACCTGCCACTGCATAGCCTCAGGCAAGTCCTCGACTTGCGCCATGGGAACTCTATGTGTCAGTCTCACAAAATTGGTATGAATGCTCTGAAGCGTCCGCTCCTCATCCTCACCCGTGATGTCATCTCCTCTTCCCCTCCGTCTATGATGAGGGAAGCCCTCTGGCCACCGTGGTCTCACATCTACACACAAATGGTATATGTCACTATGTATTATCACCCAAAAATATGTCTTTTTGATTCCATATAATCGAGAAAACACAAAAAAAATTAAATAACTCAAAATTTAAAAAGAGAGGGTCGAGATTCGTTACCTATATCGCCATATGCCGATCCTGGTGGTAGCAGCATGTTCGGGTCCCCCCGGAAATCTATCCCTGCATAGGGGTAGTCATCGATGGAAACTATCTGTCGTCGCCACCATGGAAAGAACTCAGCTGGATATGGGTTGGCCACCCTACCACCCCCCAGTTTGCGCATAGAATCTGCTTAATGCCATTGGGTTGGATCTCGAACCCCGTGAAGAGGAACATCCACTCTGGGGCTCAATCCTGGAACACACTCGAAGAAAAACGTGCTCAAAATACTGCTGAACCTGAAGTTCCGCACTCTACCTGCCTTACACTCACTGAGCTGCTTTTTCATGTTTCTCAGTAGTGTAGTGCTCTAGTCATAGATCGTGGGTCTCATGCACTCCACTGCATAGAACATTAGAGGCTGTGAGGCCTGGTGGAGTGATTCCAAGCCTGCTATCCTGCCCAATGTCAATAGTATGCCCTTTAGGCCTAGCACCTGTATAGCATTGGTAGGGACCTAACTCCCCACCTTCTCTGTGTCTGGATAGCAGTGCACCGCAATGTACTTATCGATAGTCAGGCCACCTCCTCGCCCACCATGAGAACAAAGGTTCACTACTTCCCCTCGTCTAAAGAGCCCAGTAATGAAGTATATGTCCTCCACCTCTATGGTGAGAGACATCCCATCTATATGGAAGGACTCCGAGTCTGGATCCTAGTAATCCACCAGCATTTGTAATAGTCTTGGTTTGGCCCTCAAACCACCAAGACACCAAAACTTGTAGAGTCCGCATGCACGTAGAGCTTGTTGAGCCATTAGATCGGCCTTTACTGCTTCCTCTACCTCACCATGTTCACGCTTTCTCCACTTTAGGACCATCCTACACAAGAAATTGCAAATTTGCCCATTAGTTTATTGAAAAAACCATATGCGCGGCCTCATACGTGAATGTTTTCAAAACAACCACGTATGTACGTGGGTTTGAGGCCATTTTCCATGTATATCTAGCCCTATACGCGGAAAAAACCTCGATGTCCACGTGGGCCACAACACCCATTTTGGGTTGGCCTAGAAAGCTTAATTGACCATAGAATTTCATAAAAATTGCATCAAAATTAAAGAGAAGAGCATGAGTAAATACCTGGAAGAAACGGTAGTAGATTCCGCCGGCTGGATCTCCTAGAATTCATTGTTGAAAATTAGAGCTCAAATGGCTAAAAGTTTCAAATGTTTTATAATATTTTGAATTGTTTACTATTTATAGAAATTTTTCAAATATTTGAAAATTTTTATCCCCTTTTCCTATAGTTTCGACATTTTCTAACCATTTTGGACCGTTTTTGACATAATTCATGATGTAGAGGACATTTTTCAGTGCCGTTTCAGCCGTTGGATTGACCCGTTCGTGCCGATTTCAGGTATTATATATAAACTGTCATATAGGTTAGGTTTCATCACCGTCTACATTTTGCATAACCTTATGACCATCTTATCATGACCTTAGGTACGAACCCACTTTGTTATGTCACGGAACCTTCTTGTTGTTTTAGAGGTGGGATGATATGAGTGGTAGAGCTTCACCTTACATGGGTACCCTAGTTAGCGCCTTATTTTACATTTGGTTCCCATGCTGACGTTTTCTCCTTTAGGGTGTGGGAGTCCGTTGTATAGTACTGCCATGACATTTTGCAAGAGCCTCATACTCTTGATATTTTGCTGGCCTATTCCCCTCAGGACTCCCTCATGTCAAGTTGTGAATGCATTATCATGAGCTTTGCCTACCTTATTGAGCTTTATGCTAGCTTCCCTGACATTACGTTTCAGCCATATAGCCCGATCTTGTCTCATGTCTGACCATGCAGAGCCATTTTTTATCCTTCGCAGCTTGTCTCCCTTTTTACCGAGAGGGGATTTTCCCCTGAGTGTCGATATCCTACACATGTATCATTGCATTGAGCATATGTATGTTTCACTTCTTGGAACTAGTTTGTTTGCCCTTATGACACTCGTCTCCTCTTAGTATGTAACTATAAAGCTATTTTATTCTTTTTTCAAGCTTTTTAAATAACTGAAAAAGTCCAAAAAAATAAAAAAACCAAAAAGCTGGACATGGAAAGATGTTATTTGTGGCAGTTTTCTAGTCGTGTCGCCTTTGAATAGAGCACTATATATCACATCCATTGGTTGGGTTATAGTTTGAATTTAGGAGCTGTACTCATTTATTTGAGTTTCTCACCACCGACTGGTTAAGCTTCCAGTCCCTATGGAGCCTCTGTCGATGCCTCCTGTGTCGCAGAGATGTCCCAATTTATATATTGAGTCTATGCTGCCTTTATTCAGTCACCATACGCTGTTATGCTCTTGTTCGAAGGAAGTTGAAGCCTGAGTCGACCATTCCCCAGTTCTCTTGACTTTGCAAGTTGGCCATTCCCGGTACAGTTACTGGTTTGTGCACCTTATGATCGAGTCCTTCCACATTATACAGCTTTGTTGAGTACCTCATGTTGGATGATGGGGGATGCCTTAATGCCCTCCTTCTAGCTGATTTCATCCCATCGACTTCAGATCATTTATTCTGGGATTGGAATCTAGAGTCATTTTGAGTGCCTTGAGACTTGCAGTCATCAGTGGCAGGTTCTCTCGCCATCGACAGTTTTTGGGAATACATCAATGTCCCCTGATCGATGGATCCTCTTAAGTGTTCAACCTCAACACATTTATTTACACTTGTTAGTTTGCACTCTAGTACCTTGATTCCCATTTTCATCATCGGTGGGTGATCTCGCGTCTGTTAACGGTATACATTAATGACCGATAATGAGATGATGGACTACTATGTTCAACCTCGACACCTCTATTCGCATAGTAGGACATGTATTCGTAGCGGTTTATGTAGAAGACTTTCTAGATTGGTGGCATCTCTTATATGCTACCTCCTTGATTGTGCCAGTGTTCATGAGATTTCAGCTCTCGTGACTTGATTCCAGTATATGTCAGATATTTCCAGCCACTATGGAGATCTTGATCTGTTATATATCTTCAGCCATTATGGAGATCATGGTCCTTTGTATATCTTCATCATGGAGATTCTGATCTATGTATATTGTATGTGGCGATGACCACTTATGCGATATCTTGTATCATGCCTATTCATGGCCATTGTACTCTTATGTATCCAGGACTGCTATATGTATTTGCAGTTATGTGCAGAGTTGTATTATTGTACTATGTTGATTGGGTGGCTGGTGTTCCATTTTGGGATCCTTCATCACTCCACTTCTGGGATGGACTTATAATGTATTTCGATAATTGTATGACCCCTCTGACCTCACACATTAGGGGCATCTGTTATAGTTGATTTCACCACTCCAGGTGAATCACACTTTGTATGGCTTTCCCTTGTCCCGTTGCAGACTCCTTAGACCCCATGGACCATTTTTTGTCCTTTGATGTTTCCTTGATCATCCCTAAAAACATGTGAAAAATAATACATGTGACTTTTAAACCTATAAGCACATATATACACGGGTTTGACCCCTAAAACCGCGTACATCGGGATGTGTACAAAATCCAAATCCTTTTGGAGTTTTCCTTGACATGGATCCGACTCATTTGACTCCTGGCATTCCCTATGCCTTGAAATCGCTCGGATTCGACCTTTCATTACCCCTTTGAAAAGATATATAAAGAACCCCTTGGTACATTGAAGGCATAAGAGAGAATTGAGAGCAAAGAAACTATAGTCCATTGTTGTCGGAACTTATGCTTGAGTTTGCATCCTTTTGTCCCTTGGAGCACTAGTGTGTTCTTCCCAAGCTTGCCTTTTGCTTGTGAGCTTGCTATCGAGAGATGGAGGATTGAAGTGGTGGAGGCCCAAGTGGGGGATTCAGTTTCTCCGGTTCGCAGACGTGCCGACAGAGGTTGTATCTTGTAATCTCTGATTTATATTAATAGAAATATCTTTTCCTGTCCAATAATGTGTGTTTGAATGAATATTTTATCCATTGGATTATGTCAAATGCTTATACATTATTGATTATATATGCTAGAATAGATCTAACACCATGATATATAGAATGCTTGTATTGTTTACTTGTTGTTGAGGAAGTAATCTATCAATTCAAGCTGAAGTCAGAAAGCTCAATGGGGATCTACTTCAATCGTCCAGAATAAGATACAAGGTTTGATCCTTTAGTGTTAGACACTTAATTTCTATTGCATATTGGAAATGATTGATTTTTGGAGTCAAGTTGTCTGTTGTGGTACCCCAAGCCATAGGAATTTCTCTCTGTAACACACATACCTCATCGACGCGGGAAGACGAAACTGCAGCGAGACCTCGAATAGATGCATCACTGCCAAACAGGACCTCCATGAAATCGGGATCCTACATGGAGGTCTAACACAAAACAAAGTATTAGTTAAAAAAAGACTCATTTGAGGATACATCACAATCATGACAATCAAATGATAACAATAAAGATATACATGTCCCATCGGTCGAGGCATGCATCTATGATGCAGTCCAAAATATGTATCACAGGCCATGATAACATACTACAGCACTGTTTTGTGATAAAAAAATGTTGAGAACATCATCGACCACCGACTGTAACTCATGCTCTGTAGGTGCAGTGGGTGCTTTGTGTCTCTTTTCCTGCACAGTCATCAAGGTACCACGCATTTCATGCGTGTTGCCTCTGCCAATGCACTATGATCCTTAGTCGCTAGCTGAGATGACTCAGCTACATCATCTGTCCTAAGCATGGTGCTGATAGGGCGACCTACCAAAGGCTCTAGCTCTGGCTGAGATCCAGGGTCTCTCCTAGCCCCAGGACGTGCATGAATGCATCCCCCACTAGCACCATAGAAGCTTGAGGGCATGCTAGTGTAATTTGGGTGCATGTCCAGGACAAACTTTGCATAGATATGTTTTGAAAAGTATAGTGGGACCTGGTCATGGTGGGGAAACATTCCCCACGCTCCAATGAACCTGTCATATAGATAAGACATTGCAACCTCTAGCTTAAACTCCTTGAGTCTAAGGAGTTGACCAGAGGTGTGGTTAGGAAGGATATCAAATAATGCTCCCTTCACATCATGGCCAGTTGTTGCATCTCTCACTACGGCCCAGTTATCAGGACCCTTCACTGCGGCCCTTCTTCTCTAACATGTAGAGACCCAAAGAGAACTCAATGGTTCGATGGACCTGTAGACCTTCAGTAGATTGTCTACTTCCTATAACATCATCCACAACGAACGTGATGTGGGAGAGTCCTCTGGAATGGAGAGGACGTTTTCCTGTAAACACTCATGCTGACCGGTAATGTCTTGCAGCGTGATACGTGTGATCTCATCCTCCCATGGTGCTTCCTCGGGAGGGTTGACGCCCTGTTGTGCAGCACCTGATAATTAGATGAAAACATAATTCTCAGTCAAAATACATACATCAACTGTAGGTGAATTTTAAATCAATATAAATTAAAGGTATTGATAACTGAGAGAAATATATGTATGCATTTAATGTACCTGTCTCGTGGGGAACCTCCCCACCGACACCAACATTATCTTGATCCTTGCCTCTCACATGCACAGAGTAGCTGCCAAAGTGGCTGCCGCTCACATGCATAGAGCGGCTGCCGCTCATCTCCCCAGCATGAGCGTGTGTTGGCATAGAACACCTAGGCAAACCTATGAAAATAGAGACATACAAGTTGTTGATTAAATATACACACATGAAACAATTTAATTTGATGTAACTAACAACAAAGAGTACATCATGCACAATTGTATACTTGTGAGTCCTCTGCCAACCTCCAGGGCAAGGAATGGTCGCAGATCCGCTAGTGCTCTGCCTTCTGCGAACTAAAGAACCCCGTTGTAGAGATGCATCTGCATGAAATAAGGCATAGTAAATGATAAATGATAAATATGTCAATAGTAAAGATAAGATAAATGATAAATATGTAGATTTGAGACGATTAATATATCATCACATGGTGCACATTAATAATGGGAAAATGATCATGAGTGTGAGCACAATCAATAAGGAAATGACACATGTAAATGTTTTTTTTACAGATAGTTGAGCTTGATAATTCATGTCATGTGTGTGAAGGCAAAAGTGTTCTTAAGACTCATGGTTTTCACTTAGTTCGAAGCTCTAACTTTTCATCCCAATCCAGTAACAAAAAGATATAGTTCCACTTCTCTATAAATTCAAATCAAAACATCTATATTTTATTAATAGTTTCATTTTTTTTTAAAAAAATCTTTAAACTATTAATTTAATTTTCTAAAATTTAAAATTTAAATTTATATATTTCAATAACTCTTTCATAAACATTTAAAAAAATATAATTTTAAACTAATTTTTAAAATTATAATTATGTCAATTTGTTCATCCAATTTTTAAAAATTAAATAACAATTCTAGTTTCCATAATTTAATGTACAAATTTATATATTTTATAAGTAATATATTTTACTATTCTTTTAAAATATTCTAAATCTATAATTTATAATTTTCAAATTGTTGAATATAAATATATATATTTTTTCTAAAAAATATCAAAAATATAATTTTATCTTAAATTATGGATTTCTATTAATTTTTTTAATTTGATATTCTTTAAAAAAAAATTAAATCATGAATTTCTATTAATTTTTTAATTTGATTTTTTTTCAAATTTACACACTTAATTATTAATATTTTTTTCCTAAAAAAAAACAAAAAAAAAGAAGATCCACATTTTCATTATACTTTTGTTTGAGCTTCACAAAAAACTAAAATACATAAGTACACTTTTCAATAAACTAAAATCAAAATATGTCAACTAATAAGTCAAAACATACCTATCATATTTTATTATGAATTTTTTTTTTTTATAAGAAATATAAATATGAATTAATATAATATTTTAATGACAATTACAATTATAATTTAATATATATATATATATATATATATGGGTTGTTTAGATAAATGCCTACGTCGGTTTAAGGTTCATGATTGAAAAAATTCTCGGAGAATTCTCGGTTGAAAAATTCTCAGTTTAAATTTCAATCCTCTGTGTATTCTTAGAGGATTGAAAAAAATTGGGCAGCATTTCTGCTTGCCTGGCACACATTTCAAAATTAAACCAGCAACATAAACGAGTGCCGGTTGATAGAAATATTTATACAAACTATAAATTTAAATTTTAAATTTAACAAATTTGAATTTTTTCAATCCTCCATGTATTCTCGGAGGATTGAAAAATTTGGGCAACATTTCTGCTTGTCGAGCACACATTTAAAAATTAAACTGGCAACATAAACGCTATCGATTGACAATATATATATATATATATNATAACAATGGCTTTTTTCAATTTTAACCTAACATTTTATACTAAAAAAAAAACTAAAATTCCATTTAAATTTCAGAAAACAAGGATTGGGGGTTACTTCTCTTCTCCGACATCGTGGTGAAAGGGGGCGTGGCTTGCGTGGTAGCTCGATCGAGGTCTCCGGGGGCGCAGCTGCTTGGTCGAGATTTCTGGGTACGCAAATGCTTGGTCGAGGTACTTGCTCGATCGAGGGATGTTTGTGCAGAAATGGGGCAAATGGTCACGGGTTCCCATAACCCTTTTTATATTTTTTTTAAATAGAAATTTGGATCGAGGTAGTAAGCTCAATTGAGGTCAGTAGCTTGATCGAGGTCGGTACCTCGATCAAGGGTTTGTTTAACCCTCGATCGAGCTATTGGTAAACCCTCAATCGAGGTTTTACCGAGAGCTCGATTGAGGGTTAAACAAAACCTCGATCGAGGTATGAAGACCTCGATCGAGGGTGCATTTTTTGCATTTTGCTGAAAATGTCTTGCCAAAAATTGTAACCCACCTCCATGGATGCACCCGGATACTAGAATCTTAACCCCAACCAATTAATAATTGTTATCTTAATATTCTCAATTTATGACCTAGCCTTGAAGAAGTATATTTTAGATTGGATGGAGAAGGACACTCTGTGGCAAAGGAGACGATGACATTTACATTTGTAGACAATTTCTCCTTATTCCTTCAGCAGAGTGTTTACATTATATACAACTAGATATAAACTTTGCCAAATCTAATGTACCCTCAAAGATAGTCTGAAGGTCACTTGAAAGTCACATCCACAACTTCTTTGGTTTTAATATTTCAATGAGGTAAGTGATACCGTGTGACCCTGTAGATGATGGATTGATATGCTTTAGCACTAAAACATTACAAGGATTATCAGTAAATTAAAGTATCTTGGGAGAAGTAAGAGTACAAGCAACACAACTATCAAAAGGGATGTGCAAAATGTAAAAGCAATGAGATAGCTATAACACCCAACAGGTTCTAGCTAGTTTGCATTCACACAAAATGTTTTGACTGTTTCTTCTTGAAAGTCATATATTAGCCATTTGTAAGCCTTGTGTGGTGGTGCTTATTTGTAATTGGTAGGATGTTTTTTATTTATTAAATTACATGATGCATTTGAGAAAAACAATTATTTTGAAGTCAAATTACAAAGGGCTTCTTTCATATATTTTCATAAAGTTTTAGCTAACAAGTCACTATGTATAATATGAATAGCCAATGCATCAATGGATGCTTAAAATTACTAAGTATGATGACCGCCTTCTTGAAGATTTGGATGAACTAGATTGGCTCGAAAACATCTGGGAAATGCAATGTAATTGGATTGGACGATCAAAAGGTGTTGAATACTGACTTTTATGAACAAGCATGATCATGCAAACTTTTATGGATTTTAGGAAAAACAAAGTATTTTGAATTATCATAAACATATACTAGATCATAATATTAGATACACAATAATGTCAAGATACTTCTCATTAACTTTTCCAAATGAAAGAACAAAACGTATCATTTCCAACTGAAAGTACATTCCAACAGAATTATATAAAAGCATTGTTCAATTTGTCACTTGTACGAAAGGTCCCACTTAGTAAGAGTTGTGATAAAACAATGACATGAGAGACATTACAACGATTATAAGAGGAAAACATCCACAAATTGGAGATATATTGATTTCCATGAACGACTCTTTCTAGAATAGATGTTCATGAGAAGTCATCTTGGATCATCTGTTACAAATGGTACTGCTCTTGACACTAGATTTGTAGACATCCTCTTCACGTCTGCCTATTAATCTATGGTAAAAGTATGAAATTGATTAGCAATGGTTTTTGCTTCTCTATGAAGAGGTTTCAAATTGTCTTTTCGCACTTTATAAATCCCTTTCACTTGGTTAGATACTAATTCATAGTTGGTGACCACTGCAATATTATTGGCACCATGTTTTTTCGTTGCCTTGATCCCTTCAACAAGCACAATATAGTACGCTTCATTATTTTTAGTCCTTCCAGAGACAAATATTATTTTGGAGGACATGGTTTAGTGCTTGATTGTGAAGTACATAAGTAATAACTGCTTGACCTGGGTTCGGATGACATGAAATTTCAATGCCCAATGTCCATTTTTTCACCATTATGTGATAATCACCTTTCTCTATGATTTCTAGCACCTAGATAAATGAGCAAGAAGTTTAATTAGAAAGCAAACATCTAAACAAAATAACATTGAATAACCAAATTGTAAGTAGGAAGCTACTTGATTGTTCCTTAGACAATCAAAATATGACTAATACATTTAAATATGCCTAACAGTCCTTACAAAAAGTGCATGCCAAGTTGGGCACAAAGCACATGTTATGGATTTACTTGCTATTATAAGCATTCCGAGGAAAAATTCACCAAACTAAAATGATCTCATCCAACATCTTCCATTTTTTTTTAATGTTTGAGATAGTACCAAATCTGTTAAATCCTAGTATTAGCTATTAATTATAGACAATTGATGTGTAATTTCACCACATATTACTTTTGTCTATTGCTGTTGATGTCTTGTAGGTTAATGAAGCTCATGGTTTCATTTTCTATAATTTAATGTTGACTATTTCATAAATCATTGAAATACATTCAACCTTTACAATTGGATGCTTGAAATATTGTTTTAACATATCTAAAAGAAATAAACCTTCAAATCAAAATTTGATTCAAGAGGAAGTACATGCATGTAATTAATAATCACAAATTACAGTGACATTGTTCAGAAATGAACATAATAGACATATAACCATACAAGTGAGGCATTTAAAGGTCCACTAATTGACATTCATACAAACCGATACATTCAAGCAAAAAATAATAGACATAAAAAAATGTGCAGTACCTATGTATTCAATATACATGCCTGTAATTAATAATCACAAATTATAGTGACAACGTTCAAGAAAGAACATAATAGGTAGATAGCCATACAAGTGAGGCATTTAAAGGTCCACTAACTGGCAGTAATACAAACCGATACATTAATGCAAAAAATAACAAACATAAAAAATGGCAGTGGTTTCCATAGCCTTCCTATTCTTCTTGAACCAAATTTCAACGTCATAATTTTTTCGCTTACGATCTTTTTGAATTCTTGTTGCGAATCTAAGCTTGTAGTTACAACCCCGTGGGGCACCAACATGCAATGTTATGGGTTCCCAAGAATGTACCTCCTCTCGATGTTTTATTAAATGTGTGACACTTGTTGCGTCGCAAACCATTGCACTCAGTCTCCAAACAATAAAAGAAGTTGTTCCCATTACTATCCTTAATTACTTTACAAGTCAAGTCTTCCTGCGATGGTCACCCAATAATATATTTAGTTCATGTAGATCAATACATCACTAAGAAGATTGGATTATCTAACTAATAAACAAATAATAAAAAATTTGATTGTTCAGATAGAACACGAACTTGTAATATGGCCAATGTATTGAAAGATATGATTTGGTTTCTAAAAACTCCAACGTTTAGAAACAAGAAATACCTGAAAAAACAAGAAATGACCAACACAAAGTATTACAGGAAAGTATGGAAAGTATTGATATCCACACAACTGATATATTATTGTATTTTGTTGTAAGTACATGAGCAAATGATTGATGCGTACATGTTGTACTAATTAGCTATATTATTAATTTGTGCTTGTTGCTTACATTCTTGTACTTATGTTTTTGGGAAAATAATATAGTCTTGATCAATAGTTGCACATGTATTTTGGAATTTCCATTGTGGAATAAGATTGATCTTTGGGTTGATATACTGCTGCTATAATTACTAGTGCACTCCATACACACCCATATCACAACTCATTCTCTAGACTCCATAAGGCACTGGTCATTGACAACCTCGACAGATATTATTTTGGTGTTTAGTGTCTTTGCAGGGTCAAAATAGGGCACTCCCTTAGGAGGCTTCAACTTCTGAGGTAGTTGGGAGAATTTGACTAAGGTAACATTGGTCACTTCATCCCCATATGATTACCGATGGCTTGGATGACCATTTCCTTCAGTAACAGGTGGTAGAGCCAATGGTCTTCCATACCCATAGTTCTATCTACGCTTGAATCTCCTTGTGGTGTGAGGATTAAACATATGAGTTGATACAAATTCGTAATTGAGGGAGGGATGCGTTTGGGCTTACAATTTTTCTCAAGTAGTCACTTTAAAAGAAGTTCACTCTCTTTGATGTTCTTAAGCTTAAAACACTGAAATTTCATGCTAAGAGGAAGCTAGGATAGACTGGATGTAGGTAGCTTCATTGTTGTGGAAGTGGAAAAGGGAGTAATGGTAACATGATTGGTGAGGTCCCATGCTCAAGTTCCTTCTCTCCTTGTCCATCCACCCAAGTAACCTCCCTGTAATAAGAGAATGCCTACACATTTTCATAGGAGTATACATATCGTTTCTATCTATTATTGAAGCTTCAATGTAGAATCAAGAATGGAACTAGAAGAAATATGAAACCTCTATGCTAATGATATCTCCAAGTTTAGTATAAGCAACAATCCTAACGAGTAAGAGAATTAACCAATCCTTCTTCTTGAGGGTTTAGTGTTTACAAATCCAAATTCAATCCCTCCCTTTGTTGGCCTCTACACATGGCCATGGCCATGGTGTCCATGGCCATGGCAGCTAGTGTGATGATGAATACAACCCTTTCCATATGTAAGAAGATGATCTCAAGCGCCCAACACTCCTTCCATAATTTTAATGTCATTGCATATACACAGATTAAAACACTTTCTCGGACTAACAGGCTTCAAGAGTAACTGGACACCATCAACCATCTTCTTTCATCTAAATCTATCCTCGATCTCCTGAAACGAAATTCCTTATTGATTATCCTCATCCAACGACATTGACATGAATCATAATTGTTTGTTTACAACTTTATAGAATTATGATTGAAGCAGATATTGTTCCGAATCCGACTACTTTTAACATTCTCATCAATGTTCACTTCCAAACAGGTAGGTTGGATCATGCATTCAAAGTGTTTGAAGGAATGGAAGAACATGGATATATTCCAAACACCATAAGCTTCAATACCCACATTAAAGGGATTTGCAGAAATGACAGAATCGAGGTTGAGGTCAAGATTTTCAACCAAATGTTGAGCAAACAACAGGCTCCTAATATTCTTACATATAATACCCTAGTATATGGGTTTTGCAAGACAAGGAAATCCCATGAGGCATTTGGGTTTTTAGCTGTTATACTTCAAATGGGCCGTGAGCCTAACACAATTACATTTAGCATGCTCATGGATCGACTATGCAAACAAGGTAAGCTTTAAGACACTAATAAACTACTGTATCGGATAATAAAAGAAGGGAAAACCCACAATGTTATCACATTTAACACTCATATTGATGGTCTTTTCAAAGAAGGCAAGTTGGACGATGGTATGAAACTATTATCTGAAATGTCCAACAAAAACGTATGGCCTAATGTTGTCACATATAATTTAATGATTGATGGTCTTTGCAAAGAAGGCAAGTTGGACGAGGGTATGAAACTTTTCCATGAAATGTACAACAAAAAACATATGCCCTAATGTTGTTGTTAATTTTTGAGTTAGGTTAGGGTTGAAAGAAAAATTAAAAATATATTCTTTAATGCATAAACAGATCTAAAAACAAAGCGTAAACACATAAGAGTACTGTAGTAATAAACTCTAACATAATTTTCATCTCTTTCAACTTTAACACTCTATTGGTCAAAGCGTTAAAGTTGGTCCTTGAGATGGATTAACATTTCCAATATAGAGAACATAAACATTAGCAAAATTACAGTGAAACTAAGTCACAGTAATAAAAGAACAAGTGCTAAAAAGATCTGGTTTCAATCTACCTTATACTCAAACATATTGTTTTAGCTCTTGTCACTATAAGGACACGTTGTCATAAGTCATACTTTTAGAGAGAGAAGGTTAAAGTGCTACGGGATTAGGTTAGATACATACAACAACAAATCTCAGTCACCAAGTGAGAAGATCTCATTAGGATAGCAATAACTATACTCATCCCAAACCACGAAAAAGGCACCCTAAACGTCATAACTCCCTCTAGAAAACTTAACACCACTATTGACTCCTATCATCTAGGGTTTGACATAGTCATATATAATCTAGGATAGGGAACCACAGTCACGCTACAATGGTCATAGGTTAGCAGAGAAAGGGACACGATAGCCACGGTCCAATAGAGAAGGGACACACCGTTATGTATTAGCAGAGAATGGACACACCATACCAGGAACCCTAGAGGCATCAACCCGCTTGGTCCCAGACTAAGAATCTTAGGAGACTAAGTTGGGGCCCCTAGGGTACCTTATAGGGTAATACTCCACCCTAGTTAAATTACTAGGGTACCATTCTACCTGAGAATGGGTCTCATAGTTGCACTAACTTTAACAATTGTTATCCCTAATGTTGTCACATACAGTGTACTTATACATGGCCTTTCCAAAGAATGCAAGTTCGACAACGCGAAAAGGATATTCTATGAAATGTTGAACATAAACATATACCCCGATGTTGTCACATACAATGTACTTATTGATGGTTTAAGTAAGGAAGGAAAGTTGGACTAGGCTAGTAATCTATTTTATGAAATGTCCAACACAAACATATTTCTCGATGTTGTTACACACAATGTACTTATTGATGGTTTATGTAAATAATGCAAGTTGAATAAGGCTAGTAAGCTCTTATATGAAATGTTCATACTCAACCAACATTTGTCTATTTGTCCAACCAACTCTCTAGTTGGGATTTGGTTACTTTGTTTTTACAACAACACACAATTTTATGTGTTAGGCAACATTATATAAGTAGCCAATTGCTTCACTAACAATGCGATATGACTATGGCCTTAAATGTATGGTTGTTTACCCTTTACATGGAACCTTTAGAGCAAGTACATAGGTGTAGCTACTACATATAATGCGAGTACATGAAGTGTAGCTCCTACATCAGGTTTTTCACAAATTTTATGATGGAAACAAGATGAGCTTAACATTGTATAGCTATGTAGTTCAAATCAATAATTTACCTATTTTCATTTCCATATTTTGCTTTTACTCATAACTTTAACAAAAAAACCCATACTTGTGTGATGAATGAAAGGGTTTCTTATTCTATATTAATGATGTGATAACACTACTAGTTACAACTTACAACCAATTTTTGTCATTATGTTTTTCCCTCTGCAAGGGCATAAAAATCAGAGTTAAACATATAATTAAGTAAAGTATTGGATTTAGCTAATTCTAACATTTTCAAGTAATGTTTGAGAAAGTGATTTGGCCTTTAAATTATTTTCTTTGCCTATGATTTATATGATCTAAGTGGGTGAGGTTTTCCTCAACCTTTAGGTGTGTTCCACTTTTATGTTTAAAAAAAGTCTGATACTGAAAGGGATGTAATTGCCATCCATTCAAAGCAATAATGTTAAATATCCTTCCCCAACCTACCTAGATATAGCGCAAATACATGAGGTGTGGCTTCTACATCTAGCCTTTTGCAATATTTTCTTAAGGAAACAAGTTGAGCTGAACATTGTATAGCCATGGAGTTAAAAATAGAGAATGTAGCAATTTTAGCTACCATGTTCCACTTTTACTACATATTAACTTCAGCAAAAAACTCATACTTCATTTCTTTTAGTGATGAACAAGGAAGTCTCTTATTGACTGTGTTAAGCATATATTATAAACAATAATTATAACTTACAGCCAATTTTTGTCATTCCATTTTTTCCTCTGTATGGACATAAATCTTAATATTAAGCATATTGTTAAAGTGAAGTTGTAGATTTAGCTAATCCTGACAATATCAAGTAATATTTGAGCAAGTGATTTTGATACGAATTACTTGCTATACATATTATTTGTTTGATCTAAGTTGGTGAATTATCCCTCATCCTTAAGATGGTGTTCCACTTTTATTTGAAAAAATATTCTAAGAATGAGGATTCTACTTTCAGATATTACTCGAAAGATATTTGAAAAAGTCTATTGCTTTATCCACCTCAGTAAAGTATTCGAACATGGGTAGGGTGGAGCGAATCTGAGGGTCTAGGAAGAGGATGGGTAGCAGTATGAGGAGCGGAAGTAGATCGATTTGGGGAGTTGAAGATGTGTTTTCCAGAACAACAAACTGACTGTCACGGAGAGAAAGAATTGAAGATGACGAAGAATATCTCATATTTGTAGCTCTGGAGAAATTCCCCACCTATGATAGGTTGAGGATCAATATCTTCATGCAAGATCGAGTTAGGGGGTTGAAGGTGTGTTTGTTAGATCAGTAAACGGAATTTCACTGAGAGAAATAATTGAAGATGATGAAGAACCTATAAAATTTGCTGCTCTGGAGAAATTTCCCACCTACGATAGGTTGAGGACCAGTATATTCATGCAAACACTAGAGGAGAATGATAACATGGACGCTGACTACATACAAGTAAATGTTTGGATGGTCAGATTCATAGAAAGACTTATGCTCACTGTTATAATTCAATATAAAGAGAATGAAGCCACCTACAACTCCTCCCATATTGAATATACTCCAGAAGAGTGAAATGTATATGCCCCTATTTTATTGGTTCGGGTACGATGTCATGATCAATCCCTACCCAACCCAAAGCAATCCTCCTCCAATGCCCAGAAACCCTCCTGCAATAACATGAAACATCTCGTTGTGATAATGATTGTAGTACAAAAATGAACTGGCTTAGAGAGCATAAGCAGAGCAGGAAACGAAAAAATTCTTGTGAGGACCAAGGAGGTTTTAAACCCCACCAATCAATAAAATGGATATGGCATGATCCATTTGCTAAGGAGTGAGAAGCGAGATTTAAGAGAACTTAAAATCCTAATCTTTGTAGGCTTTGTGAGAAAGTGTATTTACAGTAACAACTTGAACATATCTACTTGGGATATTAATTTTGTTGTGTGTCAGTTGATAGGCATTTTATACCCATCAACTTGATCGGGTTTAGCCTAATTGTACCCAATATTTTCCGAGTGATTAATACAGATCATTTGATTAGTTCTGTTGTGGAGTAGAAAACTTGTTTGGCAATATTCATGATAGAGGTAAGAGGTGTCTAAAACCTGGAAAACAATAAATCTAGTTTGCTAGATAGATAAATAAAAGTCTGCATATTCTCAGGGTATTATGCTTATTCCTACCTATACCAGTTCATCCGTATGTAGCTAAATCAAAAGAAAATAAACTCTTTCATGAAAGGTATGCATCAACCCAAGTAGGGAAACCAACAATGTACCTATCATTTACAGTTTTGGATGTCAAGTAAAGGTAGAATATTTTCTACCCTAGAAGGGTGAAGGTTTTAATGTTATTAGACATGTTTTCTATTAGGACTCTTCTGGTTCAAAATAATAGAATTGGAGGTTTATTTTTCAAAATTTAGTGACAAGTTTGAATGTAAAATACATGTGGGATATTTTCCACCCTCTAAGCATGGAAGTTTTCCAATGCCATGTTATTTATCCAGTGCTTCACCAGAAATTTTTTAATAAGAGCAAGAGAACTATAGGTTTATTTAGAAATTCATATTAGACTTCACTCCATGTATATGCTTATGTGTTTATGCCCTTGTTTATACTCCAATATTTGATCCTTTTTTCTGTGAAGCGTTTGGACTTTAGTCACCCCTAACAACTTCCGAGAGAATGGTTGATAAAAACATGTCACTAGATTGAGATGTGCACATACAAAAACCAATGGAAATATTACATTCTACCCATATCCTATGTAATGGAAATAATTCACGTTCTGAGAAAACAAATCTCCCATCCTAGTAAACAACCTCAAGAGCTAATATTCATCCCTTCGATGGGAAGACGAAACAATTGATAATGAGAAACTGTTGGATGTTTTCATCCTCAATGTGAATGGAATATCCATTCAATTATAGACCATGAAAAGAACCTACCTATAGCTACTCTTACTGAAAATTTAATGTATTGACAACTTATGTATTCTAGCTATTAGTTGGATATGCTTTCACTATATGGATAGAAAAGCATGATTCATGAACTCTGTGTAGCCTATTTGAAAAACATGATAAATGTCGAAAATGTATATGTACATACATAGTACCTAAAAAGTGATACACTTTATTTTCAGTTCATATATAGCCTCACACTGTCTAACAGTCACAATATAAAAAATGAAAATCCTACTGCAACTTTCTGGAAACTGCTTCTAAAACTCTCGGTCATAGAGACCTTGTTGTACAAATCTTGCTTCAAACATGTACTCGAAATTTCAAACATTACTACCCTATTACAAGGCCAATCCTAGCTCCCCGTAGGGGATGAAATTACAGTGCAGGTATTTACAATTGAGAAAACTCAATGACATTCATTTTAACATATATCAGTTTAGTGATAGACAAGGTTCCATGAGCCATAATCATCATCTCATGGTGTGCCCTTCCTTAAAATATGAAGAGCTATTTGATCTAGAGAATTCATTAAAGTTGTAAGAAACAACACCAACTAATACCACCAAAAAATTGAAATAAACATTTTCTAGGATTGAAATGTCTTCCATCCAATACGCTTGGATAACCAAATTTATCAGAGCACCCTCTGGCTTCTCTATCATTCCTTCGATTTTTATAACTTTCGCTCTAACATTTGACAAGGTTGATTATTGAGCAAGCTGTGTGATGAGCAGGGCGTGTGATGATTGTTTCCATTGCTCAGCCAAAGGAGATATCACATTAATAGCATGGCCCATATCTAGTCGTTGGTATGGCTCTCGTGTAGTACAGTGACAAAAGGATTCAAGTCTAATATGAAGGATCAAATATTGAAGTATAAACATGGGCATAAACACATAAGCATAAAGAGTATCAAGCAGGGGAATAAACACATAAACATCAACCATATATATATAATCTTAGTCTGTTTCATCACTCAAACATGCATAAGCAGGGGAATAAACAAAATGACCATCATAAGAAGGGGTATAATTAGGTATTGACCAACTTACTAGAAGGAGCAGTTGATTTGAGATATCGTTGAGTTGGAGAAGACGAGTTGGAGAAGGATATGATTAACTGCAACATTTTCTCCCAAATTCGATTGTGTGAAGGAAGGAAGAACCGGTTATGGGCTTGGAAGAGGGGGCACTCCAAACAATCATCACACACCTTGCTTAAGGGCACACCCTGTGATCATTACAAATTTGGTTCTATGAAGGAAGGAAGGATCGGTTATGGTCTTGATTGAGGGGGTACTCCAAATAATCATCACACACCTTGCTTGATGGCACACCCTGCTATCATTGTCGAGAAGGTGGGAAGAGGGCACTCCATGTAATGGTTATGGGGTTGAAAGTGTGGGCAGAGCACTCCCCCTCTTTCGAATCATGATGCACACAGAAAAATGAGATGGAGGGAGTAGGTGGGCATGAAAGAATTGCATGGGGAGGGATGTGGGAGAGAGATAGTGACAACGACGAATGAAGGGAGATGACGATGGAGTCTAACAAAGATGGAAGGAGAATGAGACCCATTTACGGAGGGGACTAGCAGATTCTCGCAAGAATTGGTGCGACGATTGGCAACAGGAAAAATTGTCACGTCGTTAGATTCTTCCTAATTAAATAGGGAACCCATAATATTTAACATGGTTTTTTAAAGTTTTTTTAAGTAAATTTAGGTTAAAATTTTGATATTATTCTACCGAAATGGGCCATAACTTAAGTTTTGATATTATTCTACCAAAATGGGCCATAACTTAAGTTAAGTTTAGAGAGCAAAGAGGCGGAGATCGAAAGGCAGAAAACATACGAATTTGGTTGTGAAAAGCTAAAGTCCCTCTTTCCATGATCCGCAATAACTACGGTTCAGGGAGATCCCACACAAGATCAACAATGTAGAAAGAAAAGGGCAGAAAGGAAAACATCGAAAAGTGGAAGACACAGTATTTTGGTCGAGCAAAAGTAGAAGCCCTCTTTTGGCTTTCTGCAGAACTCAGATCAACTGTGGGGAAAGTTTCTGTTTGAGATTAAAAGTGCAGAAAAGAGGAACATGTGCACAAGGTAAGAAGACTTCCCAATATGTAGAAACAGGTAGTCCCCACATCTTTCAATGACCCAGATCACCCTTATCTTAGATTAACGATGGAGATTTATTTCACTGGTATAACATGCATGCTGAAAGTTGGAAGAGCGCCTGCGCGATGAGAAATGTGCGTCAATGACATGTCCCCTCCCCATTGGATATCACACTCAGAAATTGGAGATGCAAAGGTCACTTTATGAAGTGCGATGGCGATTTTTTCAACGGTGTGGATCTAATTAGGTAAAGATCAGCAATCCACAGTATTTTTCATAGGTGAAGATGAATACATGAAGGAAACCGTTTCGGAACATAGAAGGATTTTATGAACCATTGTTTTCGATCAAGAGAGCCCGAATCCATGCAATCAAATTTCCATAATTGGTCCATCATGCACGTCTCAACATGCTTTCCTGTTTCTTTTTATGATCACGAAAATCTACCAGATCATTGAATTTGTTATGATTTTGATTCCTACATGTAACTTAATTTGGATCTATTTCGAGGTTGGTATTGGGAGCGTGTGATACTATAAATATACCCTCAATAGAGGTAGACATGGTTGGAACCCATGAGGTTCAGGGTTGTGGATTTTGAGATCTTCCCTTAATAATGAATTCACAGAGCCGAATGCTGGCCTATTACTACAAAGATTATTGTGTATATCGTAGTTACAGTTTGTATTTTCCCTTCTTATGTGCATCTCTTCCTATTTAAATTTCCATTATTTTTTCTTCATATCTGGAATGAGTGTATGATATTTCAAAATTCATATTGTCATGCTCTGGCTATTGTTTTTAGGTATTCACCAATCTTTCTTACCAAAGTTGATGCAGATCATCTCCTCGATGCTTTATATTGATGGGTTGTAATTGTTTCTTCTTTATCACTAGACCAACAACATTTTGACTATAACCAAGTGCTACCTTACCTTTGTAGTATTTCCCATGCAAACAGTTCTGTGATTCTTTTAAGTATTTGTGACTCCATAGACCAATGTATGCTTTCTTTGTTTCAACCACCAACACATCTGATTTTTTGTTTTGTTTTTGTATCTAGCCTTGATAAAAATATGTGAGAGATCCCTCTTTAGAAAGGAAGAGGGCAATTTCCTTTCTTAAAGTGGTTCTGTTGTTATCTTGGGATTTACCCTCTACATCCTAGGGTACAATTCAAAGTGCTAACAAATTGGTGTCATTGTCGGGGATGAAAGTGCAAATCATCCTTGGGAAAAACAACAAATATTCCAAGAAGAAAGGGTTTCTATGCGAAAACAGAGACTCCTGCATTTGAAAAAGGTAGTATAATTTTCCTTGGAGACTCCACTCAAAGCTTCTGGAAGGTGACTCCACTAGGGAGACTGGAGGCCAGAAGGACCGATATGGGGAGGAGCGTTCAAATATTCCCTAAGTATGAACGACATAGTTTTAGATATGACTATTTATGGTGAACAATGGTCAAACATCAAGAAGGTTGTTCCCATTTCACCTTACGACTCCATCTGTGAAGAATCCAGTCTTCATAATGTTGGGCAGAATTATTGTCATTTAAATAAGTCCCCAAGTATTTATTTTTTCAATTTGAGGTTCGTAGGCTTACGAATCACATGCAAAGTATATGCAGGACTGAAGCAAAATTAATCTAATCTAACCCCCCTTGAAAGTAGGACTAATCTAATGTAACCCCCCCTTAGCTAAAACACGCAATTTCTAATCTAATACTGTAAGTTGAAACACATGACTGAAAGTAAATTGCATAAAAATAAACTAACTAAGAAAACAGGAAATTGCATAAAGGAATTACAACATGTGAAGAGCAACAAGACAACACGTGTGAGCTCACAATAACAACACATCAATCTTGCATTCCAATGATCAAATCAACTCCATGAAAAAATAATGAAAGCATGAAAATTACAACTATGAACCAAAGCTAAGAATCCCTTTCTCCAAATTTCAAAGTCAAGACTAACCTCTACAATCTAAGACTACCTCCCCCATATGAAGAGAGAACACTCCCTTTTATACATGAGAGCCTTGAAAATAAGATAAGCATCTCATAATAACAGATCCACTATTCTCTCAACCAATTTCCCATTATTACAAAATATGATCCCTTCAAATCCTCCACACATCTCTCACAAATCTTGGATAAGATATGCCATCCAAATCTCCATGAACTTCTCCTTAGAATAAGCTTGAATAATTATCTCCTTGAAATGGTGGAGAGATATTCAAGAAGTATTTGGAATTATTCCTTCACATATTCCTACACATTACAAAGCTCACACATTTTTGAGATATATATAAAAACATGTTGATTTTCTAATATTTAATCATAAATTCTCTTTTAATACTAAAATGAATAAAGTGGAAAATAATAAGGTGAAACCCAAATATATGTATGGAGATGGTATAATGAAAGATAACGGGGAGATGAAATGTGAGGAATAGTGAAAGGTAAAGTGGATGAAAATATGACATTTCTGAGTCCCAACATCCTCCCCAACTGAACTTGTTGCATGTACTCATGCAACCTTGCATGGATCCTCTTAAGAACTTTTGGCATCTGAACTATGGATATGATTGATAATGTCCTTTTAACAATGAATGTTTCCAGGGTGTGAAATACATGAGTAATGGCTGAAAATTTCTTTATGGTTGGTTCTTGTGTGACAACCATGAATACAAATAATGTTGGTTCTTGTGTTAACAACATTCATTTCATTATCTGTTTTCTAGCTGCATAATAATTTAACTATACACTCACTGGAAATGATAAGCTATCAATGTGCATATAAAAAATCATTGTGCATAAGAAATCCTTTTCTTTATCTTTATGAATCATGCCAATATGTATATCAATGTGTATGAAGCAAAGTGCAACAGAGGATTTGTTGGAAAAGAAATGTTGGTGAATGGTAAATGAGATGAAAAAATGGGTGATGGTGGTGAAAAATGGAATGATAGTAGTGAATATGTATTGAATATAGTTCCCCCTCCCCAACTGATCTTGTTGCATATCCTCATGCAACCTAGCATGGGTCGTGAAAGTGAAAAAAAGAAATGGAGCATGGTGAGGGAATTTTACAAATTATTCATTGCTAGCATGTAAGGAATTGCATGATTAAAGTTTAGAAAACAAAATACCCCCACTTACCCAAAAAGTAGATGAATGATGTAATAGGAGTGTAGATGTTGCTGCTGGATCGTGGAATATGTCAATGCTACTGCGGCTGTAACTGATGGATCATGGGCAGTGAAGGAATCAGAACTGTTGTTGCTGAATCATGGAGAATATTTCACTATTGCAGGATAAAAATGTAACTATAAATGATGTTGCGGCTATAATTGTTGTAACTAATATAGTGTGAAGTGGAGGAATCTAAACTGTTGCTGATAAATAATGGAAAATGTGGGAGGCATAAAATGGAACTGTGGTACTCTCATAGATCTGAAATCATGCGTTTGCAACTGTTGGTGGAGTCATGAGAAAGAATGTATAGTCTTCACTCGCTACAAAACCCAACAATATAGTTCTAATCATGTGAATGTATGTGTTGAGGTCGAGCATGAAGAGAAATCATTGGATTACCAGCCATTGATGAATGTCGTTAACCAATGCGAGGCAGACTCACCATTGATGATAGTGAGTGCCAAGTTACCTTAGTACATCTTGTGAAGTGCAAATAGATGTGTTTATGTCGAGCTACTTGAAATATCTGACGATCAAGGGACATTGATGTATTCCCATGGTTGTCAGCGAGAGAACTTGCCATTAAGGCATGCAAGCCTCCAGATACTCAAAAGGAACTCTAGTCTATATCCCAGATAAGGTGCTGGGGTCGATGGGGTAAGACTTGTTGAAAGGTGGGCCTTAAGGAATCCCACATCAGTCAATGTGAGTTTTTACAAAAATAATGGTAGGACTATAGGAAAGATTGCAGTAGCAAGAATGTTTATGGAAAGGAAATGTAATCATGGAAAGGGAATTGGATGGTCTTATTCAAAAGGTAAACATGAACTGAAAAAAGAAGGAAATGATGTATGAAACTCAGAAAGATAGGTGTGTGTGAAGTCATGACGGATAAGGCAATGGAAAGTAGACTTCAACATGGATGACTAATGTGCTTTGAAGGAGAAATGTGGGTAAGCAGATCATGACGCAATTGGTTTCTATGTAGCGGCAAATGTCATAAAATGTGCGATGAAAAATTTAGCTCCATCGGCCTTTCAATGAGGCATGTTTTCTGAAAATTTTTGTGATTCTTGAAAACTCATGTTAGCATTAAAATTGATCCTCTGCGAACCTGCAAAATCTTAGTACGAATCCTACAGAAATAAGTACTAATGTGGCAAATTAAAAATAAAAGACGTTGTTCCCTATTGTGGTTGCACTTGTTTCATAATCGATTGCAACCGTAATTGTCTGTCACTAAAGTTCAGGAATTCAAACATTTGGAAATTGTGTGAGAGTATGATCCTCATTAATTTGCTGCATTAATTCCAATTATTTTTCTTGCATGATCAGATCTGTACATTGTCAAATATAATTGAATAATCAGAGCATACAATTCTTGGCATGGAGTGATTTCTATTGACATAAACTACAGGAGGTGCAGAGAAACTTCCATTCATGAAACCTGCATAGAAAATTACCCATTATATCTTGCATAAACCATAGTTAACATAAAATACATGCATACCTTCCCCATAAGTATCGAGATGCTCCTGCCCATGGTTATGAGTTATCCTCTTCATTTTTCATCGTCGTGCATGCATTCATACAAGAAACTCTCGACGATGTGATAAAACATCATTATAATTGGTTCATTGTGTACTTTTATGGATTTTAAAACCAAATATTAGTGGAACATATCTCTACATTGGCCTGGACAACTTTATGTGTGTGTATGCCATCAATGTTTAATACCAACTTTTGGAATTTCAATGACCGATGTATAAAACTGTAGAAGCATCCATTACAAACACATAATTGTAATTGTAACCTTATTAATTGTGCAAGTGCAAAGCCAACATTTTATGAAAGTGAAGCGCATACTTCTTATCGCACTATGTTCACCGATACCATTCCTCATGATAGATTTGGGGTGTCGATTAGTAATCATTGTAGTTTTTAAATTCCAGATATGTTTACTTGAATTGCCATAAAATAGAATCAATTGAGGTTCTCAGATAATAGCTTCCAACGTCAAGCTTCATTGTGTAAACATGAAACAGTATAAATAAAACGGTCATTATCATATTCAAGAAGACACTGTGCATGTTCCGTAAAAAAGATAGCTTCTGTACATGTCATTTCAATATTACCATAAAGGTGACGTTGATATGGATTTAAGTTTTCACCATTTCCAAACTAGCCCAGATATATTTTATTATCATTACAAAGATTATCTTTCTCAAGTTACAAACCATGCTGAAAAGTTCTTATTGAATACCTAAAAGGCATATTGTCAGAAGCTCCAGGGGCAGCTGGGCCACCATCTGAATTTGGAAGAGCTCATTAGATTTTTGTATATGTGAATCCATATGTTCTTGGAATCCCCTTCCTATCGCCATAGTCGTGGCCATTGTTGGTGTACCAACATATGGAAGGAATGAGTGGCTCAAAGGCCAGAAGTGAATGGGCGTAAGACTCAACAAGTTTTGTTCCATATTCTTTCCTCCCTTTATGAAATAGTGCAGGTCCTTGGGATATATATGAGGATCGGTGAAACGATACTATCCCAACCAAAGAGATATTTCATGGACATCCTTGGGGGAATCACACAAAAATAAACCATATTTTGACGCTAACGCCTCAACCTCTCCAACACCGATAGAAGTGCCTTTGACACTATGTATCACAAGCAGAAGATTACACTCCTCGATATGCTCATGGAAAAGGTAATGGGTAAATCAATAATGTAAAAGTTTACCCCATTTTTGAGTTCATCTTTTGCCTCATGAATAAAATCATTTCATTCAAAGAGATAAGGTCGATTCAGGATGTGCCCATAATATTCTCTATTTTGGAAATTCAATCACCATGCAAATCTCATATAACAGTATTTGAGTAAAAATATCTAACAACCCAACCCGATATCCTATCATGAAATTATTGTTATTGATAATAAACTAAGTTTGGTCACTCAAATTGATTATGGGAATCTCAGGAGTGGATACGAGAAGATACTAAACCATGATATCATTTATCTCCTATGTTACGGGCATGATACACGGAAACATACAAAGTAATCGTTCAATTCCAATTTCATTTTGAAAACCAATGCCAGGTGATTGAACAACTAAGCAAAAGGTATCATATTGCTTAACTGTCGAGGGTTATAATCTTAGAATTTGCATTTTTGCTGGTGATTTCGTGGAATTGGAATCCCAAGGATGAGTTGTAATGATTTGCACGAGCTATAATTGTTGTGAAGGAGCATGTCAATATGTAGAATATAGCTCAAAATTGACAACTGGCTAAGAAAATAATCCCTCATTTTAAGATCTAGATGACTTGTAGTGACCTTCTGATGACCACGACAGCTCATGATCATAAAAAATTAAGTAACCACCTCCATTTCTTATGGATTATCTATTAAATCATAACTATGTTCCTACGATAGTTGAGGAGCAGCTATGACATGGAGAGTTTCTGTTTCATTGACAATCTATGGTAGCCAAAGAGAAATCGTGAATAGCTTTGAACGTCTATTTATCATCCTGAATTGCTAAATTGCTATCTAACAAGATTCCTTTTCAAAACTCATGCTTTTGCTTTCTCTGTATTCAAGGACTCCAGTGTTATAAATGTGTACAACAGCAATCTTGGCCCTGTATATTTATAAAAGCAATTGGGAGTGCTTTTTATATCAAGAAAATGAACCGAGAAGATTAGCTTGGCCGCACAAATAATATTCAAAGTACCAGAGATGAAGGTTAAAAAAATATGGAAAAGCAAATGTTGTTGTGATTCTATTAAAAAATGAACAGGTATGCTGAGACAGAAGCAATTGCATTAGTGCAAGCATGGCATAGTTTTGTTTTACTTTTTTTCTTAGCTCGAGCCAAACGATGAACCTCAAGATATAATTGTTTCATATCTAAGTTTTTTTGTTGTTTTTTGCGTGGGTAGTGAAGCTTCAATCCAAAAACAAGGTTTTCAAAATTTAATCGACCACAGTTTCAACATGTAATTTATTTTTTATTTTTTATTTTTTATTACTTCAAATTTTAGCAAATAGAGATCTCAAAAATTAAAGCATCATTATTCTTCCTGAAAACTGTTATAGCCATCCTACTTTATGATCCTCAGATCACATGAAGCGCTGAGGAGAGCATACTTATTGAAAACTAAAAAAACCAAAAATAAAATTCTACCTACTCTATGCTAATTAAAAATTAGAAATTAGTTAAGTGTAGTCAAATATCCAATGTAGCCATTGACGTAATAGTAATAAAAATGTATTCCTTGTTAATTTTGTGAATGCAAAATGAAAATAAACAGAAATGTGTGGAATTAGTTGTGGAAATTGTGATTTAACAAAATAAAAACAAAAACTAAATTGATCTAACCTGGTACTTGCTTGAAACCATCGTTTGATAAGGCTTTCATAGGCATAGTTTCCACTCTTAAGATCATGCTGCAAGTCCTTGTTGTCCTCCTTGACCTCCTCCTCGCATAATTGTTCGTCATCAAATGTGCGGGATCCTTCATATGTTGATTCTTTATTTATTTTTAGAGGATTAATTAAGCACTCGGTTGATGTCGAGACTGAAGAGGAGATCCCGAATTTTGCAAGGATCTGAGTGATTTGTTCCAAGAATAAACTCATAGTTAAACTATATTGAAAAGGGATTCTTACAACACCCAAATTTAAATGAAAAACTTAAATAAAATCACTTTTGCCGAAACAGATGAAAAACACTCTTGCTGAAACAAAAAACAATTACTATTCACAGTTGCGGAAATCAAACACACTTGCTGAAATTGAAATTGACACTTGCATAAATTAAAATTCACACATGCGGAATTGAAACACTCTTGCAGAAATTGAAATTCACACTCTAGTGTACGCTTGCACGAAAAATCAAACTAACTTCAATCCATCGTGCTTCCCCGGCAACGACGCCAAAATGTTGGGAAAAATTATTGTCATTTAAATAAGTCCCCAAGCATTTAATGTATCAATCTAAGGTTCGTAGGCTTACGAAGCACATGCAAAGTATATGCAGGAGTGAAGCAAAATTAATCTAATCTAACCCCCCTTGAAACAGAGACTAATCTAATCGAACCCCCCTTAAGCTAAAACACACAATTGCTAATATAATATTATAAGTTGAAACACACGTTTGAAAGTAAATTGCATAAAAATAAAATAACTAAGAAAACATGAGATTGCATAAAGGAATTACAACATGTGAAGAGCAACAAGACAACACGTGTGAGCTCACAATAACAATACATCAATCTTGCATTCCAATGATCAAATCAACTCCATGACAAAAATAATGAAAGCATGAAAATTACAACTATGAACCAAAGCTAAGAATCCCTTTCTCCAAATTAAAAATTCAATACTAACCTCTACAATCTAAGACTACCTCCCCCATATGAAGAGAGAACACCCTTTTATACATGAGAGCCTTGAAAATAAGATAAGCATCTCATAATTACAGATCCACTATTCTCTCAACCAATTTCCCATTATTACAAAATATGATCCCTTCAAATCCTCCACACATCTCTCACAAATCTTGGATAAGATATGCCATCCAAATATCCATGATCTTCTCCTTAGAATAAGCTTAAATAATTATCTCCTTGAAATGGTGGAGAGATATTCGAGAAATATTTGGAATTAATCCTTCACATATTCCTACACATTACAAAGCACACACATTTTTGAGATATATATGAAAACATGTTTATTTTCTAATATTTAATCATAAATTATCTTTTAATACTAAAATGAATAAAGTGGAAAATAATAAGGTGAAACCCAAATATATGTATGGAGATGGTATAATGAAAGGTTAATGGGGCGATGAAATGTGAGGAATAAAGAAAGGTAAAGTGGATGAAAATATGACATTTCTGAGCCCCAACACATAATATTCTACAATAGCTCCACTGTCAAAGGGGTTGCAAATTTTGACGAAATGATTCAGTTTCTCCATCATCGAGATGGGTTCTATAGCTAGAAGGTATGATCCTATGAATCGTGCTCACATTCTCGGCTTTTGAAATCTAATACCTAAGATAGATTGGCTAACGTATCTTCCAAGTGTTAGATTTTCTTAAGATCTAATTAGATTATATAGGATCTTTTTTCTGAAAGAATAACAAGTACAACAAAAATGCATAAGATATAAAAGATACAAAAGACACAAATATTTTCATCGAGAAAACCATAAAGGATAAAACCCCACAAACTTCTTAAGAATAGTAAGATGATCAAAAACAATAATAATAAATGTTCAGCAGCTATCTTTCTCTCCTCCTCTAACTCTCTCTCATGCACCTTAGAGAGCATGTGAGGTGTGTATAAATGAGGGAGAGCACCTCCCTATTTATACCCTTTCATTTCACTGACCAAATATAAGAATTGAGCCTACATGTCATCTCATATGGGGCTCACTTATCCTAGGGAGGCCACAATTACATATTACATGATGCTACATTGGGGACTATTTCCCCGACTTATAACGGAGGTTATACCTCAAGGTCTAGACACAATTTAGACATCCCGTAAAGGGGTAACACACATCCCCAATGTGGGTACAACAACATACTATGATAATATACATCATAATATCTTCCGAAGTTACAAATACATCAACACTCCCTCTTAACTAGGAAGGCTTTCTCTCTTCACACAGTCATCAACACATATGGTCATGTGTTCATCACATCATCATCATTAAGGAGTCATAGAGTCTTCATCATAGCTATTGCCATCATCTTCTTATAATTTTACCATCATCCCATACTATCTGTCATCGGTAGTTTCTACAATGCCAACCCTTTTTCATACTAGATGTAGGCTTGGTCCTTTCCCAGGTCTTCATCTACAGTGCCAGCCCTTTTTCATGCTAGATGTAGGTCTAGTCCTCTGCCAGGTATTCATCTACATTTCCAACCCTTTTTCATGCTAGATGTAGGCCTAGTCCTCTGCCAGGTATTCATCTACAGTGAAAACCCTTTTTAATGTTGGATGTAGGCCTAGTCCTCTACCAGGTCTTCATCTATAGTGCCAAATATTTTTCATGTTGGATGTAGGCCTAGTCCCTACTAGGTCTCCATCTATAGTACCAACCCTTTTTCATGTTGGATGTAGGTCTATTCCTCTTCCAGGTCTTCATATACAGTTCCAACCCTTTTTCATGCTGGATGTAGGCCTATCCCTATGCCAGGTCTTCATCATCTCTCTGAGAAAGACATCAAGTAGGTGCATCTCAGGACTTATTATATGCCTCTTACAAAACCTATAGGATCTACTAGGACTGATTATATGCTACTGGAAAACCTGAAGGAGTATCCCAGGACTAATTACATGCCTTGCAACACCTATGTACCCTACTGTTACCTCATCATCTTCAGATCATCTCGTCGTCACACAAAGCACAATCTAGATACACATAACACAACACTTACATCAATGACCATGGGAGGCCCAACCTCCCACCATGTCAGAAAGTCTCTCAACACTTACATCAATGACCATGGGAGGTCCAGCCTGGTACCATGTTGGAAAGGCTCTCGACACTTACATGAACGACCATGGGAGGACTATCCTACCACCATGTCGGAAAGGATCTCAACACTTACATCAATGACCATGGGAGGCCCAACCTACCACCATGTCAAAAAGGCTCTCAGCACTTACATCAATGACCATGGGAGGCCCAGCTTGCCACCATGTCGGAAAGGATCTCATGTGTATTTACATATTTTGGACTCATCACTTCCCCTTGGAAAGAACCTTGATTTTAGGTACACCAATATTCTCTATGAAGTATTCAAAATTCAATCTAGAAATTTATAGCATAGGATCACATCAGGAATGATGATGTCCAAGGATAACCTGCGAGCTTCACTAGGACTGATTACATCTGAGGACAACCTACAGGGATAATTACGTCTGAGCAACCTATGAGATTCACCAGGTTCTTATGATCAGACAACCTATATCATCAACTATGCTAGAACTCATCACTACCTCTTTCGAGAGATATCGATCTGGATCACATACTGGAGCTTCACTACTCCTCTCTGCATCATACACAAATGCAAGTCAGATGAATCAAATCAAATAGTAGCTTTCAAAATAAACATACTACCTCACAAATAGTCGAGCAAGTGGCAACATATTTTGCCTCGTTTGTACTCAGTGCCACGCAGGATTTCTTCCTTCTAAACCGAGAGATCACTCATGATTGCATACTGAAGCAAAACCACGAAGTGTTATTTCTATCAATGGAATTTCATGCCCAATATGAATCCACATAACCTTCCAGGTTAATATTCATATTCGCATCATACTTGAGCCCATACTCAATTGTACCATTTAGGTACCTCACTACATGTTTTTCAACTAGGTGAGCACGTCTCGGATCCATCAGGAACTGGCTCAGGTCATACACAACAAAGCATGTGTCTAGTCTTGTATTCATCAGGAACATTAATGATCCAATCATCTGACAATACATCATGGCATCAACCGTATCTGATGAAGCATCACTCAATAGATTCAGGTTCGATGTCATACGTGTGGCCATGGCCTTGCAGTCCATCATCCCGAACCTCTTCAGGATCTCCACTGCATACTTCCATTATCTAAGGGAGGTTCCATATGCACTCTTCCACATCTCCATGCCTAGAAAGTAGTGCATCATACCCAAGTCCTTCATCTCGAACTCGACAGCAAGTCTCCTTCTTGAATATTTAATGAGTTCCTCTTTTCCTGTCAGGAATAGGTCATCAACATATAACAAGGGAATCATTGGTCTTCTTCCTTCAACCTTGAAGTAAAGTTTGGAATCCACTTTACTCTCAGTAAATTCTAGAGCCATCAGTAAGTTGTTCATCCTGTCGTACCATGTCGAACCTCAGGATCTTTTGCAGTCACTCCCTCTGAAGCAAAGCATCATTCTCCCTCTGCCTTTCGTACTCTATGTATTGAAACATTCTATAATGGAGTTACAAGTAGCTTCCTCTACTACTAATATTCTATGTATCCATCTAGGGTCATTGGATACCAAGATCCTCTATCTTGAACTTTGTTGAAAATTTCTTCTCACAACCATATGTGAGCTTGTCATCCTCTATAGGATTTCATCTTCAATCTTGTAGCAAAGTTTAATATTTTCATCACTTTAGGTGATCTTCAAGATCCTTATGTAACTATATGTTCTATCCCATGAGTTCCTTCTAATCTCGTACAAGGCCTTATTTAATTTCCACACATAATTTTTCATGTCATGTGTCTTAACTCTTAGTGGTTGCTCTATGTATACTTGAATCGTCACTAGTGCAAATGTCTCTTTGTAATATATGCCTTCTTTCTGTGAGAAGCCTCGTGCTATGAATATTTCCTTGTATCCCATGATGTTGTCATCTACTGCATGCTGGATCTTGTAGATCCATATGGAAGACACTACGAACTTCCCTTCAGGTCTCGACACCGCATCCTAGACATCATTCTTCTTGAACTGGTACTCTTTGATCATAGTCTCCTTCCCTTTCTCCTTGTCTACTTCTTCATACATGGAAGGCTCTGTATCAACGATGTTGCTCAATATTGTCACATAAGTGGAGTGTGTCTGAGGCCTCTTTATTTCTTTGGAAGTATCGTCATACTATTCTTCATCTTGGATTATTTCTAGTGCCCAAGGTGGTATTCATATCTCGAGGTGGATCTACCGTTCTCTTTATATTCTTCTGAAGCTCTTTCTTTCGCTATGGTGTCTTTGTCTCAGGAAGCTTCAAGTTCCTCTTTTGAAATGTCGTTACTTGTTCTTTTGAATGATCTACAAGTCAAGTTCGTTTGCATGATTAGAAACATATCATAATTTTCAAAACATATTAATAGTGACAAAGATATGTCACAGATCCATGCGACTATTTTAGCCAATTATAAAACATTCATCTATATCATGTATACATACAATAAATTCTAGAGGCATTCTACCCTAATGTTATTAAGAGTGTGTACTACTCCTAATATGCCAGCAAAGAGGTTTCAATCTACAGAAGTAGTAGTGGAATGTTTTACAACATCATTGAATTCTTACCCATCATGTGCGATTCAGTAGTATAAATGCAAATACTCAAACATGCATCAAATGAATATAAACAAATGAATAACCAAACAATATCATGAAATGACAATTGAATACTTATCTTTATTTGTTTCATGGGTAGACTCCTTCTTGAGCCTTCAACTTCATCATCTTCTTCATTAATAACAACATCATTTCTTATCCAAATTCTAAGATGGATAAGAGGTTCTTTCATATTCCTCATCGCTTGAGGGATCTTCTTTGAATCGTGAGAGCTTGATCTTCGGTTGCTCCCATCTTCTCTTCTCTTATTATGAGTCGAGTTTATTTTTGTGTGCACTCTTCCCAGATTCTGCTAAAGGTAATCACTTCCTTCTTGCACACATTCCTCGAATGAATGAATCCCATGATCTTGGGAGGCCATTCAAGGTGGTTATAACAATATCTTGTTCTTCTTCGATTGCTTCGTCATAGCATCGAACACTTCCTTTTTGTGTCTTCAAGGATGACACATGAGGGATGAGATGATCTTTAATAGAATATGCAATGATTCTCTTGGCTCTAGCCTTAGCCTCATCTCCCTCCAGCTCTTAGAACTTCCTTACTGAAATACTGATCCAAGTAAATTTCTTCAAGGATCACGGAGGTCCTATACTTCTATACTCGAAAGTTGTCATCTTCACCAAGATTGTCATCAATCCGGGTGTGATTAGTCATTTTCAAAGAGAACCTAAAATGTAAATAGCAAAAAAAATAGATCTTACCGATTTGATGTGTCCGTCCTGGTTTCGGAGTTGGCTGATCTAGGGTTTGTCAGAGAAACCCTAATTTTCAAAACTTGGAATTTCAAACTTTTGATTGGATAGAAAGATGATCCTCTTTAAGGCGAGTTGTCTAATGTACTCCTTTTCCAATTTCTTCTACATAAATTACTGATATTGAATCTGTTGTATGTCTGAAGGTTAGACTACTTACATTTTGAAACTTCTCACTAAGATAGACTGATATGTCCTCTTTCCAACCCCATAGGTTAGAGTAGAATTGGATTCTCCGAGTAGGACTTATACCGAGTTTCCCAAGATAAATTTTTTAAGGACAGTTCAGCATAGCGAACTTGTACAGACTTCCATGTGTCATTTTTTCACATTCTAGGTCTAAAAAGAGTACCATAGAAACTATAGTCAGTTCCCTACCTACAACATCTTTCTAAATTTCATTTGGACCTTCCTATCCCGAGATATAGAAAATATCCCTAGGTCACCTGTTTATGACGTTATTCTAGAGGAGGTTGGAACCCTGATTTGGAGGAACCATATCTCTTCAAGTATAGAGAATCAGAGACTGCGAATTTTACACTGTGTACATCACGAATTTCTCTTCATCCTGTAAAAGTTTTGGCTTCAGATCCTTCTCCAATATCGCATTATAGTGAAATTTATAGGATTACTAAATTAAGTCTTCAAGGGTTTTTATGCATGAAACCCTAATTCCAATTAGCTACCATTGCAGCTCTATTTCAGTTGTACAGTGAAAATTCTTTGATTCAGAAATTGATACCACTAATATATGCACCCTAGTGAGGTGCATTAGCCTAGCCCTCCTTGCTTGATGATTTGCAAAGAGAACATATTCAACTAGGAAGCCCTAGTTCCCACAGCTGCACGGTGCCTTCTTTCATAGAGGCTCTGATACCATGTTAGATTTTCTTAAGATCTGATTATATTATCTAGGATATTTATCTGAAATAATAACAAGTACAACAAAAATGCATAAGATAGAAAAGATACACAAGACACAAATATTTTCATCGGGGAAACCATAAAAGAGAAAACCCCACAAAATTCTTCAGAATAGTAAGATGATCAAAATTAGTAATAAGAAATGTTCAACAACTATCTTTCTCTCCTCCTCTGAATGTCTCTCTCTCTCATGTGCCTTAGAGAGTGTGTGAGGTGTGTATAAATGAGGGAGAGTGCCTCCCTATTTATACCCTTTCAAGTCACTGACCAAATATAAGACTCGAGCATACATGTCATCTCACATGGGGCCCACTTCTCCTAGAGAGACCACAATTACATATTACATGATGTTACACAGGGGACTATTGCCCCAAATTAGTGACAGAGGTTGTACCTCAAGGTCTAGACACAATTTAGACATCTCGTGAAGGTGTAACATATATCCCCAATGGGGGTACAAAAACATACAATGATAATATACATCAGAATATCTTCCGAAGTTACAAATACATCAACACCAATATTCAAAGATCAAAAGAATGATGATGTTGGCATTCATTTGTTTCGAATTCATAAGCATATACATAAGTTGGGAGTTGAATTGCATGAGGATTCTTTAATGAAAATTTTCATGGCTAGTTTAGAATAACATGCAAGGTCATGGCATGAGGGATTACCATAAGGAAGTTTATCCTCTCTTAAATACTTTCATACAGTATTTCATGAACATTTCAAAGATCAGTGTCCTTCTCTGATGTCAATTCAAGATTGTTGCACACACGATAAAGAGTTCATTGCAAATGTGAAAGACGAATGCGGTGATGATCAGTATATGAATGAAGAGGTTTTAGAGATATTACATGAATACTCAACTCAAAAATAAAGGCAAACCAATTGCCATGATATTCAAGAAAATTCCCAGTAGTTGGTAGTGTCTTCCTTGACCGAAGTTGACATAAGCCAAAACTCTGATTCCACCAGCTATTTTTCTTTCCCTGAAACTGATGATAGTTTGCAGCATTCTTGTATATCTTTGTATGACCAAGAGATAAGTTGGGATTTTCAATCAAATCCTTCCTCATATTATTCAACTCTTGAAATTTTTCCACAAGAGGAGGATGCCCCTGTTCAATCAGAAATCCCCCTTTTGCAACAACAATTTTTTCAAAGACCAGCTGTAGATTTTGTAAGTTCAAGGCCTCTTAATGAAGAAGAATCCATTGCAATCCAAGGTCAAAAGGATGATAATAGAGAAGATAGTGGGTGTGCTTAAATTGACAGTTTTCCTTTGTGCTATGCTTCATTTGAATTGCTGAGACATATGCTTAAAATCTCTAAGCAAGCACAAAAACTTGAGGATATGACATGTTCAGAAATAAATAATGAAAAGGGAAAACAATCATGCCATAAATCCCAATCTATGGAAGAAACAACATTTTACGATGGTAGGTTAAATTACAAGGAGGAAGATGAGAAGGGTGAACAACTAGAACCTGCTCCGCATTCCAATCCTTCTTTTTATGAGAAACAATATAATCATCCTAGTGATGTAGATGAAGAGAGTCATCCTAATTTTATTTATGAATAGTGCAATCAGCATGTTGAAAACTGTGCTAGTGATATTTTTAAAGAAGATTTCAGCATGCCTAGATATAATGAATGTGAAGATGGCCACTTGGATGATGCACCTCAAACAATAGACTACAATAATGGATTGGATCACCAAGAAGTAGAGGATGAATCCAAATGGGATACTTCTTTATGTTTTTTATATTCAAAAATTACTTTGCTTGATTCTATGGAAAAACATAATGATATTTTCTTTGAAACACTTGTAAGGAATCAGGTTTTAAATTCTGAAATTTTGGATGAAGAAGTTGATGTCTCATTTGCAAATGGTCAAGCCTACATTCCTTGCATGGTTTTCTTGAAGATCATTTTGGCAGAGTGCTAGGAAAGTTGTAGTTGGAGCAACCTTGTCATGACAAACAATTAACATAAATTTTTGCTGGTTGTCATGATCCAATGGAAGAATACATGGAGAGGTTTTGCAGTGGTAATGGTTGGTTATGTCTTTACAGTAAAGATCAATTTCTTTATCATAAACTTTTTCCATTAAGTTTTTCATCTCTGTTTTTTTATCAAGCATGAGGAGAAAATTGGTTTATGGGATCATTTGCTTGATTGGATTCACTGGAAGTCAAAAGTTACTTGACTAAGCATTGATTCTTATCAAGTAGGGTAGGTAGGCATGAATAAGCTCAACATGGCAAGCATTTCTTTCAGTATTTTTTCAGTTTGTTTCAACATCAGTTTAGTTTTTTTTTTCAAAGCATGTTGGGAATTTCAGGAAATATTCAGAGCTGCCCAATGGATTTGGCACCTGGTCTATGGGTTTCTTTGCTACCTCACAGGGAGGACAGCATCCCAAGTTGGAGCCAGTTGTTAGCACCATTTTTGGGCTAAACAATTGATAAGGGATTTGGCCAATAAATGGATGAATAAGGTGTGTCAATTTTCATATCATAGGACCTTAAAGAATGTTTATGAGGGTCTGCAGATGTTTGAAGGGACATTTCTAGATTCAGAATTCCAAACACTTATGAAATTTTGTTTTTCGACCTTGAGAATGCATGTAAATGAAGAAATCCACCCTTAGTTGAATGATAACAGGAAATGGACTACTCAGATGCACTGTGTAGAAGATCAAAGACAAAAAATCATTCCTGCCAAGGAAAAATTGGGAGTGAAAAGGAGAAAAAGACAAGTTTCGGTGTAAAAAATTATAAAACCCAACTTTTGCACCTCGCAGTTCGGGATCCGATGGCCCATAACGTTTTCTACCAAGATCAATGGTCTAGTATAAAGGAAGAAACGAAAAAGGAAAGAAGTTTGTCTTTGAAATTTAGAGTCCCAATTTCCAATTTCCGTAGTCTGAGATACGGTAGTCAGGGAGAACTTACGCATATATCAACGGCTCAGAAAGAAACAAGAGGAGGAAGCGAAAAAGGTAAAGTTTTGGGTTATAAAACTTGGAAAACCTGAATTCTTCTTTCCGCATTCCAAGATATATGACTCAGAGTGCTTCTACCAAAGATCAATGGCTCAGAAAATAAAAAAGAGGTGGATATCGAAAGGAAGAAAAATTAAGGATTTGGTCGTGAAAGGTTGAAATTCCGCATTCTGCGATCTGCCAGATCGACAGCCTAGAGAGTTTCTGCGAAGATCAATGGTTCGTAAGAGAGCAGAGACGTGGATATCGGAATGCGGAAAACATAAGAATTTGGTCATGAAAAGTTAAAGTCCTGCTTTCCGTGATCCGCAAGACCTACGGTTCAGGGAGATCTTGCACAAGATTGATGGTGCGAAAAGAAAAGGGAGGAAAGGAAAACATCGAAAAACAGAAGACACAGGATTTTGGTCAAGGAAAAGTAGAAGCTCGCTTTTCACTTTTCGCAGAACTCAGATTAATGGTGGGGAAATTTTATGTCTAAAATCAATGGTGCATAAAAGAGGAACATGTGCACAAGGTAAGAAGACTTCCCAATATACAAAAATAGGTAGGCCCCACAACTTTCAACGGCCCATATCACCCTCGATATTAGATCAATGGTGGATATTGATTTCACCAGTATAACATGCACGCTGAAGTTCAGAAGAGCGCCTGCGCAATGAGAAACGTGCGTGAATGACATGTCCCCTCCCCATTGGATATCACACTCAGAAATTGGAGATGCAAAGGTCACTTTATGAAGCACGATGGTGCATTTTTTAACAGTGTGGATCTAAGCAGGTAAAGATCAACGATCCATAATATTTTTCATAGGTGAATATGCATGCATGAAGGAAACCATTGCAGAACATCGAAGGAGGTTCTTAACCATCGTTTTCGATCAAGCGATATTGAACCCTTGCTATCAAATTTCCTTAATTAATCCATCATGCACGTCTCAGCATGCTTTCCTGTTTTGTTTATGATCATGGAAAATATGGCAGATCATTGAATTTATTAAGATTTTTATTCCTACATGTACCTGAATTTGGCTCTGTTTCGAGATAGGTCTCAAGAGCTTGTGATACTATAAATATACCCTTAATAGATGAAAACGTGGTTGGAACCCGTGAGGTTCAGGGTTGTGTATTTTGAGATCTTCCATTAATAATGAATTTACAGAGCCGAATGTTGTCATGTTACTAAAAATATTCCTATGTATATTGTAGTTACAATCTGTATTTTCCCTTGTTGTGTGCATGTCTTCCTGTTTAACTTGCCATTATGTTTTCTTCATATCTGGAATGAGTGTATAATAGTTCAGAATTCATATTGTTATGCTATGGCTATTGTTTTCAGGTATTCATCAATCTTTCTTACCAAAGTTGATGCATAATTCATCTCCTCGATGGTCTGTATTGATGGACTGCCATTATTTATTCTTTATCACCAGAACAACATCATTTTTACTGTAACCGAGTGCTAAATTTCCTTTGTAGTATTTCCCATCCAAATAGTTATGTGATTCTTTTAAGTATTTGTGACTCCATATCCCAATGTATTCTTTCTTTGTTTCAACCACTAACACATCTAAATTTTATGTTGTTTGTGTATCTAACCCTGATAAAAATTTGTGAGAGATTCCTATCTATAAAGGAAGAGGCCATATTCCTTTCTTAAAGTGGTTTTATTGTTACCTTGGGATTTACCCTTTGCAACCTAGGGTACAATTCTGAGTGCTAACAACCAAATTGGACTAATTGAACGAAAATGTCAAAAAAAAGTATGCAGAACTCAAGGCAAAGATTGGAAAAAATAATAATGCATTAACATGACCCAAGGAAGGAGTAGAGAAAGACATAAATGCATTGAAGGAATACCAAAAGAAAACTCAAGAATCTCTTGACAATATCTTGGCCAAATTATCCTAGCACACTTCGTTTTCCCCACCTAGCCATAATCCACCTCTAGACCCCTTCAATACACCTCCCCCAAGTAAGCCTAAAACTCCAAGACAACATGACACGACACCACCCCATGAAGTTCCCTTCTTTAGCATTCCGTAAATATCAATCCTCCAAACACATGGACACCAGATAAGGGTAAAACTAGAGTTACCCAAATTTGATGGTGATGAAAAGGAATGCATCGCATGGATCAATAAAGCAGAAGAATACTTTGGAATCCATAACATAACTCACAATAGTGAGAATATTAAATATGTCGCCATGCAATTGGAGGGGAATGCATACAATTGGTACATGTGGTGGAAGATGACAACTCGAGTCTATTCCTTTAGTTGGAAAAAATTTAAGAGTGATCTTCTTAAGAAGGTTCAAGGCGTAACCGAGAAAGACTTATCTGCCAAGATCACCAGATTGAAGCATAAAGGTAGTTTAGATGATTAGACATGTGAATGGGAAGGTTTGGAAACTCGATTTCTAGAACTAATTGATGACCAACATCTGCAAACATACATAAATGGATTAAAACCACATGTTTGGGATGAGTTAGAATTACATAACATTTCAACCATGGAGAAGGAAAGATGCAAGGCCAAGATCATTGAGAACAAGTTTAAATGATCCACTTAAAGTAGCTTCGACAAAAACTACTCCAAGAGGAATCCTCCCCAATTAGCGAATATGAGAACTTCAAGATATACACTCCCACATCTAAAGGAAGGATCAAAACCCAGTTTAGAATCACAGAGGATAAAGGAATAAAAGTGCAAATATTGTGGAGAGAAATGGGATCCTAAACATAAATGTTTGCAAAGGATTATCCCCCAAAAGGTGTATGCTTGCAAATAGGAAGAAGAAGAAAAATTCTCGGAAGGTGAAGAGTCAAGGGAGGAGGATACATGAAATCAGCATGACTTCCACTAAGAACTAGAATATGATACACCAAAGATATCATTGGCCTCCATTACAGGGATATCCCAACCACAAACACTGAAGCTAAAGGGACATATAAAAACAACAATGTCTCAATTGTCATACATACTGGCAGTACCCATAACTTTATTAATGTTAATATTATTAAAATATTCAACTTATTCATATTCCCAATTCCTAACATGAAGGTCATGGTAGCAGATGGAAACAAGATTGAAAATGTGGGAAAATGTCACAAGGTTAAATTACAAATGCAAGAGTATAATCTAGAATTTGACTTCTTTGTTGTACCTATTGGAGGAGTAGATGTTGTCTTGGGAATTCAATGGTTGCAAACATTGGGTACTTACTCCGCTAACCATCATGAGCATTTCATCAAATTCAAATGGTTAGGGAAAAAGTACAAATTGTAGAGTTTCCAACCACCTCAAACTCTATTGGTTACATCACATCAGATGGAAAGGCTAATTTGAAAAATAGAACCTACTTACATAATTCAATGTCAAGATATGGAGTTAATAACATATGAGGGAGATAAATGCAAACCACCAAAGATACAATAGATAATTCAAAAACACCATAAGGTGTTCCAAGAGCTTCTGATGGAGCTCCCACCAAACAAGAAGATTGAGCACTTGATTGAGATAGAACGAAGGGACAAATCTGTCAATATAAAACAGTACATATATCCCCATCACCATAAAATAGAGAACAAAAGGTTGACCCAATATTTGTTAAAATGTGGATCCATTTCAAAGAGCATAAGCCCTTATGCAACTCCAGTAGTGATAGTACAAAAGAAGGATGGCTCTTTCAAGTTTTGCATAGATTAAAAAGGACTCAACAAGGTAACAATTAAGAAAAAATTCCCTATCCCATTGATTGATGAGATGATGGATGAACTTCATGGAGATAAGTACTTCTCAAAATTAGACTTGAGATCATGATATTACCAAATCAGGGTTAGATTAGAAGACGTAGCCAAAATTTCCTTCCGTACTCATTAGATCCATTATGAGTTCAAGGTAATGCCCTTTGGGTTAACTAACACTACAGCCACCTTCCAAGCTGAAATGAACAAATTGTTTCAGCCATATTTACGAAAGTTCATAATAGTATTTTTTGATGATATCCTCATATATAGAAAAACTTGGAGAGAGTATTTCCAAAACTTAGATCAATTCCTAACCATCTAGGAAGAACACCAGGTTTTTGCAAAAATGTCAAAATGCACTTTTAGAAAAGAAGAAGTGGACTATCTTGGCCATATAATATTTAAGGAAGGAGTCAAACTCGATCCCAATAAGATCAGGGAAATCACCGAGTGGCCCAAACTCGATAACATCTTGAAATTAAGAGGGTTTCTGGGCTTAATAGAGTACTATGGGAGATATGTGAAGATTACGCTCATAAGACTGCCCCTCTAACAGATTTATTGAACAAAAATTCATTTCAATGGAATGATGAAGCCAAAAAATGTTTTGAAGCATTGAAAAACATTAGTTCATCAACATCAGTATTAGGAACCCCGTATTTTACAAAACCTTTTATAGTTGAGTGCGATGCTTCAGGATTCAGGATAGGAGTAGTCTTGATGCAAGAAGATCATCCAATAACATTTGAAAGTCAGAAGCTCAATAAGAGAGAGAGAGAGTTTAAAATCCACGTATGATAAGGAAATATATACTCTCTAACAAAATGGTGACAATACCTCCTAGGGATCAAAATCTTGATAAGAATAAACCACAATAGTATTCAATATCTCCTACAACAACAAACATTGTCAACTGAAAAACATAAATGGATAGAAAAAAATGCTGCGTTTGACAAGGAGATACTACATAAATGAGGAAAGGAAAATGTAGTTGTTGACTCCCTTTCCCAAAAAGATGAATCCCAGGATTACACAATATTAGTTGTCATGGCAGACTGGTTGGATGAAATTCGTGGAGGATATGCCAAGGATCCAGATACCTATGTTTTAATCAATGATCCTAATCGAGGTCCAATATTCGACTGGAGGAATGAAATCCTTTGGTATAAAGGAACGATCTATTTAAGCCCTACATCTAGTTTAATACCAAGGTGTTGATAGAATCTCATGATTCCCCAGCCGCAAGACATGTAGGTTTTTTCAAAACTTACTACAATGACAGGAAATCCTTCTACTAGAAGGGGATGTATAAATAAATTCAAAATTACGTGGCCAAGTGTGACTCCTTTCAAAGAAACAAAAGTGGAAATTTCATGACTCTGAGACTACTCCACCTGCTTCACATTCCAAACCATAAGTGAGAGTAAATCTCCATGGACTTTATTGAAGGGTTACCCTTATCCGAAGGCAAGGACAAAATCTTCGTGGTAGTGGACCAATTAACAAAAATATGCATATTTTATGGGTATTAAGAAAATTGATTCTACTAAATAAATCGCTGAAGTGTGTAAATTTGAGCATATAGATCTGTAGACAAAAACAAAACTCACAAAGAAAGATCTCACAATTTACTCAGCAATTGAAGAATGAAACAGTGCAAAAGGCT
>LPNX010156624.1:1462319-1501331 GCA_001517045.1 Pseudotsuga menziesii
TAATTCTGGCTCTCCTTCTGTTTCTTCTATGAGTCTGAAGAGATGCTTGGTGCGGAGCAATACTTTCATGTCATCCTTCCACTGGTGATAGTTGAAGGGAGTTCTATTTGATGAGCCATTTCGAAGTAATAGGAAGAACTGAGCTGCTGTAGCGAATGTAATGAGAAGTAGATGCTGCTTGTAGCGAATGCTGTAAGAAAACCTGATAACCTGTCACACAATCAAACAAACAAAGTGACAGTAGAGGCCGTGCCCCACCGGATATCGACGTGCTTGGAAGAAAACGTGGCCGTAAGCTGATCAGCGAGGAATCTAGAGGAGCCAGTTAATTTAGAACTGTAATGCGCATCCTCACACAATTAAACAAACAAAGTGACAGCAGAGGCCGTGCCCCACCGGATATTGACGTGCTTGGAAGAAAACGTGGCCGTAAGCTGACCAGCGATGAGTCTAGAGGAGCCAGTTAATTCAGAACTGTAATGCGCATCCTCTGCAAGTCTGCTTATGATACGAAGCACTGAGAGTTGCACCCCATGATCAGGCGACAGCAACTCCAATGCAAATTCAGTGGCAGTATGGTTCTGATCGGCAAGAAGAACGTTCACCACGTCCTCAGGCGATAGCAATTCCAAAATTTTCAGAACAAGGCGGTGGATGCGAAGAGGCAACTCGTCGTCGGCATGGTGGTGTTTTCTTTTTAATAAACAAAGAAAGTGGGGGATCGCTCCTTCTTGGATTATGTCAATCCGAGCTGAATCGCTCTTTCTGGCAAGCGATTTCAAGAGGGTCAAAGCGCACTCTTCCAAGATCTCGACATCTGCAGGAACGCCATCACGATCTGCTTGAAATCTGGGAAGTAATTTCAAGCTGTTGAATTAAAACGGAAACAGCTCGGGCCTTGTTATCTAATTCACAAGAGCTTTCAACATTAAAAAAAGTGATCCGGTTGGAGATCTGAAAAGGAGAGGAGTCTTGTCCACCGAGGCTCTTCACTCTCGGCACACTTCAAAGATGTATTGTTTGTTCCCTCCCTGGCTTCAAACCTGTTATCTGTCTATCAGATGACCCATACTGGATCTCCAAAGCGAGTGATCTTTGGTCCTGACTCAGTAGAGATCACAGCTATCTCTACTGGGAGCATCATAGCAAAGGGTATTGCGAATCATGCTTCAAGAGCATATAGATCTGTAGACAAAAACAAAACTCACAAAGAAAGATCTCACAATTTACTCAGCAATTGAAGAATGAAACAGTGCAAAAGGCTTGCAGCTGTGAATGCTTTCATTAATCAAAAAGTAATTCAGATGATCATTACAATAATGTAAAATGGCTTTAATAGCCATAAGCAATTCGAATCCACATGAGGAAGTTCGAATTGATGACTCTACTTGACTATAGGTAACCAAGACATTGTCTAAATCACTATCGGAGGACCCAGTAGTTAACTGTCCTTGTCTAAATGGTAACCGGAGTTCTAAAACACAACCAAGTGTTACATTTAGTATTAAATAATGGTTAACTAACTGTGGTAGGTGAGAAAAGCGCCCCACATGTGTGCAATTAATTAAACCATTATTTAACTGAATGTAGAGAGCTAGAACTGAATGTAACTGACTCCTAACTTGGCTCCCGATTTAGACATATGACCAAATTTGGACAAGGGAGGATTAATAATCCTAACAAAGTTTTCTGTAAAAATATTTATAAATTACATGGATTTCCAAAAACCATCATTAGTGACAGAGATGCCAAATTCACAAGCAATTTTTGGAAGGAATTCTGCAAACAAGTTGGGATCACTCTTAATATGAGCTTAGCCTATCACCCCCAAATAGATGGACAAACAGAAGTTGTTAACAAATGTTTGGAAGCATATATTCATAGTTTCATCACTGAGAAGTAGAATCAAAGGTTACAGAGGTTACATCTTGCGGAATGGTGGTATAACCCAACCTATCATACGTCTGCCAAAATGACACCTTTTCAAGCATTGTATGGTTATGAGCCTCCCATATAGAAGGAAATCGCTCAGGGTGATGCAATATTACCAGTTGTAAAAAGTCAACTTGAATAAAATCATAGAGTGATGCAAGTACTCAAGGATAATTTAACTATGGCACAAAATCATATGAAACAACAAGTAGATCAACATAGAACATAATTAGAGCTTGAAGTAGCATATTGGGTATTTGTAAGACTTCACTCATACAAGAAATTGTCACTTAAGAAACAAGGAAAGAATAAATTAGCCCCCAATTTCTATGGACCATATCAAATTATTCGAAAAATTATCCCAGTAGCATATGAATTGAAGCTACTAGATAAGGGTTGAATTCACAACGTTTTCCATGTATCGAATCTTATAAAATTATTGGGTCAACATCAAACTGCTCAGAAAACACTTTCTACTTTGGAAGAAGAAGAGAGACTTGTATTAGAACCAAAAGCCATCATCAACATCAAAAAAATAAGACTACATTCTTGCATCATCAAAGAATACATTATTAAGTGTAAGAATTGTCCAGAAGAAGACACCTCCTGGGAGACAGAGAATTTCATTCAGCAATATCTGTCATTACCTTGCTTTGAGGACAAAGCATCTTAAAAGAAGAGGGCAATGTTACATATATAAAAAATTAGACAATATAGACAATATAGACAAATAATATAATAAATTAAAATATAATAATAAATTATAATATAATAATGAATTAAAACTAAAATTGCATAATTAAATATAAGTTTAATTAGTCATCAAAGAGTATGACTTTAAAGCCATACTCATACACCTGATAAAAACATATATATGCGAGATTTGAAATTGTAAAAGGGATATCATCCATTTATTCACAATTACATCTATATTTTTTCAATTTGTGTTTTCTTCTTCTCTGTAAGTGCATAGCTCATGTATGTTCTCATCCCAGTATGCAAGATAACAAATAGTAATCACAACTTCTAAAAATCACACTAAGTAGTTTACAATAATTCAATACAAACGAAACAAAATACTCATATAATCACACATGATTAAAGCAAGATTTATAGCTCACAAAATTAGCCAAGTTGTTATAAAATACTCACAATAACCTTCCAAATTACTTTGAACCTTCCTTCTTCCCTAATCTACTTCCATCTTCGACATCCTATCCTTTCCTCTGCTAGAAATTAATGGAGTGCCAACTATATTGACTTAACTCTAGATGGAACCTGTAAGCAGAAGTGTTGACTATATCGACCAAGATTCCCCAATAGGAAACTAACAATAATTATCAAACAACTTAGGGAGTGTGTCTCATCGTATCCCTCAACTGACTCAAAGTTTTGTAGGATACACGGTGGGTAAAACCTTCACCCCTCTTGCTATAATGAGGGTCAACTGTTGGGTGTGTTATATTCTTTACATGGAAATCGATGATCGAATTTGATGGTTGATTGGTTAATAGGTCAACTAGAATAGAAGTCGATAGACGGTGGAATTTGGTTCAACTAGACGACTAAAACAATCAACTGGTTTACGACCACGACTGGTCAACAAGGAAGGTTGATAAGCATAAAGCAGGCATGGATTCAACGAACAGTTGGATGACAAGAATCTCAATGGCTAATTGACTATGGTTGACTCGGTCAAGCCAGTTGTAGCATAATAAATGCATTCGGTTAGGAAGTAATGGATCACCATTAATGAACAGTTAATTGTAACTAACTCAGTTATCATGAGTTGGTGTATGTGTTGCCTTTATAAATATGTTCTAATCATAAAGGCTATGAGAAGCAGGAGTAGTATGAGATACATGGTATTGTATTGATTCTATTGTGTTAGAATTATACTAGTGTAGTGAATTCATGCTTGAGCTATTGTGATCTAGTAATTTGCTATTGTAAACATTAGTAAAGAGTGTTGCTAATAGATGAGCGGTTAAGCTTAGTAGTTTGCTGGTTTTTTCTTGGTAGAGGGGTTTCCAAGGTAATTTCTATGTACTATGTGAATGTATTGTGTGTCATTTTTTTAATATGTTTAACTCTAATAATTTTTATGAATACTCACTGTAATAGGTATTAGAACCCAATAGTTGGTACTGGAGCTATATTTAGCCTCAAGGGGGCACCTTTGTTGCTGAGGGTTTGGATTGGTCCTATATCTAGAGAACACATAGTTTAAGTTGGAGTTCTAGAACGACTAATTCATAGTTGAGAATGGTCAGTAGTTCGAGGATAGAAATTGAAAATTTTAATGGACAGAATTTTGAGCTTTGGAAGCTTAAAATCGAGAATCTCCTTAAATATTGAGAAGAATGGGTTGTTGTTGACCCCATGACCACTTTAACATGTGTGTTGAAGGAATATTGGCATAAAATCGACATGAAACTATCTAAATTTGTTTAGTAGATTATGTATTATTGAATGTCTCAGAAGAAGACATTGCAAAGAAAATGTGGGAAAAGTTGGGGAACATGTACTAGTTCAAATCTATATTTAACAAGTTGTTTCTTTGGAATAAACTATATCTTCTAAGGAAGGATGAGGGAAACTCAGTTACAGAGCACCTTTGGGCATTCAACACTATGATTATTCAGTTGTTATTAATGGATATTAAAATCACTAGGGAGGATATATGTATCAGTTTGTTTTGTTCTTTACCAAACTCATGGAATAGCTTGGTCGTGGCTATGGAAGAAATAATACCACATTGAAGGTCGATGACGTGGTTGCATCACTATTATCAGAGGAAATAAGATAAAAGAACATGGAAGGTTTGACCCATGATGCCTTGATGGTGAGAGGTCGACCGATTGACAGAGGAAAAGGTGAATCCTCTGGTAGACTATCAAAGTGGAGGGGTATATCTAAGACCAAATCTAGATCCCCTAGACTGGTGATGCGAAAATGCTAGCAATGTGGTAAATTTAGTAATTATAAGCGCAACTGTAAGTTGACAACATTTGAGAAGAACAAAGGATCCAAGGAAACACAATCGGTTGAAAGTGAAACTTCGATTGGAGAAAAAGGGGATGTTTATTTGGAATTGACAAATACACAGTCAGATCATGACCCTTGGCTGATAGAATTTGATGCATCATTTCATATGACATCAACCGAAGAATGGTTATGTGAATATGAGAAGTTCAACGATGGTGATGTTCTTATAGGAGATGGTTCACTAACTAGGATTGTTGAACAAGGTAAAGTTCGAATATTATTAAAATTTGGAAGGAAAGGAACTCTTCCAAGTGTGCTACATATCCTCGGTTTGGATCGAAACTTTATATTTGTCATTACGATGGGGAATGTAGGTGCACATTCTATATTTGAGAAATATACGTGTAATATGGTGCGAGGAGTGATGGCATTAAGGGAGGAATCCATACATGAACATTGTAAAAATATTGGGAAGAACACAATCCAATAGATGTGCAATTTTTTTTTTCATGAATACAACAATACATCCTCTTGTCTAGTCGACTTGACCATATTGTGGCATCAATAGACGGGATGCATTGGCAAGAAAGGTCTATGTGTTATGCACATTAAATTTATCATCAAAGGTCTCCCGCATTGTTGTGAAGAAGTAGATTTCTATGAAAATTGCATTTATGGTAAATAGAGTCATGTAAGTTTCTCAATTGGGGCCATAAGGGCCAAGGAAATAGTGGATTTAATACATAGTGATGTGTTTGGAGTAGTATTGGTCCCATCACTAGGGGGATCTCAATATTACATTTATTCCAGAAATGATTTCTCCATAATGGCGTAGCTTTATTTCTTAGGAATGAATCTGAGGTTTTTGAGAGGTTCCAAGAGTTCAAAGCTCTTGTAAAAAATCAGATTGGCGGAAAGTTCAAGGTGCTGAGAATCGATAACACGAGAATTATGTAGTAATGCATTTGACTAGTTCTGTAGATAGTACGATGTATATTTTCAAAATACAAATCTATACATGCCTCAACATAATGGATTTGCTAAAAGGATGAATATAATGTTAATGGAGAAATTAAGAAGCATGCTCAGTGGTGCAAGTATCACACAAGAATTATGGGCAAAACAAATTGACATGTCATGTTACCTAGTGAATAGGTCATCGTAGAAGGCTCTCATTGAAAAAATTCCTTGCAAGCCTATGGGATGGTAAGAGGCCATATTTTGCACATCTCAAAGTATTTTGGTGTGATTCCTTTGTACATTTCCCAAAGGAGAAAAGAATAAACTCCATAGCTAAAAACCTTTATAATATATAGTTAAAATTTAAAAATGAGAGGTTTTAATCTTATTTTTCATATTTACATTCTTTTTATATTATTGTGTAGGAAGGTTTTTCTAAGTTTTAGAATTTTTTTTATAGATCGTACTTTTAAGAGAAATGATAAGACAATCCTTCAAATTATAGGACTTTTATGAAGGTAAATTATAAGGTTTAATATTGGAGAAAAGACTAACGCATGGCTTGAATGTCATGTAAGAGAGATAAGGGACAAGCTACGGTTTTTGAAATTATCATTCAACTTTAGATCACCTAATCACTCTCGATATTATAGCTTAATATTGTAAAACAACATGGTTATCTCCTACGGTTGGTTTGTTAACTTCAAAAAATATTTTGATATGGTCCATAGAAATAACCTTTGGAAGAGGCTAGAAGATATTGGGGTTCCATTTTGATTGAGTTTCATAGTATTAAGGCTATAAGAGAAGGTCATTGTCATGTTCATAAATAACCCAGGTTGGTTAGTGAAAATCCATTGCAATTTCAAGGTTAACCAATGTTTCCTCTGTCATCTACTATTTTTGGTATTTACATAGACAAGCAAGAGGATATTCTAGAGGAAGTAGGTTGTGTAGACATGAAGTTGAAAGGTTTAGTCATCACCCTACTTCTATATGCAAATGATAGTGTCCTTTTAACAAGGACTACATTTAATCTTGACAAGGAACTTTAAATTATAAAATATTATTGCACTAACTCCGAGTTGTTGGTAAATACCAATAAAACAAAGGTAATGATCATTGAATTCAAACAAATTGCATTCCCTAATTTTTGCTACAATAGTAACAACCTAGAAGAAGTCCAATCTTAAAAGTAACTTAGAATTGATTTTCATTATAATATAAATTGAACTATATAAGTGTGGAAAAAATAATCAATGGAGGTTAAAAAAAACTTATTTTGGTCTTGAGAACAATTGAAAAGTTGCAGAGTTTTGTTATTTGGAAAAAAGGAAGGCCCTCTTCATTACCTTTGTTACCTTGGTGATTCCATATGGTTGTGATGTTTAGAGTTATTATATTTTGAGGGAAAATTGAGCAAATCTAGAGAAGTGTTTTATATTAGATAACCTTAAAATTAACTGCAATAACCCTGATCAAATCCTCCTTTTAGAAGTCAAAATCCCTCCATTAAGGGAAAGACTATGGTAATGTACTTAAAATACAAGCGCACTCTAATTAACACATATAGTGCAAGTATTATTGTGATTCTTCAAATATTAATAAAAGTCATTCAAAACTCAAAAGAGGTTGAGACAGAGATGCAATTTCTTAATAAAACCATTGGGGTATAGTGGAGGAGGGCACACTTAAAAATACCTTTATTGTTAAAAACATTATTGTAACTAAGTTTAAAGAGAATATATGGAATGATGTGGTAACTAAAATAAAATAAAGTTGAATCAATAAAGAAATCATTAATCCCAAGCTAAAATATAAAAAAACTATTTTTTATGATTGTCAAATCAAAAGAAAATTAAACTAATTTTCATAAGCTTCATAATGAAACAAGGCACTGGAAAATACCTAAAACACCATAAAAATGTGTAAAATTTGTGAGATAAATAAAATGAAGTATGAAAAACAATATTTTTTTTAAATGTCAAATGTACAAAAACATTAAATATAACTTTCAAAACGTGTATAATAAAACTGGACTCCATAACTTATTAGCCCACAACAACAACAAATATCAAATTTTTTATTTTAATATGTTCTCATTATAAAACAACATAATAAATCAAAATAATTAATTCAAATTTATAAATTCAACCAACAATAATCATTATTTATTAAATTATGTATTCATTGATATACACATCAATAAATACACTTTAATTGTCACATATTTTACAAACCAGATTATTATATAATACTTTTATGCATAATATTACACATAATATTTAAAATTCATTTTTTTTTAATTTATCATACTTTTATACATAATATATTACTTATTTAAATGTTATAATTTCAATTTTAATACTTTGCCAGTTTTGAAATGGAATATCTTAGGGGTGGCAGGTGTGGGATGGATATTTTTTTTTATCCAGGAGGAAAAACAATCAAATATTTTGCATGGCAGCTCAGAATTAAAACCAGTAATGAAGCATAGTGGTTGTCTCTCCTTCATGGTTTAGAAATAGTCTTTAAAATAAGCATTCCTTGTCTAATGGTTATTGGTGTCTACACGTCAGTGATTCATAAGATGCGCCAGGGGTACACAACATGTAATTCAAATTGTAAAAGGATTTATAAGTGTATATCACATCTTAACAAAACTCCTTTGATAATTTTTTATCATGTGAAAAGAGAAAACAATGGGATCATTGATAAGCTAGCCAAGAAAGGTGCAAGAATCAAGCAAGGCATGGTTTTTTATACTAACAATTCCATGGTCATTAAATGTGTTCCCTAACATGAGAATCGGGTCTCCTTGTCATATATTTAAGAACGGTAATTGGAAAAAAGCTATCATTTTGGGGGTGTGCCCCATCCCCACCCCCAACCCTTTCTTGGTCCCCCGATTATGTGGGACACTTTGCTTAACCCATGTCGATGAAGGAACCTTTCAGCACTATAAGACATTGGCTCATCACTTGGGTACTAAGTTCTCTAAACATGATGTCTCTTCCCAATCAATTGTGCAAGATTGCACACTTGAAAGTAAATGTGCTATGTTGGATTCGATGAGAAATAAGGGGGGAGGAGGGGAAATTGATCCTGTATAATTCTATGACGGTGGAGGAGAACCCGAGGAAGTGAGGGAATTCTAAAGTTAATATCATCTCATCGTAGTGGGAGGTTACTAGTCAGGTCAACAAACTTTCCTTTTCCCATTCTTTTCAATTTATTTCTCTCAAAAGACCTCCTTTTGTTGTGGCCATTTGTGGTTCTCAAGAGAGTAGAGAGAGAACGACCGACAATCCTTTGAAACATTCAGTCAAGACCATGGAAAGCTAGAATGAGGTGTTTGAAATTATTAGGGGAAGCATGGAATATTTCAAGAAAAACCTAAGGAGGGTCTTCTAAACCACAAGTAGATGCCTTCAAGAAACTATATCCATATTTGAGGATGTCAAATACAACTCACTGCAGTTTTCTTGTTTGCTTTCTTGCATCGATGATTTGGAGGGAAATATGAGGGAACTTTTAGCCTTAGTGGAATAAATTAAGGAGTCCCACTACGAAGTTGTTCTCCCTATGGAAGAAGTTTCAGTCGTCCAGTTGGTCTATGGCCTCCTAGGAAAGCATCAACAGAATAATGCCTTGCTTTATACACTTTGTTTTGTATGTTGTTTTTGCAAATCCTTGTGTAATTAGTTTGTTCAAGTATACTCCACTCAAGTTTTGGACAAGGATGGGAGGCCTATGGGGAAATTTTGCAAGTATATAGTAGCTTATGTAGTAGGGATTTTGCTTCATGCAATTTCAACAATTAGATTGTGGCCTTTTTTGTATATGGATCGATATGCACATCCTTTTTAGTACAATAGTTATTTCCAGTTTCCGTCAAAAAAAGTTTTGAAATGGAATATCTCATACAATCTCATTTCCATTTAGGTTGGAAAAATTTAGTTTCGGTTCATAAATTCTAATATTTTATAAAAAAAATAGATTGATTTAAATAAGAATGGTTGCAAGGTAGTAAGTCCCTACCTTGAAAATGTTGATGATGCATGGGTATTCTTCATCATAGAAATTGGACATGAATAAAGTCTTTTTCCCATCTTATATTGCTCGAGGTTTCACTATGAAGCTTCAAGCAATGCATTGAAACCATAATCATTATTTCAAGTCACTCAAAACAGAAGTCTCCAATCCACTCTAGAACATAATGGCCATCAACCATATGGTAGTTGTATTTTCCTTGATATGTCTTTTTGGAAATGATTCTAAATGGAGAGAGAAGGTTTCAATGTTACAACATAAAGTGGACAGTTGGAATATTCGGTATGAGTAAATAAATTGGATGCTATCAACAAATATTTGTGAAAGCATGTAGCTGATAACATCCCAAAGCTATGGGATTACATCTAGTTCTATATAGAATTCAACGAACTCCATGGGAATGCACCCATTGGATATAAAGGAGGAAGTGGATGTTCACAATGAAGTTGAAGTGTTTTGTAAAAATATTTATAAATTACATGGATTTCCAAAAACCATCATTAGTGACAGAGATGCCAAGTTCATAAGCAATTTTTGGAAGGAATTCTATAAAGAAGTTGGGATCACTCTTAATATGAGCTCAGCCTATCACCCCCAAATAGATGGACAAACGAAATTTGTTAACAAATGTTTGGAAGCATATCTTCATAGTTTCATCACTAAGAAGCAGAATAAATGGTTACAGTGGTTACATATTGTGGAATGGTAGTATAACCCTACCTATCATACGTCCTCCAAAATGACACATTTTCAAGCATTCTATGGTTATGAGCCTCCCATATGGAAGGAAATCGCTCAGGGTGATGCAAAAGTACCACCTATAAAAAGTCAACTTGAAGAAAATCATAGAGTAATTTAAGTACTCAAGGATAATTTAACTGTGGCACAAAATCGTATGAAACAACAAGCAGATCAACATAAAACAAAAAAGAGAGTTTGAAGTAGCATATTGGGTATTTGTAAGACTTCATCCATACAATAAATTTTCACTTAAGAAACAAGGAAAGAATAAATTATCCCCCAAGTTCTATGGACCGTATAAAATTATTCAAAAAATTAGCCCCATAACATATGAATTGAAACTACCACATAAGGGTCGAATTTACAATGTTTTCCATGTCTCGAAACTTATAAAATTATTGGGTCAACATCAAACTTCTCAAACAACACTTCCTACTTTGGACGAAGAAGGGAGACTTGTATTAGAACTAGAATCCATCATCAACATTAGAGAAAGAAGACTACATTCTCTCATCATCAATGAATATCTTATTAAGTGGAAGAATTGTCCAGAAGAAGACACCTCTAGGGAGACATAGAAGTTCATTCAACAATATCCATCATTACCTTTCTTTGAGTATAGAGCATCTTAAAAGAAGAGGGAAAGGTTACATATATAAATAATTAGACAAATATCAACAAGTAATATAATAAATGAAAATATAATAATAAATTAAAACTAAAATTGTATAATTAAACATAAGTTTAATTAGTCATCAAAGAGTATGACTTTATGAAAAGTCATACTCATACACCCGATAAAAACATATATATGCAAGATTTCAAATTGTAAAATGGATATCAGACATTTATTTTCAGACTCTGTTTTCTTCTTCTCTGCAAGTGCATATTTCTTGTATGTTCTCATCCTAGTATGCAAGATAAAAAATAGTAATCACTACTACTAAAAATCACACTATCTAGTTTACAATAATTAAATAAAAACGACACAACATACTCATATTCACACATGATTAAAGCAATATTTATAACACACAAAAGTAACCAAGTTGTTATAACAAACTCATAGTAACCTTCCAAATTACTTTGAACCTTCCTTCTTCCTTAATATACTTCCATCTTCGATATCATATCCTTTCCTCTACTGGAAAATGATGGAGCACCAACTATATTGACTTAACTCTAGATGGAACATGTAAGTGGAAGTGTTGACTATATCGACCAAGCTTTCCCAATAGGCAAATGACAGTCATCATCACACATCTTGGGGAGTGTGTCTCAGCACATCCCTCAAATGACTCAAAATTTTGGAGGATACACGATGGCTAAAACCTCCACCCCTCTTGTTATAATTAGGGTCAATTGTTGGGTGTGTTATATTCTTTGCATGGAAATCGACTGTTGAATTCAATGTTTGATTGGTTAATAGGTAAACTAGAGTTGAAGTCGACAAACGGTGGAATTCAGGTCAATTGGCCAACTAGAAGAATGGACTGGTTGATGAGGTCCACAACTGGTCCACAAGGAAGGTCGATGAGCATAAAGTGGGCATGGATTAGATGAACACTTGGACGACAAGAAACTCAATGGGTAGTCGACTATGGTTGACTCAATCAAGTCAGTTGTAACAGAATAAATGCATTCAGTTATGAAGTAATGGATCACCATTAATGAGCAGTTACTTGTAACTAACTCATGATATCATGAGTTAGTGTATGTGTTGTATCTATAAATATGTTGTAATGATAAATGCTATGAGAAGCATGAGTAGTATGAGATACACGGTAGTGTATTGATTGTATTGTGTTATAATTGTACTAGTGTAGTGAATTAACGCTTGATCTAGTGTGATATAGTAATTTGCTATTGTAAACATTGGTGAAGAGTGTTGCTAATAGATGAGCGATTAAGCTTAGTATTTTGCTGGTTTTTTCTCAGTAGAGGGGTTTCCATGGTAATTTCTATGTACTATGTGAATGTATTGTGTGCCATTGTTTAATATGTTTAGCTATAAGAATGTTTATGATTACTCACCGTAATAGGTATTAGAACTCAATAATTGGTACTGGAGCTATATTTTTCCTCACAACCTTTGTTCCTAAGGGCTTAGCTTGGTCCTATATATAGAGAATACCTAGTTTCAGTTGGAGTTCTAGAACAACTAATTCATAGTTGAGAATGGTCAGTAGTTCGAGGATAGAAATTGAAAATTTTAATGGACAGAATTTTGATCTTTGGAAGATTAAAATCGAGAATCTCCTTAAATATTGAGAACAATGGGTTGTTGTTGACCCCATGACCTCTTTGACATGCGCGTTGAAGGAAGATTGGAAAAAAATCGACTGGAAATCAATGAGTACTATCCAACTTTGTTTAGTAGATTATGTATTATTGAATGTCTCAGAAGAAAACATTGCAAAGAAAATGTGGGAAACGTTGGGGAACATGTACCAATTAAAATCTATAGTTAACATGTTGTTTCTTTGGAAGAAACTATATCTTCTGAGGAAGGATGGGGAAAATGTGGTTACAGATAACCTTTGTGCATTCAACACTATGATTAGACAGTTGTTATTCGTGGATATTAAAATCATTAGGGAGGAGATATGTATCAGTTTGTTTTGTTCTTTTCCAAACTCATGGGATAGCCTAGTCATGGCTATTGGAAGAAATAATACCACATTGAAGGTCGATGATGTGGTTGCATCACTATTATCAGAGGAGATAAGACAAGATAACATGGAATGTTTGATCCATGATGCCTTGATGGTGAGAGGTCGACTGATTGACAGAGGAAAAGGTGAACCCTCTGGTAGAAGATCAAAGTGGAGGGGTATATCTAAGATCAAATATAGATCCCCTAGACTGACGATGAAAAAATGATAGCAATGTGGTAACGTTAGGAATTATAAGCGCAACTGTAAGTTGACAACAATTGAGAAGAATAAAGGATCTAAGGAAACACAATCGACTGAAAGTAAAACTTTGACTGAAGAGAAAGGGGATGTGTATTTGGAATTGACACGTACACAGTCAGATCATGACCCTTAGTTGATATAATTTGATGCATCATTTAATATTCCATCAACCAAAGAATGGTTATGTGAATATGAGAAATTCGACGACAGCGACGTTCTTCTTGGAGATGGTTCACTAACTAGGATTGTTGAACGAGGTAAAAATTGACTATTGTTAAAATGTGGAAGGAAAGGAACTCTTCAAAGTGTGCTACATATCCGAGGCTTGGATCAAAACTTGATATTTGTCATTACAATGGGGAATGTAGGTACGCATTTTGTATTTGAGAAATATATGTGTAAGATGGTGTGAGGAGTGATGGTACTAATGAGAGGAATCCAGACAAGAACATTGTACACGATATTGGGAAGAACATACTCCAATAGATGTGCAAGTACATTATTTCATGAATACAATAATATATCCACTTGTCTAGTTGATTTGACCATGTTGTGGCATTAATGAATGGGATGCATTGGTGAGAAAGGTCTTCGTGCTATGCACATTAAAGTTATCATCGAAGGTCTCCCTTATTGTTGTGAAGAAGTAGATTTCTGTGCACATCACATTTACGGTAAATAGAATCATGTAAGTTTCTCATTTGGGGCCACAAGGGACAAGGAAATAGTGGAGTTAATACATAATGATGTGTTTAGACTAGTATTGGTCCCATCACTACGGGGATCTCAATATTACATTTCTTTCATAAATGATTTCTCGATAATCGTATAGTTTTATTTTCTTAGGAATAAATCTGAGGTTTTTGAAAGGTTCCAAGAGTTCAAAGCTCTTGTAAAAAATCAGACTAATGGAAAGTTTAAGGTGTTGAACCTCGATAACACAAGAGAATTATGTAGTAATGCATTTGACTAGTTCTGTAGATAACACGATATAGATTTACAAAATAAAAATCCATACATGCATCAACATAATGGTTTTTCCAAAAGGATGAATATAATGTTAATGGAGAAATCAAGGAGCATGCTCAGTGGTGCAAGTATCGCACAAGAATTATAGGCAGAAGCAATTGACACGTCATGTTACTTGGTGAATATGTCATCATCGAAGGCTCTCATTGACAAAATTCCTTGCAAGGCATGGGATGGTAAGAGGCCATCTCTTGCACATATCAAAGTATTTTGGTGTGATTCCTTTATGCATGTCCCAAAGGAGAAAAGAAGAAAAATCGATAGCTAAAAACCTTTATAAAATATATAGTTAAAATTAAAAAATGAGAGGTTTTAATCTTATTTTTCATATTTACATTCTTTTAATTTGAATGTGTAGGAAGGTTTTTCTAAGTTTTGGATAAATTTATTTTTATAGATCGTACTTTTAAGAGAAATGATAGAACAATCCTTCAAATTATAGGACTTTTATGAAGGTAAGTTATAAGGTTTAATATTGGAGAAAATATTAACTCATGGCTTGATTGTCATGTAAGAGATCTAAGGGACCAACTAGCTTTTGAAATTATCATTCAACTTTAGATCACCTAATCACTCTCGATAATATAGCTTAATATTGTAAATAAAACATGGTTCATCTCCTTTGTTGGTTTGTTGACTTCAAAATATATTTTGACATGGTCCCTAGAAATAACCTTTGGAAGAGGCGAAGATATTGGGGTTCAATTTTGGTTGAGTGTCATAGTATTAAGGCTATAAGAGAAGGTCATTTTCATGTTCAGAAATAGCCCAAGTTGATTAGTGAAAATCAATTGTAATTTCAAGGCTAACCAATGTTTCCTCTGTCACCTACTATTTTTTATATTTACATAGACAAGCAAGAGGATTGTCTAGAGGAAGTAGATTGTGTAGACATGAAGTTGGAAGGTCTGAGTCATCACCCTACTTCTATATGCAAATGATAGTTTCCTTTTAACAAGGACTACATTTAACCTTGACAAGGAACTTGAAATTATAAAATATTATTGCACTAACTCTGAGTTGTTGGTAAATACTAATAAAACAAAGGTAATGATCATTGAATTCAAACAAATGTCATTCCCTAATTTTTGCTACAATAGTAACAACCTAGAAGAAGTCCAATCTTAAATGTAACTTAGGATTGATTTTCATTATAATCTAAATTGAACTATACAAGTGTGGAACAAATAATCAATGGAGGTTAGAAAAAACTTATTTTGGTCTTGAGAACAATTGAAAAGTTGCATAGTTTTGTTATTTGGAAAAAAGGAAGGTCCTCTTCAATAACTTTGTTACTTTGGTGATTCCATATGGTTGTGATGTTTAGAGTTATTATATTTTGAGGGAAAATTGAGAAAATCTAGAGAAGTGTTTTATATTAAATAACCTTAAAATTAAGTGCGATAAACCTGATCAAATCCTCCTTTTAGAAGTCAAAATCCCTCCATTAAGTGAAAGACTATGGTAATGTACTTAATATACAAGTGCACTCTAATTAACAGATATAATGCAACTATTCTTGTGATTGCTTCAAACCTTAATAAAAGTCATTCAAAGCTCAAAAGAGGTTGGGCTAGAGATGCAATTTCTTGATTAAACCATTGGTGTATAGTGGAGGACGGCACACTTAAAAATACCTTTATGTTAAAAAATTTATTGTAACTAAGTTTAAAGAGAAAATATGGAATGGTATGGTAACTAAAATAAGATACAGTTGAATCAATAAAGAAATCATTAATCCCAAGCTAAAATATTAAAACTATTTTTTATGATTGTTAAGTCATTTTTTAAATTAATTCTCATAAGCTTCATAATGAAACAAGGCACTAGAAAAAAACTAAAACACCTTAGCATAGACAAATGTGTAAAATTTGTGAGATAAATAAAGTGAAATATGAAAACATTTTTTTTTAAATGTCAAATGTACAAACACATTAAATATAACTTTCAAAACATATATAATAAAATTGGACGCCACAACTTATTAACCCACAACAACAACAAATATCAATTTTTTTATTTTAATAGGTTCAAATTATAAAAACAACATAATAAATCAAAATAATTAACTCAAATTTATAAATTCAACCAACAATAATCATTATTTATTAAATTATATGTTCTTTGATATACACATCTATAAATACACTTTAATTGTCACATATTTTACAAACCAAATTATTATATAATACTTGTATGCATAATATTACACATAATATTTAAAATTCAATTTTATTTTTAAATTTATCATACTTTTATACATAATATATTACTCTACTTATTTAAATGTTATAAAATAATATATTGTTTTACTTATTTAAATGTTATAATTTCAATTTTAATACCTTGCTAGTTTTGAAATGGAATATCTTAGGGGTGGGAGGGATATCTGTTTTATCTAGGAGGAAAAACAATCAAATCTTTTGCATGGTGGCTCGGATTTAAAACTAATAATGAAGCAGAGTGGTTGTCTCTCCTTCAGGGTTCAGAAATAGTCTCTAAATTAAAAATTCATCGTCTAATGGTTATTAGTGATTGGACGTTGGTGATTCAGAAGATGTGTCAGGGGTACACAACATGTACTTCAAATTGTAAAAGGATTTATAAGTGTATATCACATCTTAACAAAACTCCTTTGATAAGTTTTTATAGCGTAAAAAGAGAAAACAATTGGATCGTTGATAAGCTAGCTAACAAAGGTGCGAGAAACAAGCAAGGCATATTTTTTTATACTAACAATTCCATGGTCATTAAATGTGTTCCCTAACCATGATAATTGGGTCTCCTTGTCATAGATTTAAGAACGCTAATTGGAAAAAATCTAGCATTTTGGGGGTGTGCCTCAACCCCACCCCCAATCCTTCCTTCCCCCCCCATTGTGTGGGACACTTGGCTTAACGCATGTCGATGAAGACACCTTTCAGCACTATAATACATAGGCTCGTCGCTTAGGTACTAAGTGCTATGAACATGTTGTCTCTTCCCCATCAATTGTGCAGGCTTGCACACTTGAAAGTAAATGTGTTATGTTGGATTCGATGAGAAATAAGGTAGGGGAGGAATTGATCTAGTATAATTCTACGACGGTGGAGAACCCTGGGAAGCGAGGGAATTCTGAAGTTAATATCATCTCATCGTAGTGGGAGGTAACCAGTCGGGAAAACGAACTTTCCTTCTGCCATTATTTTCAGTTCCTTTCTCTCAAAAGACCTCCTTTTGTTGTGGCCATTTGTGGTTCTCAAGAGAGTAGAGAGAAAACGATTGACAATCCTTTGAAACTTTCAGTTGAGACCATGGAAAGTTGCACTGAGGTGTTTTCAATTATTAGGGGAAGCATGGAATATTTCAAGAAAAACCTAAGGAGGGTCTTCTAAACTACAAGTAGAGGCCTTCAAGAAACTATATCCATATTTGAGGATGTCAAATACAACTCGCTGCACTTTTCTTGTTTGGTTTCTCGCATTGACTCATTTGGAGGGAAATATGAGGTAACTTTTGGCCTTAGTGGAAAAAATTAAGAAGGAGATAAATAGGATGGCCAAGTTGAATCAGTGCATCCATTTCCAGGAGTCCTCCTATGAAGTTGTTCTCCCTATGGAATAAGTTTCAGTAGTCCAGCTGGTCTATGGCATCCTAGGAAAGCATGAATAGAATAATGCCTTGCGTTATACACTTTGTTTTGTGTGTTTTTTTGCAAATCCCTGTGTAATTAGTTTGTTCGGGTATACTCCACTCAAGTTTTGGACAGGGATGGGAGGCCTACGGGGAAAGTTTGCAAGTATATAGTAGCTTATGTAGTAGAGATTTTGCTTCAGTCAATTTCAACAATTAGATTGTGGTCTTTTTTGTAGATAGATCAATATGCACATCCCTTTTAATACAATAGCTATTTTTTCCGTTAAATTTTTTTTTGAAATGGAATATCCCATACAACCTCATTTCCCTTGGAAAAATTCAGTTTCGATTCATAAATTCTAATATTTTATAATAAAAAAATAGATTGATTTAAATAAAAATGGTTGCAACAACCCTTTTTTTCTACAGAAAAAAACCATATATATATATTTTTATATATCATATGCATTCCACAAATAGACCAATATCTAAGTATTGTCCATTGTCAAAATTATGTCATCAGCAAAAATTGATACTTACAAAGTTTAAAAAAAAACCTTAACAGTACTCAAAAACACATAAGTTCAGAACAAACAGAGGCATTAACAACACTCATCACCAGCCATAAAGTCTGAAAACTTTAAACTTTAAAATATACAGAACTCGTTATATGCAAAAACAGTTCATTTAAAACATCAAAAGTTGATCCTTAGTCCAAACAGTGTCCAAATCTTCAACTCGGCCCCAGCTTTTGCATCACCTGTACTAAAAAAACATGACAACGTTGGAACAATCAGCTACCCGATGCTCTGATATCTACCAAGATCCATTTAATGGTTGCAACAACTTGCAAGGTGATAATGTTGATGATGCATAGGTATTCTTGATCATAGAAATTGGACAGGAATAAAGTCTCTTTCCCTGCTTATATTTCTCGAGGTTTCAGTGTGACGCTTCAAGCAATGCATTGAAACCATAATCATTATTTCAAGTCGCTCAAAATAGAAGTCTCCAATCCTCTCTAGAACATAATGGCCAATAACCATATGGAAGTTGTATATTCCTTGACATGCGTTTTTGGCGAGAGCAGGTAGCAATGTTACAACATAAAGTGGACAATTGGAAGATTCGATATGAGTAGCTAAATTGGATTCCATCAAAAAAATATTTGTGGGAATGGGATTACATCGAGTTCTATATAGAATTCAATTAGCTGATGACATCCCAAAGTTATGGGATTACATCGAGTTCTATATAGAATTCAATTAGCTCCATGGGAATGCACCCATTTGATACAGAGGAGGAAGTGAATGTTCGCACTGAGGCGGGACAGGTGCTAAATAGAATATTAAACTTATTCATCACGATGTTCGCACTGACTGATACGACTGTTGTGGCAATGGACACCGCCAGTAAGGTTGAATTAAGAGGTTTCAAAACAACTGAGAATGGGCTTATAAATATTTCTAATGAAAATGATTGATGGTCATAAGAAAAAGAGGCCACATAAGAGGAAATGTAACAAATGAATATAGATTCTGCATTCCCACTAGTAGGGGAAGCACCTCTTTTAAAATGGCCTTTTTCCCTTAGCAAACGTTTTTGGATATTGAAGCAGAAAGGATAACTTGTGGCGTGGCACCATTATGGTGTGTTATCACAAGTGTAATATTATGGGTACCACCTATTATGATGCATTGGAAAGCTTGTGAATTAACAACATATTTGATAGCAATCCCAAGAAGCTTTGTATGGATTGGTAAAATTTACATTTATTATTTCAAAACGCTGAGTAAATAGAAGGTCTATGTCAACTTCTGAAGTAGAATCTATTTGGTTCTTTATTTGTTAATGATTTTATATAGAGAGACACAATGTAGTAATAAATATAAAAATGAGTTATTTCCCTCTCTTGTAAACCATTTCTCATCAATGTAGAAGTTAAAGAGGGCTATTGACATCTACTTGTATAGTAATTGTCCCCTCATCACCAAGAATCAAGACCTGTCAAGTTGGATTAGAAAAAAATAGGGGGCAGTTTAAGAAAATCAAGATATGAATTCAACTCGAAATAATTTATTCTTAAGATGATTTTAGTTGATTTAACAAGGTGTTATGAATTTTATAGAGTTATCAAAACTAACAACCCATGCCCCCCTTGTATGTATCAATGCATTGGAGTTCCTATTGTCTATAGTGTGATATTTTTTTTCCATTGAAAAACATGAGGCTCTATGAAAAGCGTTCCACCAACATACAAAACCAAGGCTACCTTTGAATCCTCAACCTAACACATAAGCAAGTTGCAACTCTAACATTCTAACAGGTAGGGGGTAGTCCAAGACATCTGGACAATGGTTTTCATAAGTGTGATTGATTCATCATTTTAGTCTAGAGACTTATAGAGAGCCCAACTAAAAAAATGGAAAACGTGTTAAAGAAATCCTTACTGAATAAGTTTCTAGTGCATATTTGCTCAAGCCGAGTCTTTAATGTATGGTTGTTCTATCTCAAGTTGTCTCTTTCTTATGTAACCTCGATTAACTAATGTTGGGTTGTATGCAAGTCCTTTTGTAGTTATGAGTTGAGTTTGTCTTCTACAATTATTGTCAATCTCAATGCCCATTTTTTTTGTGGGAGCTCACCAAATATTTTGAAGACATTGCATGAAAGTTTGAAGGCATTGCAAGGGAAATGTCTCTAGGAAAGTTTGGAGTGCAAACTTGGCAAGGCATTCATGTGTGCTAGCATCCTTACATTTAGCACCAAGGTATCCACATGACTGTGCACATCCATTGTGTTGTCGTCTCTTTTAGTTGTGTCTAGTCACAACTCAACATTCCAAATAACATTCCAAATTATTTCTTTGATATCTGTAGTGATGAATTCCATTAGGTCATAATCTGTATGGAATTTATGTAGTATGGTTGCTACATTTCCAAAATTATTTTAGTGCTTTTATCATTTCCATTGATAATTAGATAGGAATTAGAAAGCCACATAGAGAAGAGGTGAGATGTCGATGATAGAAGAAAATATAATAGTTTTCAATTGCCAAAATCAGAGTACAATAGCAACGGAAATACCAATTCACATGCTAGGTCTACTAGGTCAATTGGTAAAAAACAATTTTGGAAACCATTGTTTTTTCTCGATTCATTGTGCTTCTTATCTTTGAATTTTTTTCTCTTAATTCCATCAATGGAAATGAAAAGGTACATTGTTTAGTGGTAGTCTCTAACTTGTAGATGCATCCATTGAACACTTCTAGCTTCCATGCGAGCATTAAAAAAAAAATTCTTTTAGGAAAGCATAGCAATTTGTTTCATTGATTTTTTGCAGCTTGATTGTGCATATCAATGCCTATATATCAACCATGAAGAGTTTCTCAAGAATTCGACCATCTGCTATAGTGTCTCTAGAAATATATCCCATGCTACTCCTATTGCTAAACCAATGGTGTGGTTCATCACATTGTATGGTATGTTGGAGGGGTGAATGGGGTCGTATACATAGAATATGTGAAGCACACAGTCATTTCCAGTAGTGAAGTCGATGTAAAATTACATGGTTTTGGTGGGGTGGATGACAATGGGTAGGCAGATCAGATGTTGGGAATAATTGTGGAGTGGAGGTCAAGGGAATCTAGGATGTTTGTGAAGTAGGATGTTTTCCACTTAGGGACTCGACCTTGACAACTACACATAGCTTGATCATTCAGATAAAGTCGTTTTGGCTCAGTCTCAATAGCTATATTATGTTCCTATGTGTAGTTCAGTCTTGAGATATATGTTCCCAAAAAACATATAAGAAACTAAATGTCAGCAACCTAAGAAATAAAATATGATCAACAAGGAGGCATTATATGCAACAAAACTTGAACACAACAATTAAACTTGTCAAATTCTGAGAAAGATTTGTACTTTAGAGATGGTGCTACTATGGCTAACTTGTACCTTGAATTTTGATACTTTATTCAGTTTTACTCTCGATTATATCTACATTAGCTTTCTATGAGTTGTATGATTTTCTCTTATGCACAAGATATTTAGTCTTTAGTTTTACTCTTGACTCTATCTGCAACAACTTTATGTGAGTTTGTATGATTTTCTCTTATGCACAAGATATTTGTTCATTTGCATCACTAGAATTTCCATCACGAGGAAGAGAAATAGATTAGGAGAATGAAGAGCATTTGATGAGGAGAGTGAAGAGCAGTTGATGAGGAGAATGAAGAGAATGAAGTCTAGGAGACACTACAAGGAAAAGGCTCTATAACAAAGGTTGTAGAGGAGGTTTTTAGTGTTACATGATTGGAAAAAATTGTCAAAGAAACCTTTGCTACAACTCTGCAAATGGTATGAGATGTTTTAGCATAGGTTTTTATGGAAATTTATTATAACTAAAAAAAACTTAGTGGAAGGAGGCTTTAGCGGAGGTTTTTTCATCGGTGTTCTTTGTGGATATAAGCACACTGGTGCTAACAAATACAAAATGCATCAGTTCCTTTAAATACAAACAAGATCGATGTGCAAAAAAAATTAACAACTTCAATGCTTTATAACACCATATGCATTAGTGTGTGATGATACATGTAGCATCGGTGCACACCAAAATTTTTAACATTACAAGTGTTGTTTACAATATATGCACTAGTGCTTTATTCTAAATATTGCACTAGTGCTTATGAATTATTTCAAAGCGCCAGCAAGGAGCACTTATGTATTATCGTATGGTCTTATGTGTTGAAAGGGTTCCATTTTGTCACTCTGTTTTGCAACAAAACAATTAAAAACTAATATTTAATGCTAAATTAATTAATTATATGTACACAATAAAAATTCAATAATTTCATACATTCGAAGCATGTTGTTGTTGAGATAGCTCCTCCTATGATGCAATTATGTCCATTTCCTTAACCATCTCCTTGTACATTTTTTTGGACATCCCTACTAGCATATTTTGGATATCAATTTGTTCATCCTTTGGGATTTCATAATCTTCATAAAAATTTAAAATGACATTAAACTATTTCTATACCAATATGAAAAGTAAATATTATCAGAATTAATAATAATAATGGAATTTTTTGCAGTAGTAGATACATATATTCTATAATAAATGTTTAGGAATATTACTTTTTGAATGATTCTTTTTAGTGTTGTATGTTTTTGTTATTGCAAGTCTAACCCGTCACATTGACCATTTCTCTGGAATTGTTTTTTGTATTGTAAGTGGAAAGAATGTCTATACATTCTTTCCACTATATCTCTCATAGTTTTATAAAAGTCCCCCCCCCCTTCATTAAATCTCAACACCACTCCAAATGAACTAAGAACCAATTTATCATCATTTACATCTTCTATAATTTGTTTTTTTCTTATGATGAGATTCTCTTATATTGTTGTCAGTCCTTGCATAACAATATTCAACATATGTGAAATAGATTGTTTGAAACATGTTAGTGAATATTTTTAAGTACAATATTACTAAAGATTTAAGAAAAAAAAATCATATTGATTACTTTTTTATTCACCTGAATTGTCCATCTAAAAAATTTCCATTAAGGTTTTACACTCTTCTGCACTTAGATTACAACGAATATTATCGAACTTCCTCATTTTTTTGGCTCTGCATGACACACATTAACCAATACATATTAGTTAAACTTACATATAACTCAAACATATTAATTTAATACAGAAATCACAAAGACTTTCCATCTTAGCATTTTTTGATTGTGCTCACATCATGTTGATTTGAATTATTGTTCAATGAACACTTATCACACATTTTCAATCAATAAACAACCTGGACCATTAAATATAGAATCTATTAAAATATATTATACAAATAAATTATTTAACTTCCATATCAAAATGTAGCCTAACATTTCGGTGTGCTACAATAATACAAATGCTTTGTTGCATTTATGACTGGAACACGCTAGTGCATCATAATTGAACGTACCTTTAACGAAAAATAAATAAACAATATGATACACGCCTTTTTTGGTGCGATATGTTTAATCTAAAGCACTGGTAATGAATGGTGTGCTTTTACTACGAGCGCACTGGTTCTTTATACGGAAACGACCACACAGAAAACTGTGAAAGCGGTTTTTAGAAAGAAAAAAAACTGACATGGATAATAGTGTTTTGGATATGATGTAATAAGTGGTCCCGTCACACCCAAATCCGTATATGTAAAACTACAAACTTGTTAATCTAAAATGACAAAAAAGAAAAATCCTAATTGTGAAAAACATAGAGGGAGTTAAACCCTTATGTGAAATTTTGCAGGTGACATAAAAGAAAAGGAAGCAAAAAGAAAACAAGGTGTTACATATAAAAATTATTATTAAAATAAAAAATGTATTATTAATCCTTATGTAAGGTCATGACTTTCTATAAAGTCACCTTCGCTAGTAAAATAGCCTATAAAGGATCAATCCATTGTAAATTTAAATATGTCAGACATTTTTTATAAAAATACATTTATTTATCAGACCTTGTGTTATCTTTTTGCTTCATTGGTATCGGAGTGTTTTGACGCCCACTTGGCTAGTCGTCCCACCATAGTCCAAGTTCTAGTTGTCGTCGCCATCACAACCCTCTGTCGTCTCCTGTCTCATTGTCATTTTCATCGTTTCACATCCACCCTCTACTGACCACATGTCTCTTTGTCATCATTTCCATCTCTCGGTCTCTTTCACTGTCGCACGTCCTCCCTCTATTGTCTTTCCTGCGAGCCTGTGTCATGGCTCAGTGTTGTTCCCTCACCCCCGTGCTTACTCCCTAATCTACACATGCCATGCTACTCCCCATTCCTACTACCCAGAACCTCCACGTTTTTTACTCTGTGCTTCCTTCCTCCCTTGCGTATATCCACACCGCCACCACCATGCCCCTGTTCTTCCATTTTTTGTCCTTGCACCTTCCTCTCTCGTTCCCCATGTTGTCTTCGCATGTATGCTCCTACAGTCTCCTATTGTCCCACCTCTCCACATTCCCATTCATCCTTTCCTTCACGTTCAAGAACCCTACCTCCCATAAACCTTGATTTGTTTTTGTAAATTTGAATACCAGCTTAGATCCAGCTTTACCCGGCTCTATCATGCGCCGAGAGGGATCAAATATTTCGAGGTGCAAACCCTGCTTCAACAATTGCACTCCAAAAAAGGGTTTGCACTTCGAAATATTTGATCCCTCTCGGCACATGATAGAGCCGGGTAAAGCTGGATCTAAGCTGGTTTGAAAACAAATTCTAATTAGATGCCACTTCGATACAAAGAAGCAAATCCAAGAAGTCATTCAGAGAAAACATACTTCTTATACAGTAATTCAATTATACAGTCTTTTTCTTGACAGAAAAAGACTTTATATAAAGAGATAAACAAATTTATATAATTAACTATATACATATTAAACCTTAGACAAATCTGTAATTGCTCTCAGCCTTATTCCGAAGGTCCAGCTTGTACGTATTGTTTTGAAGTGTGTATAGGTGTTTTGATTTACTTACAAATATATATATATATATATATATATATACACCTAAGATTATTAATTATTAAGCCAACTTGTATATATATATAGATATATAAGCCGACTTTTTTATGTGACACGTGTCATCTCTACGTTGAGCACGGAATTACACTTCTACCTCATACCGGGCTGTAGAATGCGCCTGTAGAATTAATACTGCCGAATATATCATATTTAATGAGCTTGCATCAGCAGACGATTGGAGAAACCAAGTTGGAATTTTGGCTCGAATATATTGTTCGTTGTTTCTAGGTTATATCTGCAGAAGAGTGGAGGAATCGAACATAAGCTGCAACTGTATGAACCCATTCCAATAACCTAATTTTCATATAATCTGGATCTTTCTTTCTAATGCCGACTTTAAGATCACCATCATGATCCCAAAGGCATATTTTTTCAAAATCAATTAACACCGGGTGATCATTACCATCTGCAGCAAAATCATTTTCCCTCTCACCTGATATATTGGCTACAGTTTTTTCGTCCGCGGGTTCTGGATAATCTCCTTCCACTGCCATCCACAAGTCAACAGCTTCTTCTTCTTTTTGTATGATAAGATGCCGTGGCTTTTCTAGAGTCAGTAATTGTATAGTTCTGTAATCAAATCTCATGATCGCTAGGGCTTCAACACAAATCTTGCTGCATTCAGTATCCATTGTCAACCAACAACCCAATTGCCCGCGGCGTATCTTTCTTGTTTTTCTTCCTTTTGGAGTCTTCTTTGCTTACTTTCTTATACCAATCAAACTAACTTAAATCTTGGCTCGCCTTCGATCCTCTTCGATTCAGTCTCCTGTACTGTTCTGCTCAGAGATTCGAAGCATGTTTGCCCAAATACAGCCAAATTCGAATTTCGCACTATGAAATTGCTGTTTACCAACTGATCCTATATATAGAGAGAAATTAAGGCCTCTGAGAGCCTTACTGTTTCAACTAATACGTAATGCTTTACCTAGTGCGTGCGGTTGAAGCTTGAGTAGACAGACAGGCAGCAGGACGAATTCTTCATTCGCAAGCATAGTCGTGTCGTGTTCATTCACGATCCGATTGCTTGGGTTAAGCAAAGGAACAGAATGATCTGGAAAGAACTTATATATTATTGAATATCGGCTAGGCGATATTAGCGACCTGGAATATTCAGCACGACATGAATGACCTGTGAAAGTAAGTTGGCTGACCAAGTCGTATAAAATGTGTTGCTACTGAGTTCATTCATTCACGGATCAAGGATCTGTTAGTTGTCTCTGAGTTGCTACTGAGTTCATTCATTCACGGATTTTGATTTACTTACAAATATATATATATATATATATANNCACGTGTCATCTCCACGTTGAGCACGGAATCACACTTCTACATCATACCGGGCTGTAGAATGCGCCTCTCGGCGCAATTATATAGATAATAATATTATTATTTATTATAATTAATTTTTCCCAATTGTTATTTCTCACCATAATTTTTTACAAATTAATAAAAATTATTATTATTAATTATTAAAAAAATTCGTGGTTGGATGGCTTTGGACAACCAATAAAATAAATCGAGGTTCAGTGTAGAGAAAAATCCAGTACCCACTAGAATGGGAGATATCAATTCTAGATTGGACCAATTGGATGAAAAATTCAACAAATAGTATGCAGAATTCAAGGTGGAAATCGAGAAAAATAATAATGCATTAATGCCAACCATCACAAGACTCAAGGAAAGAATAGACAAAGGCACCAACATTGAAGGAAGATCAAAATAAAACTCAACAATACCTTGGCCAGATTACCATTGCACACTTCGTTTCCCCCACCTAGCCATAACCCACCTCTAGACCCCTTGAATACACCTCATCCAAATATGCCTAAAACACCTAGACAACACGACACAATCCCCCCCCATGAGTTCCCTTTCTTTAACATTCTATCAATATCAATTCCCCCAACACATAGGTATCAGATAAGGGTAAAACTTGAATTACCCAAATTTTAGTGACGAAAAACAATGCATCGCGTGGACTAGTAAAGAAGAAGAATACTATTGTCATCCATAACATACACTACCATAATCAAAATATTAAATATGTCTCCACGCAATTAGAGGGGAATGCATGCAATTGGTACATGTGGTGGAATACTACAACCAAGGTCTGTTCCTTTAGTTAGAATAACCTTAAGAACGATCTGTTTAAAAGGTGTCAAGGCGTAACCAAGAGAGAATTATTTTCCAATATCACCAGATTGCAGCAAAACGACAATGTAGATGAGTACACATGTGAATGGAAATCTCTGGAAACTCAAGTTCGGGAACTAACCGATGACCAATGCCTACAAACATTCATACATGGACTAAAACTGCACATTCGGGATGAATTAGAATTACATGACATTTCTACCATGGAGAAGGTAAGACGTAAGGCCAAGATCATCGAGAACAAGTTTAAGATATCAGCTCAAATTAGCTTCAACAAAAACTACTCCAAGAGGAATCCTCCCCAATCACTGAATATGGGAACTTCAAGATATATGTTGTTGCATATAAGAGAAGGAGAAAAACCAAGTTTAGAAGCCCTAGGGATGAAGGAAGGAAAGTGAAAATATTGTGGAGAAAAATGGGATCCTAAGAATAGATTTTTGCAAAGGAGAAACCCCCAATGGTTGTATTCTTGTGAATCCAAATAAGAACAAAAAGTCTCGTAAGGTGAATAATAAAGTGAGGATGATATGGTAAATCAGCATGACTACCACTCCGGACTCGAAGATGATACACCAAAGATATCATTAGCCGCCATTGAAGGGATATCCCAACCACAAACACTGAAGCCGAATGGACATAAAAAACAACAGTGTCTCAATTCTCATAGATATCGACAGTACCCATAACCTTATAAATGTTAATATTTCTGGGATATTCAAATTATTCATTTTCCCAGTGCCCAACTTGAAGGTTATGGTAGAAGATGGCAACAAGATTGAATATGTGGGAAAATGTCACAAGGTTAAATTACAAATGCAAGAGTATAACGTAGAATCCAACTTCTTTGGAGTACCTCTTGGAGGAGTAGACATATTGGGAGTCCAATGGTTGCAAACATTGGGTACTTACTTCGCTAACCATCAAGAGCACTTCATCAAATTCAAATGGCTAGGGAAAAAGTACAAATTGTACGGTTTCCAACCACCCCAAACTCAATTGGTTACATCACATCATATGGAGAGGCTAATTCAAAAAGGAGCACCTACTTACATAATTCAATGTCAAGATATGGAGTTTCCAACATGTGAATGAAATGACTACAAACCACCAGAGGTACACGAGCTAATCCAAAAACACCACAAGGTGTTCCAATAGCTATTGATGGAGCTCCCACCAAACAGGGAGATCGAGCACATAATTGAAGTAGAACCAAGGGAAAAACCTGCTAATATCAAACCATATAGATATCCACATCACCATAAAACAGATATCAAAAGGTTAACCCAAAATTTGTTAAAATGTGGAGTCATTTCAAAGAGCAGAAGCCCTTATGTAGCTCCAGTAGTGCTAGTTTGAAAGAAGAATGGATCCTTCAGGTTTTGCACAGATTACAGAGGTATGAACAAGATAACAATAAAGAATAAATTTCCTGACCCATTCATCGATGACATGTTGGATGAGCTTCATGGAGATGGGTATTTCTCAAAACTAGACTTGAGATCAAGGTATTATCAAATCAGGGTCAGACTAGAAAGCGTAGAAAAAATTGCTTTCCATACTCATGAGGGCCATTATGAGTTCAAAGTAATGCCTTTAGGATTAACTAACGCTCCCGCCACTTTTCAAGACGCAATGAAAAAATTGTTCCAGCCATATTTGTGAAAGTTTGTATTATATTTTTTGATGGTATCCTCATATATAGAAAAACTTGGAGAGAGCATATCTGACACTTAGATCAAGTACTCACTATCTTGGAAGAACATCAATTTTTTGCAAAACTATAAAAATTTACTTTTGGAAAAGAAGAAGTGGGCTATCTTGGAAATATAATATCAAAGGAAGGAGTCAAAGTTGATCCAAGTAAGATCAAGGAAATCACTGAGTGGCCCAAACCAAATAACATCTCTAATTTAAGAGGATTTCTTGTCTTAATAGAATACTATCAAAGAATTGTGAAGAATTACACACATAAGACTACCACACTAACATATTTATTGAAGAAAAATTCATTTCGATGGAATGATGAAGACGAAAAATGTTTTGAAGCATTGAAAACCATTATGTCATCAATTCCAGTATTAGCAACCCCATATTTCACAAAACCCTTTCTAGTTGAGTGTGATTCTTCAGGCTTCGGGATAGGAGAAGTATTGATACAATAAGTTCATCCAATAGCATTCGATTTGGAAGATCAATAAAAGAGATAGCCTAAAACACACATATCATAAGGAAATGCTTTCCATTCACATGCTCTAGCAAAATGTGACAATACCTTCAAGGGAGAAAAATCTTGATAAGAACATGCCATAATAGTCTTCAATATCTCCTACAACAAAAAACATTATCAACTTAGAAATAGAAATGGATAGAAAAAAATGCTATATTTGACATGGAGATACTACACAAGAGAGGAAAGGACAATGTAGTTGTTGATGGCCTATCTAAAAAAGATGAAGAATTCAAGGCTTACACAATCTTAGTTGTAGTTCCATATTGGTTGGATGAAATCCGAGGTGAATATTCCAAGCACCTAGGCATGTGTGATTTAATCAATGATCCTAATCAAGGTCCAAAATTCGAATGCAGGAATGGAATCCTTTGGTATAAAAGAAGAATCTGCTTAAGCCCAACATCCAGGTTTAAGACCAAGGTGTTGATAGAGTCTCATGATTCATCGGTCGCACGACATGTAAGTTTTTTCAAAACTCACTACAATGCCAAACAATACTTCTACTAGAAGGGAATGTATAAATACATTTAGAAGTATGTAGTTGTGTCTGACACCTGTCAAAGAAACAAAAGTGAAAATGTCATGACTCTCGGGCTATTCCACCCGCTTCACATTTCAAACCAAAAGTGGGAGGAAATCTCCATGGATTTTATTGTAGGGTTGCCCGTACCAGAAGGAAAGGACAAAATTTTCATGGTAGTGGATCGACTAACGAAATACATACATTTTATAAGGAATTAAGAAAACTAAAGCTGCTAAACAAATCATTAAAGTGTTTTGTAAAAATATTTACAAATTACATGGATTTCCAAAAATCATCGTTAGTGATAGAGATGACAAATTCACAAGTAAATTTTGGAAGGAATTATGCAAACAAATTGGGATCACTCTTAACATGATCTCAACCTGTCATCCCAAAATAGATGCACAAACAGAAGTTGTTCACAAATGTTTGGAAGCCTATCTTTGTATTTTTTTATGGACAAGCAGAACAAATGGTTACAGTGATTACATCTTGCAAAATGGTGGTATAACTCCACTTATCATACATATGCCAAGATGACACCCTTTCAAGCATTGTATGGTTATGTGCCTCCCAAATGGAAGGAAATCATTCAAAGTGATGCAAAAGTACCTACGGTAAAAAGTCAACTCGAAAAAAATCAAAGAATATTGCAAGTACTCAAGGATAATTTAACTATGGCACATAATTGTATGAAGCAGCAAGCAGATCTACATATAACAGAATGAGAGTTTGAAGTGGTAGATTGGTTATTTGTGAGCCTTCATCCATACAAGCAATTGTCACTTAAGAAACAAGGGAAGAATAAATTGGCTCCCAATTTTTATGGACCATATCAAATTAGAGTCCAAATATTATCCCTGTAACATATGAATTGAAGTTACCAGATAACAGTCAAATTCACAACATTTTTCATGTCTCGAATCTTAAAAAATCATTGGGTCAACATCAAACTACTCAGACGACACTTTCTACCTTGGATGAAGAAGGGAAACTTGTATTAGAACCAGAATCCATCATGAACATCATAGAAAGAAGACTACATTCTTGTATCATCAAAGAATACCTTATTAAGTGGAAGAATAGTCCAGAAGAAGACACTTCCTAAGAACATAGAAGTTCATTCAACAATATCCGTAATTACCTTGCTTTGAAGAAAAAGCATCATAAAATAGGAGGGGAACGTTACATGTAAAAATTATTATTAAATAAGAAATGTATTATTAATAATTTTGTAAGATTGTGACTTTCCATAAAGTCACCTTCACTAGTGAAATATCCTATAAAGGATTAAGACATTGTAAATGTAAATATATCAAACATTTTTTTATAAAAAAGATATTTTCTTATAAAACAGACATTTTTTTTATCAAATCTTGTGTTATTTTTTTGTTTCACAAGGGTTCTAGCGTTGAAGGTAACTATGGAATATGTTCTTTTATAATTGATTTAAAATACTAATAGGAAAATAAATATATCATTCATTGAAATCAATAGTAATAATTTACATACTTGAAATTTCTATTATGCATGGTTTTGTGTGATTCACCATACCTTACAAATTCCAATCTTCGGAATAATCTATTTGCTCCAAACTCCTCCCTTGTAAGTCTCTCTTTCAAAACTCTCCCCTCGAAATTTTTCCAAAACAATGAAATAATGAATTTTTTTTAAACATTCTATGTGATTAGTTTTTTGAAAAAGAAATTCCTGCTCCTTTTTCATCTCATGAGAAAAACAATTGTTCATTTTTTTTCGCAATTTAGTGCACCTATATATATAGGGGAATCGGTGCATCGTAATAGACACTGCACCCTAACCATATACATTTTAAAACTTTTTCCGTAAAATCAGTGTGTCATTAAGATATGAATGCACTAGTGTGCTATGTTGTATATAATGCATCGTATTGGCATACATTACATAAATTGAAAAAAAAGCATTCACCGATGTGTATGAAAATATGATTTCACTAGTGCACTTGTATATACTAAGCGCATCAATGTCATTAGAATTGTAAAATTGAATAGTTAAATATATGCTATCACGTGTTATCTCCCAAAATAAATTTATTTTCTTTAAGTTCACACAAAATAATTCATTTTGATAGTATGAAGGGTTTAATGCATGCAATGAGGGATATGAATATCACTGACAGTTTGAAAGCCTTTGTTTTTTTATTTGGATGAAAATTTCACCATGATGTAGCTTTCGGTGGCTTAGGTGAGGATCAGAACATCTCATTAGCCACCGAAAGTTGGGAGATAGATAACAGGTGGAAAACCTTTTCGGCAGTTAGGTGTATTGCTAAAACTTTTTGAACACCATCGGATCATTTTTTAATGGATATCGGAGGTTTTAAAGACTACAGATCGGCGAGATAATGCTAAAAGTTCCCGCAATGTCGGCATCGAAACTTGAAAGGACTAACGATCGGCGAGCTAGTTTCGTAAGGAGCCGCAACAGCGGGAGACAGAAGGACTACAGATCGGCGAAGTTTACAACTAAACTCCTCCACAGTGTTGGCGGCACATAAGACTAAAGCTCTGATCGATGACAAGAATCATTCCGATAGCATGACAATAGATGAACTCTTCGGTGATCGGAAGAACTAAAGACAACGTAGAGGTGGGGCAAGGATGAAAAGTGTCGAAATGTCGATGACATGAAGAACTAAATACCACCGAAGTCAAGTATCAGAAATTGGAACTTGAAAACACTAACCATCGGTGAGTTAGTCTACTAAAGAGCCACCACAGCGGAAGAAAGACAGAATGCGGCTTCTGCGACCAGAGGTTCTAAGGACTAACCATCGGCGAGATAGTCCTCTAAGGAGCTAAAACAACAGAAGACAAATGGACAAGGCCTCCACGATCAGATGAACATTTCGGTGATCGAGAGATCTAAGGACAACGGATTGATGAAGTTTACAACGAAGCTCCTCCGCAGTGTCGGTGACACAGAAGACTAAAGCTCCGATTCAAACGTCGCCAATCAACCTCCGGCAGTAATACAATTAGTTCGTTTCACCTCCGAAACTACGGTAGCGTTCAGATAAAAGGTTTTGATGCATAAGTATTTCAGCTCTTGATCGCCGACGAGCTAGTGATAGAGAGCGCCAGTGTTGAGATTTGAAGCGCCGATAAGCTAAAGGAAAAAGCTGTCGATCGCCGATGAAGAAGCTGTCATGATGCTATTGATTTAAGGCACTGAAACAATGGTAGCGTTGAGATTTGGAGCGCTGATGAGCTAAAAGAAAAAGCTTCTGATCGGTGACTGCGGTGACAAGATAGAGAAAAATCCAACGGATTAAAATGTTCACTGTAGTTAAACACTGATACACTGGCTATTGGCGGCAATTTCACAGTGAACCAACGGTGGTGATTATCAATGACCACTTCAGTTATTAAGTTCACTCAATAAACTAGATCTTCACAATAGATAAACAAATAGTTAGCAAGGGTTTGAAGCCCTAATCTGGGAAAACTAGCACTTTTAAGTATTTAATGTGTAAACAGATCGGATTTTTAGGATCTGTAATTTTTGTAGGAGGCTATAAATCCCATGATTGATTTTATAATAAGGGTTCAACTTCGGGGATTTATGAGCCAATAATACTTTCAAGCTTCTCATTTTACTTGTTCATGGTATAAGCTCTTTTGTTGTGATATGTTCAGCCATCATCTCTTTCTTTACTGTGTTTATGCCTGAATGTGCATTCAGGTCAATTTCAGATTTTTGAAAAAGCCAATAGCTGTCATCCTATTGGTCTATTAGTGATATTTGATTTATAAATACCATCCTCAACAACATTTAGCCATTTATATGCATGTGTTATGTGTGTAAGTCTGCCAACCTGGTGAGTTCTCCATCCTTGCACCTTATGGTCGAATTTTTGAGCAAATTGCAACTAAAATCCTTGTAAATGAGTGAGTCTTATGCATGCCTTGAGAGTGGAAAGGTTACATAGGTCGACTGACTTGACCCATATCTGAAAACCCTAAAAAACATTATAAGTTACCAGGAATGCTTGAGCTACAACCTAGAGGAGTTTCCTGGAGTGATAACATCACGTATAGAGGATATGTTGTTTTTCATATGTTGAATGTTAGTGTGTAATTGTTTTAGTCACACTGGTGCATTTCATTACTCAGGACACACTGACACATTTATATTATTAAGATGCACCGGATAAATTAAAAATCCCTATGAGTGTCTGTTTGAACTTAGAATGATACATTCATCTCAAAGGTTCTTTTATGATTCAATCACATTAATTACAATACTTCATACACACATGCTACTTAGACTCGCCTTATTTTTAAAAAATGGTTTCAAAACTATACTAGAAGTTATATTGTGATATGGTTCTCACAATTTATTTTAGGACTGTAGAGACGTATTGATTGTTGATTTGGATCAAATGCATGGATAAAATGTATAAGATCAAATTGTTAATTCTTCATACTATTCCATCTCATTCTGTATTGTTCAAAGTTCATAGAGTTCCCCCTTTCCATATCCCGTAAGTTCATATTTTATTTATGTTTTGATTATCTAATATAATTAATGTTATTTATCCATGTGAATGTGAATAACAATGTATTCAATTTTGCAGGATCCCAATTCAAGACCTAGTTTGGATGCAAAAATATTCCACCAATTGTAAGCTCTTATCAAGAGCAAGACGATGCAAGCAGTTGGTAGATGAAAATGAACAAGTTTTTTACCTATCCAATTGTAACATGCCATCTTCAAGCCATGATATTGGTTTCAACAGTAATTCGTTGTGAGTTGGATATATTTTATGAAACCCTAGTAGTATGTGCTTGTTCAAAATTTCAAGGGTTGAAGAAGAATCCTCGGCATGTCACATTCACCCATTATATTAATGATCGAATACCCAATGTTGATGTCTAATACCTCCTATTGCATTAAAACTCCAATAGGTGATATAAAAAAGATACGTAGGAACACTTCCATCTTCTCATTTTTGAAAATGTTAGAATCCAAAACAACTATGTTTCACCCTAAATTGATCGACCCCTCTGCATATATTGAATCCATTGAAGTTATAGTGATCCAAAGTGTGATATCAATACCACCCAAAACATCACTACTAGGAGATTAAAAAAATTAGTATGATTTGAGAGAAAAAATGGCCAATTACACACCAAGGTCATTCCAATTGTTGGAGGGTAGCGATGACTTCTCTCTTCTTGTGCATCTGCAAAGCAAATACCAAAATTGTTACAATCGCATGTTGTATGGTGCTTGTTCATCTTCTCTTCCTATTCTTGATGCAACATTCCTTCTCTACGCATAAGAAGGTTACCTTGTGCTTCTAGCACCCATGGAAATTACATTCTAACCAAGAATCCAAAAACATTGCTAGGGAATCAGGTACCACTGAACATGCACCCCACAATTAAGTCAAAAAATCAGGTACAACATAACAAGCACAACTAAATTCCAAACCATGGCTATGATACCAGTTCTTAGGATTTAAATGAGCATACACATAATAATAATATGCAATAAAATCATAAGTACGAGCAACCATTAAAGATAGATACACAATGTTTATGTGGAAAACCCAAAACTAGGAAAAACCACCATAACATATCTATTATATCCCTTTACCTAAACTGGCCAAGTGAGATAGCCACCACTCACCTTCATGCCACTTTACAATGGAGCCTCCTCAAGCCTTATAAAAACTTTCTTACACAATACCGTGGGCCACCAAATACCATTGACCACCAATACCATGAAACAAATACCATGAACTACACAAAATCATGTTCCCAAAACTTTGTGCTAGACCTCAACCGCATTTGACTCATTCCCGAATCAAGTTTAACCCTGATAGAAACAGTATTTCTTTCCATACAAAACATATTAATATGACCTTCTACTCTTCCTTTATATCGCATCCATACAACTCTTCAACTTCTTTCTAAATTAAAAGAATGTATTCAAAATTTTATTCATTCCCATGAAAGAGACACAGTGCACCTACTTCGAGAAGACTGGCAAGCTCGACATGTGCATATTTCCTAAAAAAATAGATCTTAAATGACGGTGTCAATGTTATTCTTCAATCTATATGTATTGATACCTTCTCCCATCCTCAAACACTCATTAAGAGTTACTATGGTATTCTTCACTATATCTCTCAGGTTTCCTTTGATGTCCATAACATATATTTCATGTCAATAGAAAATAATATTTTATAAATGTTGGCATTCTCATGTATTTTCTATGGAGAGTTTCGTATTTTGTATGTACAAACTATGCCATATGTATCCAAGTGTTGTGTCAATATATTGATCGTCTTTAAATTTTTATCCCTTTAAAATACTTATCATTTGTCTTTTTATACCTGCCTCAGCAGGTATATTGTAATCAATTGCAAGTCAAACTCTTTTGACTTTGTATTAGTTGCTCTCTATCAAAAAAATTAAAATCTGTTTTGTAAAGTATAACTTAGGGATTTGTAAAATATTTTTTTAATTTTGTTAAAAAACTATTTTGTAAACAACTTATTGGTGGATAGAAGATGATGTAAACTTTGGAATTTGGTATCTGGATTTGAGTTGACATGTGGCAACATGACATCATAATAATAAAATTTAAAAAATAAAAATTATATCCCATTGCCATCTGTTATCGATGCATTCTTTACCATTTCGAAACGTCGGAGCTTCTTGGAAAACCGACAGGGTCGACGATCGGCGTGGTATATGCAGCCGGTCTAGCAGAACGCTGGGAAGCTTGGCGAAATGAGCAACTCGTTCTCGCCGTGGAATGGCTTCCTCCGGGCCTTGGTCTCTTCCGGCCTGTAGCATCATTGGACGTGGACCTTGTGTTTCTCCTTGCCAGAACAATCAACATCAGTCTTTGTGATTCTCACCACTGCCGTCGACTGGCCACATTGGAGGCGCACGAAGCTGTCAATGCTCATCCTCTCCTCGCTCCCGAGGATGCTAAGGCTTTCCGGTTTTCCGCTGCTCTTCTTTTTCGACAACGTGGAAGCTTTGAAGACGGCCTTTCTTTTTCCTTTTCCTTCACTCTTCACTTCAACTTCGTCAACGGGAACTTGGTTTTGGTCAAGCTCTTGTTCAGTGTTCAATGCCACCGATTCTACATCTCGATTCTCCCTTGCCATTCCTTACAATGTGTTCTTCCTGAGCATCACAATATTGTTAGGATTACAAATTCCTCCTGTCCTTCTTAGTAACAACACAATCATTAGACAAAGTGCATACTGTTGGTTTTGCAAAGGCGTTCTGTCATCAGATATTTATTGGTATTGCTGATATTGGTTTGTAATGCGATCGTTTATGATGCAAATATAGTATTACAAATTCCTCTTGTCCGTCTCGGTAAAATCACAATCATTAGACAAAGTCATACCGTTGGTTTTGAAAAGGCGTTCTGTCAGCAGATATTTATTGGCATTCCTGACATTGGTTTGTATTATGGTTAATGTCCTCTACAAGCAAGATGCACTACAAAAAACAATGGATCTAATTGATCAAATTCAAAGGAAAAGAACCGCCAGCTGTACTGGTGTTGTCAATGTTGTGCTTGATTTACTTGTTGGGTAAGAAAGAGACTCTAACATAGGATGATAAAGATAAACCTTATTTTTTGGTTATTTGTAATTAGCAAAATACTAAATCTTAATAAACAATTTCCAAAACAAATATGATTTGATCTCACAATGATTTATGTATATTTCCAATTGAAAGTACTAAAAACAAATATGATTTGAATTCACAAATGATTTATGTATATTTCCAATTGAAAGTACATGTATGAAAAACTCTTATGTAATGATTTGATTAATATTAATATAAAAAAATAAAATATGATTTGATCTTTCAACAAATGATTTCCTAATGAAAATACAAACCCTTATCTAGATATGAAAATGTAAAGTACAACTTTATTATTAAGATATATATATATTGAAGAAAAGATATTTATATGTATAATGTTACAATATTTTTATGTAAATAACATATTTTTATTATTTTTATTTTTTAATATTTATTTTTAATTATTTATATATAACATTTTTATATTGAATATGCATGTATCAAATCTCTCTCATATTGAAAGCAGCATATAATTACATGTATCAAATCTCTATCAAATCTGTCTCATATAGAAATAGAACGCATAATAGTTTATTTTGAACTATCTATAAATTATTCTTGGAAAATCCATTATTCAAAATATTTAACTAAAAAATATTTTTTTTTAATTTAAAATAATTAAATT
>LPNX010156624.1:1501540-1674267 GCA_001517045.1 Pseudotsuga menziesii
CTTGTTATTTGTTGTGTTGTGTCAATATATTGATCCTCTTTAAATTTTTATCACTTTAGAATACTTATGATTTGTTTTTTTATTTGTTGTGCTGATAGATTGATCTTCTTTGCATTTTTATCCTTTTAAAACACTTCTCTGTGCTAGCTTTATCATCACATTCACCTTTTTGATGTATTTATTTTGTTATGTTTTGTTTTCTTCTTTAACGAAGATAACTATATTAGCTTTATCCATTTTGTTATGGATTGTTTTGTTTTGTTATCTTCTTTAGTTGATACTAATAAACTTAGCTTTCGCTTAACCATATATTAGGGTGTATTAAAAAATAAACAAGATTATATATATTTGAATCACCATATATTAGAGTGTATTAAAAAATAAACAAGATTATATATATTTGAATCAAGGATAAGGTGCTATGTAACTCTTTTTTTGTTAATACATTAGTATATATCCATTTTAAAAGGGATCTAGCAAGCGTCAAGAGAGATCAAATCTATTGAGAAGCAAACTCCTTTTAGAGTGCAAATGTTGAGGAAACATTTTAATTTACCTAATTTGTGGAGTTATATATATATAATCTTGTAAATGTTTAAAATAGCCGACATGTTATTTTTTATAATATTTTAATATTTTTTAAATAGACATGTGTCAGCTCCAAGATGAGCATGGAAGGAGTTACACATCCCTGTTGAAATACTAAGAGTGGGGTCAATCAGTATTTGCACAATAATAAATTTTTAATCAAAAGAAAGTTGTTGATCCCCAATCACAACATATCATCAGCACACATGAAAATAAAAAGCTGCACACTACACATTGTTTTTGATGTGAAAACCCAAGTCTTGGGGGTAAAACTACGAAAGCCTTTTTAAAATAAATTTGACCCAGCAACAATTGGGATAAACAAATTTAATACAAATTTACCATCTACAACTAGAATGGGATACAACCCCTAGGCTTCGTCAGCTACAATTGACAAGCTACTACAACATCTTAACTCACGATAGTGTCAGCCCTGCACCACCCTGAAGAAAAAGATTGTTGAACTTGTGGACCTGCCAAACAACAAACCCTGAACTTTTTTCTTCTAATAACCTATGTTCTCTCATCACTGCCAAATATATCACTGCCACACACTGCTCATGTACATCCTTGTACACCTCGTCTTAATCACTGAAGTAGTTCTGCTCTTCTTTTACTAAACATCATCATAGGTTATCTTCAAATAACATTGTCATCATAGCATATGTATCATCAACATAATGCGTACATCAAGCATCATACAGTGCAGGAGTGCATCAACATCATAGAGTGCATCATCATGGTATGGGTAACATGTATCATCACATCATCATCTTCATGTATCATATCAAGGCATTCGTCATCATATAATGGGTCACAATTTTAAACTTCAACTTGGACATTCACTAGCACATTAATACCACTGTGCATACCACTTGTACACTTGGACACATGTACCCTTACTCATATATTCACACTACTGTAAATTGTACACACTATACAAATTTACATACTATTGTACATATATACACATATTACTATACACTATTGTTCACATGCTTTTTCACTTCAACACGTGTACATTTGTACACATATTGTACATACACTTGTCTATTGTATTCATTCACTTCACATATGACTTTTTCATGCATATATTATTGTATTTTATGTTTAAGCATACATTATTTAATATAGTGTTGTAGATGATAAAAAAACTTTGACTATGTACCTGACAAGTCACTGCAAAAGAAGGTCTTGGATCTTGGACTGTATACACCCAACCTATGACTGTGTGGATGGCTAAAAACCAGTCATCAAAGGAGATTGGAACTATTCTCTTAAAAAAGGAACTGCCAAAGGATGCCCTCAGTAGTCATACCCCAAACTCGGGTCTGTACAACCTCTAGACTGTCACAAATGAAGGAAGCAACAAACCTTGGTTCATAACTGTCATAAAAAGTCTGATATAACATCAACAATGAACACCAAACACCTCAAGAGAAACTCAAACCTTTTCAAAACCCAAAAACAAATTCTGCAAATTTTTGCTACTGTGTATCCCACGAAATTTTCCCCAGACCAACGAATTTACTCAGTCCAAAACAATGCATTCATTGTGTGTTTTGACAATTACAAAGTTTGGTGTATTTATATGCGTATCCAAGTATTGAGAGGAGAGGATCAGACCGACTTTAATGGAGACACTAGCACTTTTATTTACTAAAACAATTTTAATATTTGAATGTTGTTAATTGTTCAGTGTCTTTCCTTTTCTCATAATGTTAGGGTTTTGTATTTTATTAAATATTAAAAATGCCTTAATACTTAATTTCCTTAAATATTTCAAGGAAATGGTAGAAGAATCAACATTGGAGAAAAAGGGTTTTAAATAATTTTATAGCATTCAACACTTAAATATTTAGTGGGGCCAACCTAGGAGGATGGTTTAAAAGGTTTCATTGATTATTAGTAACATGCTTTCAAAGGTGGGTAATGTTGATGTATTTGTAACTTCAGAAGATATTATGATGTATATTATTATTGCATTTTGTTGTACCTCCATTGGAGATGTGTGTTACCCTTTACGGGATGTCTAAATTGTGTCTAGACCTTGAGGTACAACCTTCATCGTAAGTCGAGGAAATAGTCCCCAATGTAACATCATGTAATATGTACTTGCAGTCTCTCTAGTAAAAGTGGGCCACATGTGAGAAGACATGTAGGCTCGATTCTTATGCTTGGTCAGTGACTTGAAAGGGTATAAATAGGGATTTTCTCTCCCTCATTTATACACACCTCACACTCTCAAGAATGCATGAGAGAGAGACAGAGTCGGAGGAGGAGAGATAAATAGCTTTTGAATACTTATTATTATTATTATTTATCATTTTACTATTATGAGGAAGTTTGTGGGGTCTTCTCCTATATGGTTTCCCCAGTGAAAATATTTGTTTCTTGTGTATCTTTTATATCGTATGCATCTTGGTGTACTTGTTATTCTTTCAGATAAATATCCTAGATAATATAATCAAATCTTAAGAAAAACTAACATGGTATCAGAGCCTCTCTAAAATAAGGCGATGTGTAGCTACGGGAACTAGGGATTCCTAGTTGAAGGTGTTCTCTCCATAGATCATCAAGCAAAGAGGGCTAGGATAACTCACCTCAGTAGGGCACATTTTTTGGTGGACATAGTTTCTGAATCGGGGAAGTTTCATTTTTGACCCTGTCACTAGTGCCGGGAGGAAATTGGGCATCAAGTATTAGAGGCTTACCACCTCAGTTTTTAGAAATTGACCTAGATGAGAAACTCACCTTAAGGAGGCGCAACTTTCTATCCAAATAGAATTCCCAAACTCTAAGTTTGGTAAACTAGGGTTTCTCTGACAAACCCTAGGTCAACCTGCTCCGAAACTTAGTCGAACACCTCAAATCGGTAAGATCTAAATCTTTTCTATTTACATTTGAGGCTCTCATTTTGAAAATATGAATCACCATACTCAGCTTGAGTACAATATTGGAGGGGATGATAACTTTTGGGCATGGAAGTACAGAATCTCTCTGATCCTTGAAGAGATTGAATTGGATCATTTCATCACTACAGAAGTTCCAGAACCAGAGGGAGATGAGGCTAAGGCTTCTCATAAGAGAAGAATGTCTAATGCTAAGAGAATCATTGTAGATTCTATCAAGGATATGAGGCTAAGGCTAAGACATCGAAAAAAGTATATGATGCTTTGACAAAGATGTTCGAAGGGAAGAATATCAACTAAAAGATGACTTTGATCGAAACCAGTTGAAAAATGTGAAGATACAGAACTTAGAGACTATACAATATTACTTCACAAGGGTTTATCAAATAAAAGAAAAAATTGAAGCAGTTGAAGATAATGTCGAAGAAGGATAAATGTAATGAATACCTTGAATGGTCTCCCTAAATCATGGGACTCATTCATTCAAGGGATTTGTGCAAGAAGGAAGCTAACCTCTTTTAGAAGACTTCAAGAAGAATGTGCACAAGAAGAATCTAGACTTGTGACAAGAGAATAAAATATGGGAACAATTGAAAATCAATCTCTCGAAATTCACACCAAGAAGAACTTGAAGAAGAAGGAGAAGAAGGAGAAATCTCATCACAACAAGAAGAAGGACAATAAATTGAAGAAGACCAAAAGAGATAGTTCAAATATTCGTTGTTATACTTGTGATGAAAAGGGACACCTAGCAAGAGATTTCCTCATCCAGAAAAGGAGACACCATGCTCATATTGTTGAAGATGATGAACCAACAAACAAAATATTCAAACGATAGAATAATGATTCGGATGAAGAGTATGTGCTAATCTCATCACTTGCTGGCACTATCACACACAGAAGCAATGATTGTCTCATGGATATTGGAGTTTCCAAACACATGACGAGATACAAAGAATCATTCCTCAATATGTTCGAACATGATTCACCTCATAAGGTGAAACTTGGGGATGATTATCAATACCCCATAAAAGGAAGTGGTGAAGCTTCATACAATCTTGACTCTGGGAAATACTTAAAGATGAAGGATGTTCTATATGTTCCAGGATTGAAGAAGAATCTTCTCTCCATATCTGCATTAGATGCAAATGGAATTAGGTTGGCATTTTTAGATGGCCAAGTTCTAACATGGCCTAGAGGAAAGACAATAGAGGATGCAACAGTGATTGAAGAAGAAGACGGAGGATTGTACAAGTAGAAGGGATAATCTGAACAAGCATTGGTTGATGAGCTGATTGAAGAAAATGACCTATGGCATGGAAGGCTTGCACATATGCACTACATAGAACTACCGATGGCAAGCAAAGCAGTCTCAGGATTTTCATAGATCCAGGAAAAGCATGAAGGCATTTGCAAAGTATGTGCAAAAGGAAAGAATGCAAAGAAGACATTTCCCAGTAGTGAGAGCAAGGATAAGGGAATATTGGAGATAGTACACTCAGATGTATGTGGACCCATGTCTTCTAGATCATTAAGTGGGTATGTGTACTATTTTTCATTATAGATGATTTCTCACGTAAGACTTGAATATATGTCTTGAAAGAGAAAAGTTGAGTTTTAAGCAAGTTCAAGGAATATAAAGCCTTGGTTGAGAACCATACTGCAAATAGGAAGATCAAGATTCTACGGTCAGATAATGGTGGTGAGTTCACTTCAGAAGAATTCAAGGAACTCTACAGAGAATTTGGGATTAAGATGGAGTTGAACACCCCATACAATCCTCAATAGAATGGGGTTTCGGAATGAAAGAACCGGACTATAATGGGAGCATCGAAAGCAATGTTTCTTGACTTGGATCTTCCTATTCACCGTTGGGTGGAGGCAGCAGAACGTAAAAGGTCTTGGTGTAGCAGCTTTTTGGGTCGTAATTCATCCTTACATATATATGAGATATATGTGTTCCCATGTTGAGATGATAAGGTCATGAAGCACAAGAGGTGCACCTAGGCGGTTTTTTAATAGAACGCGGGTTGAACGTAGATGCTTTGGTTGTTTGTTGTTTTGTTTTGTGCAGGACAAAAGAGATGATCTGGATACGACAAGATGAAGGTAGAAGACGCAGGTTATTTTCATGGGAATGTAAAGAAGATCCTGGACAGTCTCTACATGAAGGCTTGCTCGATATATGATGAAGACCTGGCAGAGGACTAGGCCTGCATCGAGCATGAAAAAGGATTGGCTCTATAGAAACATCTCATGATAGATAGTATGGTACAATGATCAAATTATAAGAGGATGACGGAAGCAGCTATGATGAAGACTCCATGACTCCATGATGATGATGATGCAATGAATACCTCACCATATGAGTTAATGACTGTGTAGAGATAAAATACCTTCCTAGTTAAGAGGGAGTGTTGATGTATTTGTAACTTTGGAAGATATTCTAATGTATATTATCATTTCATGTTGTTGTACCCCCATTGGGGATGTGTGTTACCCCTTTACGGGATGTCTAAATTGTGTCTAGACATTGAGCTACAACCTTCATTATAAATCGGGGCAATAGTCCCCAGTGTAACATCATGTAATATGTAGTTGTAGTCTCTCTAGGATAGGTGGGCCCCATGTGAGAAGACATGTAGTCTCGAGTATTATGTTTGGTTAGTGATTTGAAGGGGTATAAATAGGGAGGCGCTCTCCCTCATTTATACACACCTCACACTCTCAAGTTCGCATGAGAGATAGAGACAGTCATAGGAGAGATAGATAGCTACTAAACACTTCTTGTTACTTCTTTTGATCATCTTATTATTCTGAGGAAGTTTACGGGGTTTTCTCCTTTATGGTTTCCCAGGTGAAAATATTTGTGTCTGGTGTATCTTCTATATCTTATGCATCTTGGTGTACTTTTTATTCTTTCAGATAAATATTCTAGATAATCTAATGATATATTAAGAAAAACTAACAGGTAAACATTAAGTTTATTATCTTAATATTTTATTTATTTGTTAATGATCTTTTATTGATTTTAAAAAAAATGTTTTAACACTTTACTTTAATGGCAAGGGTTTTGTGTTTTAAAAGTCACCATGGGGGCTTCAAGGGCTAAATCAAAGGTGTAATGGGGATAGAGTATATTTTAGGCTTAGGGACCAAAGGTAAGGGTTTTGTAAGGTCAACAAAATTACCACAAGCTTAGTAAACATGACCATCAAGGCGTGGGGGTTCCTAGACTTCTCTTAGGGAACCTTGACTTCAATAAAACACAAATGACCACTGAAAGGGTCATTTGGACTCTTGCAACTTATTCAACCCACGAAGGACACATTCTAGGGAAATAGGAAAAGTTGTGGTGTTGGGGAACCAAAGAAACAACTGGGGAACCATAAAAACAACTGAGTGGTACTTAAATGTTCTAAAGGGTGTACAGACTTTTGGCATTGTTCCAAAGGCTCCAAGGGCTTCAGAATTGGCATTCGACAAGGTCAAAAGGTATCCTTTGAAATTGAAAACTAATAAACCATTAGGGGCTCCTATCAGGACTCTTATTTTGGTTCTTTATCCCAACAATTTCCAAATCTATCAGGCTAACCTAATACATTTCTTGTATAACCGAGTCTACACTAGTTTGTGCAGGAGGTGGAATAATCTACACTTTAGTCTCTTTTCTCTTTTCATTTAATTCTTTTTCCAATTCTGCTTGTTTTTTCTTAAATCCTTTTCATTTTCAACCAAAATACCTATGTCCTTTTCCCATTGCTTCTTTTCTTTAGCAAACTTTAAAATATTTGCTTTGAAATCATTCAATTCATCATTTAGAGTCTCTTTTTCATTCTCCAACTATGTAAGCTTTGTAGCTTGTATGACCTGGGTAGCTCGGATCTTCAATTTATTTTTAAGCAGTCGAATGATGTTCTCTTTCTCATTTGGAAGCTTATGAGTTGCTTCTCCTTTATCAACTTCATTATCAACAGTCAGTAAATCACCTTGAAACTTCTTAATTTGTTGTTGATGAGCTTTATTTTCAACCCTTTCTTGTCTCAGTTGGTTCTCAACTTTACTCTTGATAGATTGAAATCTAGACACCTTTAGAGTAACCTTGATTAGGTCACTATATAACACTTCCCTAGTTTGTTTGCGGAGATGAATCATATCAGGTATAGGAATGTTTTCTAGATTCATCCTCATCTCAACAACTTTGTTCTTGGTTTCTATTACTAAGTTCAGATTGTTTTAAACATGATCTCTGACACTAACCAAAGCCACATCTTTACTAGATATTTTTTCTGACATATGCAAACAATTTAAGAGATTCATCTGTTGATACCTATTTATCCTCCTTATATTTATCAAATAGCTCAGCCCTGGTTTTGAACTAAGAGGTAGAATCCTTGGGTGTCTCTGAGAAGGCATATTCCTTGATTTCAAACGCTGGTCCTTTGGATTACATCTTCTTTTTCTTTCCTTTGGCTTCTACTACTTGTATCATATTTCCTACCTCTTCAACCTTTTGTTTCTTTGGATTTTTAGCAGTGTCTTCTTCTTATGTCTCCATAGCATCAGAAAAAAAAAGTCCCTTTTATTAGTCCTTTCAGAGTGACTTGCAATAGGAGAATTTTTGTTTCCGAAACAATAATCAAAGGGTCTCATTGTGTAGTATCGACCTCCTTCATTGGAAAAGTGTAACCCTATTGTATATCCTCCTCACCCTATGTCTCCTAAGGATAATCCATCCAATTGGCACTCTTAGCAAAGCTTGCAACTTCTTGATGCTCAAAGGTTTTTTTTTATTGACTTGTCTTATTATTGATATGATGGGGTGAGGATCATAGTTTACAGCTACAAAATTCTGAAACCTCATCTCCTTTAGCAAATTCTCCACTACATGTAAAGAATCTTTACTTTTTATAATGAATGGGCCAATTACCCATGGAAATTTGATTTCATATGACTTCTTGAAATTGATAAAATGTTCATTCTAAACAATGAGATTTTGCTTGATAAAATCTAAGGCAAAGATCTCAGGGGTTAAGAAAGAAGGTAGAATATAAGGTTGATGAACAAATCCATACACTCTGATTACAGTACCTTCTTCTATCAATAACCAATCTCCTATTCTTTTCTCAAGTGAAAATTACAACATTTCTTTCATAAGAGGTAGCACCCTGGGAAACTTTTGCTGGAAAAACACCTTATATACCTCAGAAATAAGAAATTCGATAAATTTTCCAAAAAGAAATTCTAATCTCATCGGTGAGAACCATCTCTGGGAACTGTAGGTTCTCCTCATTGAAAAATAAGAACATTTTTACCAAATAGGACTGGAATCTGAAAAATTTGGTGTTGTGGAATTTCATTAGTTGTGAGTGGATACTCTCAGGTAAGAACTCATCAAATTTATAGCAAAGGGATTGACTCGACTCAGTTAGATCAACTTGACCAGTACTGATTTTAAAAATCATACTCATTAGGGACTCAGTGACATACTTGTCAGTGTCTATACCTAGAAACTGACTCATAAGGGAAATAACAGGATGACTTTCCTCATTGAACATACTTGAATCTACAGGAAAATATTGGTTCTATAAGGATATATCTAGTTTAAAACAAGTGTTAAAGAAGGCTTGTTTTTGTTCCACAGTAGCCTCTTTGAATAACTGAATTAGAATCTCTTCACTAAACTCTTTAGACAACTGGGTGAAAGTAGAAGGAACAACAAATGTATCTCGGACTATTAGTGAACTGACATAACAAAGGATTTTGGACTTAGTTGCATCCATCATTACCCTCTCGGAAGAGGAATAATTACAACGCACTAGTCAATAAATTCTAGAAAGTTTAGGGTTTTCTCAGTACAGAAAAATTGGAAATAAGATTAAAAGACTCCATGGACATCTGTTCCTTGGTATTTAAGGAATTTTAAATTGTTTTTTAACATGTCTACTGAACTAATGGACAATATTTTGTCAAAAATATCACAATCTATGTCTTTAAAAACCTCTTCTATTTTCTGATACTCCAAATCTTGAGCCTCCACTCCCTCTACACTGTCCATTTTAAATAGCTTCTGGTAAGAGGAAAAATGGACTACCTAGTTACTTGACTAGTGGACAAGATATTCGCCTGAGTTGGCTTCTTCTGCATAGTCTTGAGCTCTCGATTTCCAATGCATAAATAGACAAATAGTCCCTATCCATGTGCTTTTTATTTTATATTATTTTATTACACTATTGGTCATGCATCTTATTCAGCTAAATATTTTCATGTCCGTAGATTTGGTGTCTCTCCTGTAACTTCCAGCAGCGGAACTAATCATAACCATAGATCTACCTCTGGTTTACATTCCACTGTATATCATTTCCTTTATTTAACATCAGTTGTTCACATCATATCTAAACTACACCTTGCTTCAACAGATTAACACTCGACCATTGATCCTATCCTTTACAAATCCCCATCATCGATTAATTTCCCTTTTTAATATTCCACTGAGATTTGGCTTTACAAAGAGTGTACATATTCTCCCAGTGAAGTGATTCTCCATCATAGATATAAAACTTCATCGATATCAACCTTTCATTTTTTCTCCCCTTTAATCAATTCTGTTGAGGCTCCCTTCAATTTTATTCATGCATGTTGATTCAGCGGAACGATCCTGAACCATAGATCTCAATCTCATCAAGTATGCACCTTTGATCGTGCAGGCCCCTTAACCAATTCCGCTAGTTCACAAACTTTATTTACCTGCGCACTTTTCATCAGCGAAATAAATATGAACCCTTGATCTTAATCAGGCCTCCATGTCGACCATTGAAATATGTACCCTGTACCACTTTCCACTGATTTCAAAACTTATTTCCTCTGCACATGTTCCTCCAGCGGAATGAATGTCAGTCGTCGATCATTCCTCCACCTAGATATCCATCGTTGATTTGTGTCGGATATAAATTTTTTCACCGATTGGAAAAGTTAATCCTTTCATGCATGTCCCATCAGCAAAATCTTACCTAGTCGTAGATTGGTTTTCCCCATTTCCTCTAACCGTAGATCTCTGTTTCCTTTTAAACCATCCCGTTGGAGACCAAATTTATTCCTACCTTGCAACTTTTTCTAGCGGATTCATCCAAAGTCATAGATCATTTCCACTACATATCTACACCATCAAATATTACCATGATATAACAAAGGGGTAGATTTTTCTTCGAATATATAATTTACAAGCTTATAAATAAGCCTCTTCCATTATTTTCAAGCCCCTTTTCTACATACCTTCAGGTGACATGATGAACTCTTTAGCTCTTACCTTATATCTTCTTAGGGATTCCCCCCTTCCAAATGTTAACTAGAAATGGTTCCAATAGTTGGCTCCAACTGGGGATGCTATCCTCCTTGCTAGGTAGCAAAGAACCCGCGGATCAATTCCTATTTTTATTTTTTACAAAACTCAAAAATTCTTTTTTCTTTTTTTGTGTATATATAAAAATAAATGAAAATGGAAACCCCTCAAGATCTTAGGGCCTTGATATTTTCCTTATGGAGATAGGACCGAAGAGCAATGGGGTTTTTATTCCCTAAGGGTTTCTGCGCATCGATTAACCTACTACTGCCCTAAAATTACCATCATCACCTCTCTAAATCTCATTCCAATATCCCCTAACCTATCCTATGGTCACCAGTATGGGGGGGTGCAATGTCCCCCCCAGTTGCTGCCAGACACCTGCCCCATGCAGCTACAGGAAACAAAACAATCCCAAGATAATCCTCCACCCTCTGACATCCTGCAAGCTGACACTGTCAAGTCTAGATCTATAGAGGAAATGCATAACATGTACATGGTAGGTGATAAACCCTGAACACACACATGCATAGGAATGTCCTTAGAAAAACACAAAATCAATCTTCCCCCTTCCGGAATCAATGCCAGAATCGAATACATGAATACGTATGCTCTCATTGGGAAATTCATTGGAATACATGAAGACATACGCTCCACGGTATCACTGTCAAATGGAGGCCCAAAGCCCATTTTGACCTGCAGCTAGGATCAAAAGGTTTTTTCATGATCATTTTTTCCCTACTGGAGGAAAGGGACTGTGTGCTTGAAGGAGGGCCTTACTTCTTCAACTCTGCGGGCCTCTTCCTTGGGAACTAGGTTGAATGCATCAACCCTGAAAAGGAAAACTTTTCATGGGTCCCAGTCTGGGTCCGGCTATATTCACTCCCCCAGGATTACTAGGATGAGGAGATGCTTAAAGACATTGGAAATGCATTGGGAGACTTTGTTAAAGAGACAGATCAAACAAGGCAAAAAAGGTTCACCTCTTATGCTCGAATATTCTTTATATGCACATTTCCAAAACCCTACCGGAGTCCATCGTACTCACACATGAAGACACATAATGGATTCAGCTGCTGGATTATGAACATGTTCCCTTCATATGCAGAAAATGCCATGAGCATGGTCACCTATATAGAGATTTCCCCAAGAACAAAACTCCCATGGAACAGAACCTCTCCACTGATGAAGAAGGTTTCAATAAAGTTAATAGTAGAAGAAGACAAGGGAGAAAAAACCCTATAGCCAACAAACCCTTGAATCCTTCCAGTAGCAATAGCTTTGAGATTCTTGAGTCCCAGAATGAATATCTATCTGATTCAAACACAAATCCCCCCCCTACATTGAAACTCCCTCACTAGGAGGCTCAAAAAGGAAAGAACATAGATGAGTCCAACCAACTTGCTAAGGAAGATTCATATAAGAAACCTCAGTCCACACAGGAAGGATTACATGATCAAGACTCTCTACTTTCCAAACAAGATGAAGATGTCTTAATGGATGAGGACATGGGTGACATAGATCTGGGGGATATGGATCTATTAGGATTAGAAGGCGCTTGCAAAAATAACACCCTTCATGACATTTCTCTCAAGCAAATATAAATGCTCACTGACTTACTTCATACATCCAAAGCAAACAATAAACTGGGTATCATTACTAGCATCCCAAAAGAAACCAAGAAAATAAGCAATGAGACCAAAAAAAGAGGACAAAAAACAACTCTCCAAAAGATAGCCAATCTGGGCACCATACTAGTAGAATCGAGACAATATTCCCATCTTACAGAATTCCTCCCTCTCCATCCCATAGCTAACCAATGAAGATTATATCCTGGAATATAAGAGGCATCAACAACCCCAGCAAGCATAGAATGATAAGAAAAAAGATCCACCAAGATAAACCCACCATCCTCATGTTACAAGAAACCAAATCCAACAGTACCAATATTGAAACTCTCATGTCCAGACTCTGGCCCATCCTCCAATCCATCTTTCTAGACTCCTCAAGGACCTCTACCCGTCTAACCATCTCCTGGAACCCTACGGAAGTGGAAATTGAAAATTTCCTAGCTTTTCGCCATTCCATCTCAACCCATTTTCATCCTATAGGCACTAACCTTCAGGGCAGGATCACTAATATTTATGGCCCCCATCTCCCTAATCATAAATTTTCCTTTCTGAATTTTCTCCTATGGCTCATCTAGGACCAATCCCATCCCATTGATATCCTTGGCGGTGATTTCAACCTCATCTTGTCTTTACAGGAAAAATGGGGAGGACGACACATACTCTCACAGGAAGATGAGCTCTTAAAGGAGTACATTGAAAACAACATCTTGATTGATCTCAAAACTAACAACGGGATCCATACTTGGAACAATCGTAGAGGCGAAGCTGCTCAGATTTCTTCCAAGCTTGATCACTTTCTCATTACCGAACATCTCATGCTCAGGAATGAAGAACTTCATGCCTCCATTCTCCTTGCTGCGGGTTCTGATCACTTTCCCATATGTTTAAACTGGCAGATGGATGAAGTAGCCAGGAGAAAGCTCTTTCAGTTCGAAATTTTTTGGCTCACCCACCCTAATTTTCCTGAGATGATCAAGGAGTGGTGGAAGAACACTCAAGTCACAGGTACTTCTTGCATGTTCAGAATTCAAACCAAAATAAAAATTCTCAAGCATTGGAACTGGAACACCTTTGGAAATATCTTCAGAAGTAAATCCCTTCTGGAACAAGAAATGGATCATCTACAGCAGCAGATCATCACATCCAGAAGAATGGAGGAAACTAACAAGAAGGAACAACATCTCCATTTAAATATTGAGGAAAGAACTAAACAAGAAGATATCTTCTGGAATTAAAAATCACAAATCAAATGGCTTCATGAAGGTGAGCATAATACCTCTTTATTTTGCTGATCTATTATCCAACATCGCATGCAAAAACGCATCACCCATCTGAAAAATAGTGAAGACATCTAGCTGGAAACCCACAAAGACATGGAAACTGAGCTGGTTTCCTTCTATGAAGATCTCCTCCCTGAGAATGAGCAATATAGGGAGCACACTATGCAAGAATTTTGTTCACACATTCCCTCACTGGTCATGGCAGACAAAAACTCCATGCTCATGAGACCAACCATGCTTCAGGAAGTGGAGACAGCCATCAGACAAATGAAAGAAGACAAATCCCCTAGACCAGATGGATTCACAGTCAACTTCTTTCACTCCTGCTGGGAATTTCTCAAACACGACATATGAGAAATGGTGGAATAATCTTGCAACACTCAGAGGATTCTACCAAACATCAATGCTACCTTTCTCATGCTTATCCCTAAGGAAAATAAATCGTCCACTCCCAGTAAGTACATGCCAATATCCCTTTGCAATTTTCTTTATAAAATCATTTCCAATAGCCTCAAGCCCCTTCTGCCTTCTCTCATATCCCCTGAACAAAAAGGCTATGTGGAAGTTCATCAAATACTTGATGGGATCATTCTTTCCGATGAAGTCATCCATTCCCTAAATATCTCCAAAAAACCTATCATGCTACTCAAACTTGATCTTTCCAAGGCCTTTGGCAAACTCAACTGGATTTTCATGGAAAAAACCTTGCTAGCCTTTGGATTTTATCCTTCCTGGATTCAATGGGTCCTCTGTCTCATATCCACTGCCTTTTTCTCTATTTTTATCAATGGTGCTCCCTCAAAACCTTGTAATCCTTCACGGGGCATAAGACGGGGAGATTCGCTCTCCCCCTTCCTCTTCATCCTCATGACAAAAGGACTGGGTTGAATGCTCACTCATGGAAAAGATTAAGGAACTCTCAAAGGTCTCACACTCCACGAGCACACCCCCATCACTCATCAACAATTTGTGGATGACAATCTGCTAATGGGGCATCCCTTGGTTCAGTAGGCCAGATCCATCAATAACATACTCTCCACTTTCTCCAAATCTTGAGGCATGACAATCAACCTGGAGAAATTAGAAATATTTTTCTTCAATACTCCTCTCCCCACCTAGAGAAACATCACTAGAATTCTGGGTTTTAAAGGAGCCAATATCCCTTCAAAATACCTTGTCACTCCTCTCATTTATTCTGCACTCAAGCACTCCTCCTAAAAGGAACTTTTAACCAAACTAGAACTTTTTCTCTCTCAATGGACTCTACGCACCCTTAACCTTGTTGGACATCTTGTCCTCATCAAATTTGTCCTGCAAGCCCTGCCTCTCTACTTATTCTTTATCCTAGTTGCTCTGAAATGGGTCCTTAAATCTATCAGAACATTACAAAACACTTTTATCTGGAAAGGGGGAAAAAATATCGCATCATTCGGCCCTCTACAAATGGGAGATAGTCTGTCGTACAAAATCGGATGGTGGTCTCCGGCTTCGGGATCCAGCACAAAGCAATGAAATCTTGAGTGCTAAAATTTGGTGGAATTGGATCACCAAAAATCACATCCAATGGGAACAACTCCGGAACAAAAAATATGTTATAGACTGTCCAACTCAACACCTCGTCAGGTACTCTCAAAACATCAAAGGCTCACTTATCTGGAATGTAGCCAACTCACAAAGACCAATAATCCAGTAGCACAGCTTGTGGGAAATCCATAACTGCTCCTTATCCAACTTTTTGATAGATTCTTGGAACCAGCTTCCCCCATTGGAGAGCACTTTCAATCTAAATGCTCTACACGGTATCCTTCTAATTCCCTCTCATGATAAAGTTCTTTTTTTTCTATCTGCAAATAAACATGTGGACTTTCGGGAATGGGCCACTACGGACAAGTGGCATCCGCTGCAACAACAGATCTATTCACAAGCATTGTGGGAGGAATTTCAACAATGATGCATTAGATTCATAAAAGGAAATGATATTCTTCGATGGGGCTAAAATACCAAAGGTATGCTCACCACAAAATAAGCCCACCAACTTCTCAATAACTCCAATGAATAGTCCGATCCTTGTTGGACCAAAATATGGGGAATAAAAACTTGGCCCAAAGTCACTACCTTCTTTGGCTCGTAATACATAGATGCATTCTAACTTGGGACAGTATCCTTACGCATGGTTTCATTGGTCCCTCACAATGTTCCCTATGCAAAGAACAAGAGGAAACCTTGGATCACATCTTCGATCAATGTCCCTTCGCCAACCAACTTTGGAACTCGATCACTATCATATGCAAGAGAACATATCATTGTCATGACAACATCACAGACACTATCAAAGGTTGGCACAACCATCCTTACCAGAATCCTCTTCTTAATAGAATATGGCATCTCATTCTGGGATTCCTCATATTAGGTATCTGGAAAGAACGCAACCTCAGGATTTTCGAAGGCAGAGCCAATACAGTGGAAACGATCTGGATTCAATGTCAGCAGCACATCAAGGAGACCACTTTTCTCATTATATAATAGGAAAAATATCTTCATGCCAACCGTCAGGAAAAATACATCCTAAAAAATTGGATCTCTCATATCCCTCCTTCTCTCATTGCCCCCAACTCTCTTGCCCCTCATCCTTCCACTCCCCCCACCTAGAAAACCCCGCTCAAAGGATTTCTCAAACTCAATTTTGATGGGGCCTCCAAAGGAAATCCTGGTCAAGTGGGATTTGGAGGTGTCTTCAGATTAGCCTTAGGAAAAATTCTTCGTATCTACTATGGAAAATTATCAATCGAAAGAAACAACGTAGCTGAGTTTCGTATCTACTATGGTGTTCTTCAAGGTATTCGCATTGCCTTCAGTCATGCCCTATTTCCACTTATATTTGAGGTAAATTCAAAGTTAATCCTAAATATGGCCATCAAGCTTCAACATGGTTCTAGCAATGCCAAAGTTTCCTCAAGTTGAAGACAAGATCATAAACTTCAACAACTAGCTCTACTCCTATCCCAATCATCAGTTATCAACTTCCAACATGTTCAAAGAGAAGACAATTCCCTTACTGACAAAATTTCCAATTGGGGAGTTATCTCAATGTCATTTCTACAACAAAGCACCCTAAAAGAGATTACATATGCTCACCTCAAGCAGGAATGTATCCTTATTGCTGTAAAGGATATCACCTCGAATGTGGGTGTTCATTTGAATACCAAGGCCAAAGGTCCAGGTGACGAAGCATACAATTGTGCCTCCCCGTCACTTTCCTGATGTCATCCTTCCATCATCTTGGGGCAGGTTTCCTTCCTCCTCATGGTTGCATGCCTTAATCACTGGATAGGACATGGAGATCCCACAACAACTGGATTGTACAGGGTCGTCACCTCATAGCTTGCTCATCTTAATGATGTATCTCATTCTATGCGCTGTCGCATTAAATTCTCAAGGAATTTTCCATTCTGTCACCCTGTTCATTTTCTCATTGCACCCTGCTCATTCCACTACCACTCTACCTCCTGCTTCTCTGGTCTCCCTCTGCTTATCTTCCATGTCGTGATGCCAAAGAGGAACTCCCTGTCATGGTCACGCTGGGAGAGGAACCCACATTTAATTCCTTGTTCCTTTCAATACCTAGGCCAATAACGATGGCTTCAATATGGAAATTATGAACTCCTTATGCACCATAATCAACTACTGGGAGGACGAGCTCTCAGGATCCCTCATAGCTTCAGGTCGAACCTCCAAACGCCACAAAATTTATTGGGTCTTCAAGAATATTCTGGTCGTCTTCTGCTCCTCTTCTCCACCTAGCCTCTCCCCTATGTCGTCCCTCCCCTGCTAGCCCCTGTAGTTTCCCCAGTTCGTTGTGCCCTCCCTGCATCCAATTCTGCACCCATCCCCCCGACTATCCCCCCCGTGGTTCCTATGGACTGTGAACTCTCCTCCCTCCCTCTGTAGAGCCATATGAAGAAAATATTAGCTAGAAAAATCACCTTCAGTCTAGCTTATCTGAAGAAAACCGATCCCCTCTCAGTTAAAAGTCCTTTATCCAGCAAGAATGACGCCGAAAGCTGTAGTGAAGAAGACACTTCTAGCGATGAAGACGCCTCCAGCGATGCAGCCGACGATCAGGACGAACTAGGAAATCCAAGATCCAGAGGATTTAGGACTCCTATCATTGAGGATCCATATTTCAAACCTTATCCAAGTTTCTTGTCTTCAGGCTTCTCCTTTTTGTTATGTCTCAAGAATTCTAGAATTTTCAAGTCAAAATATCTAGATTGTTAAAAATGTTTTTTGTAAAAGAGTTAAATCTCTTCTATTTTGTATTTGTTTTCCCTCATCGAGGGAGGATCTGGTATAATTTTTTGGTTTGTCATCTCCTCTAAGGCAGATTGAACCACTACACCTTATTGTTCCTCTCAGTAGGACAGATTCTATGTTCTATAACACTTTTTGTACCACTATTATTTTTCTTCAATAGAATAGTTCATGAACTTACAAAAAAAAAATCTTAGGTCCTTCTCTCCAGGCTTCAAATCTCTCGGCTCACCATCTGTATTGATTTCAAATTAAACAAATATATACAATCTATGGTACAAAAATTACCTTCCACCTCTAAGACAGATAATGCTTCAGAAATATCTAATTGACAAGGCCTCCTTTCAAGTGAACCCCATCATGATGTTTCAAAACAAATGTATTATATCCCCTATAAGCTGCAATAATGTATGCCCCCCTCCACATGTAATCAAACTTTCCATTCTTGTCTTCTTTTTGTCACGTCCCACTTCAAAATCAGATCATCAATTTTAAATTTTTCCTCTTTCACCTTTCTATCAAAATTCGTCTTTACCTTCTCCTATTGTATCTACACTTTGTCATAAGCCTTGTCTTTCATTTCATTTAGCTTAATTTTTTGATTGATTCTTTTCTGCAAATGATTAGGATCATGTTCCTGTTCTTGTAATAGCTTCATGACAGGAAGACCTAGAGATTTGGAAAAATTAGCTCTGCTCCATAAACCAACATAAATTGTGACATTCCAATTGCTCTTTTAGTACTGATCCTGTCTTCCCACAAAGCATATTTCAATTTAGTATTCCATGCTCTTTTATTGTCTTCCAACAACTTCTTGATTATTTACTAGACTCTTATTGGAAGACTCTACAAGGCCATTTCCTTAAGGACAGTATGCAGTAGAATGATTCAAAATAATATGGTACTTATGACAGAAACGGATCATTCTCTTTGATTTAAAGGCAGGAGAATTATATGTTACAATCCTCCTTGGACACCCAAATCTTGACAAGATGTTGTTTTCTAGGAAATCCATAATGACATCAGCAATGGCTCTTCTAGTTGGTATGGCTTCAATCCATTTGGTAAAATAATCAGTTGCTGTAAGAATCCACCTATGCTGACCAGAAGAATTTGGGTTGATTTCTCCAGTGAAATACAACCCCTGCTACTAAAAAGGTGCTTCCACTGAGATGGGATTTAGAGGTAATGGCACCAATTTTCTTTTCCGTTCAAAAATTTGGCATTGATGACATGTAGTGGTTTCCTTATACACATCAAAAAACATAAAAGGCCAATAGAACCCAGCCCTTAAGATTTTGTTAACAGTTACCTTCCAATAATGGTGTCCCCCACAAACCCCTTGATGGAATTATTTCATGGTATGCAGGGCCTCATTCTTCAACAAACAATTCAAAAAAATCCCTCCTGAATCCTTCCAATACAGATATTGATTCATGACACAAAATTTTGTTGCCTTCAATTTGACTGATCTAGCCCTTGCTTTTCTTAATACAGGAGGATCCTGCAAGTTTTGCAATAAATATACAATGTCACTATACCATGGAGATAAAGTAAAATATGATATCACCTATAGTTCTAGCTTAGTCTAATTAGAAGAATTAGAAAATAAATTCAGTTGCAAAGATTCACAGTTTGAATATATTATCAGTTTAATCAGTCCTTGTCCCTTCACCAATTTTGTAGGCTTAATCTCCAAATCATATTCTAGCATCACTGCAATCCAGTTATCCCTTTTTCCCTCTGGTTCAAGTTGTGTAAGGATACTTTTTACCACATTGCTAGGAACATAAGCTACAGTATGAGAATTAAGAATATACACCCTGAAATATGTCAAAGACTTCACCAAATCATAGGCTTGTTTTTCCATGATACCATACTTCAATTCTCCATCTCTCAACACTTTGCTAAAGAAAGCAATAGGTTTCTCATCATTCTGACTATTCTTTTGTAATAAAAATCCAGCAATGGTGTGTTCATAAGCATACGAAAATACCAAAAAATATATTGAAAAATAAGAACTTACCAAAACTGGGGCTACAGTAATGGATTTCTTAATGTCTTTGAAAGACTTTCTAGCACCCACATTCCACTTAATTTCATTATCCTTTCTCAACATGTTTGTGATATTTCTTAAACTTTCAACATAACTTGGTATGAACCTTCTTAAAAAATTTACCTATCCAATGAAAGACTGCACCTCCTTTTTACTCCTAGTCTCTTCTACTTTCATAATGGAATTCACGGTATCTGGGTCTATTTCAATTCCCTCTTTAGAAATAATATGCCCCAGTAGCTTTTCCTTATTCAAAGCGAAATTTGATTTCCTGGGATTAAGGGAAATTCCATACCTTCTACATTTCAAAAGGACTTTCTCCAAATGCTTCACATGGTCCCTATCAGATTTAGAAAACATTCTTATATCATCCATATAAATAGCTACAGACTTGTCCTTTTCTTCAGCAAAAGCAATAATCATGGCTCTTTGAAAGGTGGCTCCTGCATTCATCAACCCAAATGGAATCTTGGCATACATAAAAGTACCTCACAGTGTAGTAAAAATAGTTTTTTCTTGGTCCTATGGAAGAACTTTGATTTGATTATATATAGAGAGACCATCGATGGTGGAAATTCTCTCTACTCCTACCACTTTTTGCAGAATATGGTCCATTTTAGGTAAAGGGTAGTTATCTTTTGATGGTACTTTATTCAAATTCCTGAAATCAACACAAAGCTTGATTTCACCATTTGTATTTCTAAATGGTACCAAATTAGCTACCCAATTAGAGAAACTAAGAGTAACAATGATCTTTGCATTAAATGGCTTCTTGACTTCTTTTTCTATCAAAGGCAACAACATACGATTAATTCTTCTCAATGTCTGTCTAAATGGATTTTCTCCAGGCTTGATAGGAATGGTGTGTTGTATAATGGAAGTATCATATTCTTTCAGGTATTCATAGCTCCATGCAAAGAATCAATATAACTCTTCTTCAGGTGAATTTACTTTTCCTTCTCAGCCACAGGCAAATTTTTAGACAGTTTTACAATTATGGGTACGTCTTCAGTTCCTATGTTTTTGTCTTTAATGTCATTTTCAATAGGTTGAACCGTTGGGTCTTTGGAAACATCGTTATGATCAAACATATTTTAAAGAGGACTCCGACCTTTAGGGATATAATTGTGTTTTAATTGTATTATGTCCTTATGTCCAATTACATTTCTCAGCTTTTCGTTTTCAACATCTTCAGCTTCGAGTTGTACACTTTCATGGAAGTTTCATGTTTTTTGATTCTCTGTATATATCTGAGTATTTACAAACTCGTCTGATAATTCCAAAAATATTTTTATCTACAAATCATCCTCAAATACCTTCTTGTATTTGGAATTATCATGGATGTGAGGTCTATTTACAATTGCTATCTTGTATTTATTTTTTGAATATATAGGAACTTTGAAATTCCCAACAGTGGTGGACAATGATTCTGCTACTTGATTCTCTCTTCTGCGAATAGCTCTGACTTTGTATTCTATGAAAAAATTACCCAACATATCCTAGAACTATTTTTTGTATTCTCTCATCCTATCATGTTTATCCTGATAGTTGTCATTCACTTGGTTAATCACTAACTCAGAGTCTTCAAATACATCAATTATTTTGGCTCCCAAATCTTTTAAATCATTTAATCCTAATAGCAGAGCCTCATACTCTGCTACATTATTGGTACATTCAAAAGTTAACTTAAAAGAAAAAACTTTAAACTCTTTGTTAGGATAAATTATCCACACCCCAACACCAATCCCTCCTTGCTGATAGACCCATCAAAAAAAAAAATTCTAGATCCCCTCTTCATTCTATTTATTTTCCAATGCCTCCTGTATCTGAGAAAATTCTTTATTTTCTTTTAAATCCACTACTATGGGTATTTCAGGATCAACATGTGAATCATGGAAGAATATAGAAGATCCCAAATCAGTATATACAGCATATATGGGGTGATTTTCAGGTTTATCTTGGCTACTCACCACATATGCTAGTCTCTTCTCTTTGTACAATATGCTATGGCATCCAAACAAAGGAATAGTTGCAAATAACATATCCATCTGTAATGTTCCCTTCAGCTTTGAATCCCATGATCTTGACAATAGCATACTGAATTTAGAAGGAATATAAACTACTACGACATCCATGAAAATCATTTAGCTATAATTTGAGCAAGAGTCACCACCATATATTTAATCAATCCTGGACACTTCACTTTTCTAGAATCAAAGGAATACAGGTCTTTATAAGATCTAGTAATCTCCAATCCTAAACTTTCCACTACAACCCTTGGAATTAAGTTATGAGATGCACCTGAATCAAGCATGGCATTATGCAAAATCATATCATGTACATTCAAACTTACATAAAAACGAGGTACATCTTCTTCATTCATGTCTTCAATTCTAGGGCCAAGGATTATGGTGGGAGTATCATTTGTGAGTTCTAAAGTATATGGTTGACGTTCACCTTCATTCTGCAGCATCTTGGTGACCTTTTCTCTACACTCATTATTTATCAACAACTCCTTGAATGGGATAGAAATATTTATTTTTGACAGCTCATTTTGCAAATTAAAGGAGGAAACTGCTTTATCTTGATCCATTGGTGTCGGTTGTTTAACTTCTTTTGATACTTCTCCTTTATTACTTACAATTTTCTGTACATATTTTTTTCTTTGTTTCTCTTTTTGTTTTTCTATATTATTTTGACTACTAGAAGGCTGATTTTCATTATCCCTTCCTTTATTTATAGTTACATCTCTACTTCTCAATTTCAGGTTCCTCTGAAAAATCACTTTTGGCATTCTGGTAACCCCTTTGATATTGCTCTGAATCCACTTCAGAAATATTGTTGTCATCTTCTTGAGTAAACAGATTATGCTCTTATTTAGTGAGATATATTTATGTATCCAATTCATCAAAATGGTGAATTAGGTTGTCCATTGGATTAATTTCTTCCTCCTCCTCATCAACATAGTTTTCAGGGAATGGAGGCCTAATCTGTCGATCTTCAGGATTTTTTATACTTCTTGCGTCTCTCTTCCTGTTTTGAGGGGGATGAGGTGGTGGTGGTCTTGTAAAGTTGGGGTTCCTTACTTGAGGTTTATCTTTCTCTCTTTTGAGTGGTCTGTTTTATAAATCCAACCTATCCATTAACCTTTCCATAGTTTTCATCATCATTTCAAACTTTGCATCGCTTCAAGAAGAAGAAGAAGAATCATAAGTGGAAGGTTGATGTTCTTCTCTATTTCTTCTTCTATCCACTTCTACTCTTTGTTTCATCTTTCCAGAGGCCTTTAAATTAGCTTATACCTCTAAGGAATCCTTAAACATAGTAGGAATATTTGCAGAATTTCTTTCTCTCAACAACAAAGCAAAATCACTCTCAAAATCATCAATGTAACATACCAAATAGAATAACATGTAAATAATGTTGATGTAATTGTAACTTCGGAATGTATTCAGTTGTATTTATTATGTATTGTACCCCAATGTTTATTCTGGGATGTGTCTATAATGTATTTGAGTCATGTCATGCCTCGATGTTCCTATCAGGAGGTTCTATAATGTAAACAAGTCATGTCAAGTCATTGTGGGTAACCCTCCTATTGGTCAAGAGTTAAAGTTCCCGCAGTTGTGGGGCCCTAGGGTTATTGGACTATCCTAAAGAATTCAACCCTAGGTGAGTCATTGTAAGTCAGGGAAATAGTCCCCGCCACTTTTTTAAGGATAACCCTCCTTGTTGGTCGGAGGAGGCAAAGTCCCCACAAGTTGTGGGGCACTAGGGTTATTAGACACTCCTAGAGATGTCGGCTCTAGTAAGTAATTGTTATGTGAGGCCGACATGTTGGATTGGGATTTAAGTGAATGAAAGAATATAAATAGAGACTGAGCCTCTCTATTTATCACACGCACACTCACTCATTGGGGCGCATGAGTGAGAGAGAGAAGTTGTTGGGATTAGAGAGAGAGACTATTGATGTCAGGAGATCATCTTTATGTTTTTGGGTTTTACTTTTGGTGCTGATTCTATCTCTGAGGAAGTTGCGGGGTTTTCTCCTTTATGGTTTCCCTGAGGAAAATTCTTTGTGTCTCTTGTCTCTTGTGTTTTATTTTTGTGCATGTTATTCTCTCAGTTAAAGATCCTAAGATCATAATGCTAGCTTGAACGATCAAAATCTAACATGGTATTAGAGCTAACCTAAGAAGAATACATTGTGCAGCTACAAAATCTAGGGCTTCTTACTTTTTGGGTCTCTCTCCACAATCCATCAGCAAAAGTATGCTAGGCTGACTCTCCATTGAACGACGCACCTTTCTGTCGAAGCGGAATTCGATTCCGAGCATTTTCAATTTTCGGTGTGGGAAATTAGGGATTTCTATAGAAGAGGAATTTTTGAGTGATCCCAGCATAGGATTTTTCTCCTCATCAAAATATAATTTTAGATACCTGGTTCGAGATTTTTGGTTGGGTGAAACTCCTGGAAAGTCAAACCCTAGTTTGACCAGGAGCTAGAAAAACCCTAAAATACTAAAACTGATACGTTTTGGTAGATTCTCTATATATTAGGATTGGAGAAGGATCAGAAGCTGAAACTTTCATAGGATGAAGATAAAATCCTTATTTACATTTTATCCACAATTCAGCCTCATATTCTCTATATTCTAGGAGATATGATCCCTCCAAGTTAGGGTTCCAGCCTCTTCCAGGATTCATCCATAAATAGGACACGTGGGGATAATTGCTATATCTTGGCCTACAAAGGTCCAAATGAAATTTCTGAAGATTTTCCAAAAAGGGAACAGAATTTAATTACTATGGTCCAAGTTTCAGACATAGAATATGAAACAGTGACATATCGTAGTCCGTACAACTTCGCTGCTCTGAACAGTCCTGTAACAACTCACCTTGGTAAAATGATCATAAGTCCCAATTGGTAAAATAGATTTTGATGAAACATGTGGTTTTGAAACAAGGACAGGAGATCCTACCTCAGTCCAAAGTTTTAGACACAAAGGAGTAGTAATTTCAGAGATACCGCAGAAACAGTATCATGCATTTTTGCAGAAGAAATTGGTAAACTAGGGCTTCCTGTTTCGGGAGCTTCCCTCCACTATTTTCAGAAAAGGAGTACATTGGACAGCTCAACTTGAAGAGATCTATATTTCTATCCAATTAGATCTGAAAGATTCCAAGTTTTGAAAATTAGGGTTTCTCTGACAAACCCTAGATCAACCAGCTCTGAAACCAGGACGGACACCTCAAATCGGTAAGATCTAATCTTTTGCTATTTTAATTTGAGGTTCTCATTTCAAAGTGATCTATCACATCAGCTTGATGATAGGCTTGGTGAAGTTGAAAAATTCCAAGCGTGGAAGTATATGATCTCTCTGAAGAAAATGAATTGGACACCTACATAAGTAGAGAGGTTCTAGTGCCAGAGAGAGATGAGGCTAAAATCCTTACACATGAAGAACTTGGTCAATGTCAAGAAGATCATTGCTTATTCAATCACAGATCACCTTATACCATAAGTGTCTTCCCTATAGACATCGAAAGAGATGTTTGAATCCTTAACCAAGCTATTTGAAGGGAACAACATAAATCGAAAAATGACTTTGAGAAAACAGTTGTAGAATGTGAAGATCCAGAATGCAGAGACCACACAGTCATACTTTATGAGGGTCTCTCAAATCAAAGAACAACTTGTAGCAGTAGAAGAAGAAATGGAAAATACAGAAGTGGTGATAGCCACCTTGAATGGCCTCCCAGGATCATGGGATTCATTCGTGCAAGGAATCTGTGCCAAAAGGAAGTGATTACTTTTAGCAGACTCTGGGAAGAAGAAGAAGCTCGACTCATAATAAGAGAAGAGAAGATGGGAGCAACTGAAGATCAAGCTCTCACCATCCAAAGAAGATACCTCAAATGATGAGGAATATGAAGATCTCAACTCTTGAAGAACCTCTTATCCATCTTAGCATTTGGATAGAAACGATGCTATTATGAATGAAGAAGATGATAAAGTTGAAGGCTCAAGAAGGAGTCTACCCACGAAACAAAGTAAGTATTCAATTGTCATTTCATGATATTGTTTTGTTATGCATTTGTTTATATTCAGTTGATGTATTATGCATGATAGAATGTTTGCATTAATGACAGTATACTACTAATACGCATGTGATGGGTAAGTAGCTCATGGTGCTATACAACTCTCCATTGCTATTTATCTAGAATGAAACCTCTTTACTGACATATTGGATTAGTGCACAATCTCAATGTTGTCTTGGTGGAGATGGAAGGCATCTAGAAAAGTTTCCATGAGATATGGATGAATGTTGTATTGGCTAAAATAGTTGCATGAACATATATTTATGCATAAGAATTTGTCATTATGAATATGCCATATGAAATGTTTCTAACCATACAAATGCATTTGACTTGTAGGAAAGATCGCGTACATAATCACCTATAAGAAAAGAAGGATGAGACTTGTTCCGAAGAACAAGTGACGACAGTTCAAGATGAAGAATAATATGACGAATACAGTGACATCATTGATGCAAAACCTTCTAGCTATGAAGAAGTAACCAAGAAGAAAGGGAAGACCAGTTCAAGAAGAATGATGTCTAGGATGCATTATCGATACGTGAAGGGAAGTTCGTAGTTCCATCATGTAGTAGATGGAAACATCGTGGGATACAAGGAAAGATTTGTAGCACGAGGCTTCTCATGAAAAGAAGGCATAGATTGCAAAGAGACATTTGCAGCCACTGGAAGTGAAGTCACATGACAGGCATAATCATGTGTGCAAATGAAAGAAGGCCTTGTACGAGTTCAGAAGACACCCATGGGATAACACATACATGATGAGCTTGATGAATATCTTAACCTTTGCTACAAGGTTGAAGATGAAATCCTATAGAGGATGACAAGCTCACAGATGGGTGCAAGAAGAACTTTTGAAAAATTTCAAGATAGAGGATCTTGGTATCCAATGACCCTAGATGGATACATAGAATATTAGTAGCAGAGGAAGCTACTTGTCACTCCAGTACATAATGTTTCAGTGCATAGAGTATAGAAGATGGAGGGAGTATGATGCTTCAGAGGGAGTGACTACAGAATATCCTGAGGTTCGACATGGTACGACAGGATGGATAGATTATTGATGAATCTAGGATTTATTAAGAGTAAAGTGAATTCCAACCTTTGCTTCAAGGTTGAAGGTGGAAGACTAGTGATGCTCCTGTTATGTGTCAATGCACTATTTTTCTAGGCATGGAGGTGTGGCAGAATGTGGATAGACTCTTCCTTGGACAAGGGAAGTATGCGATAGAGATCCTAAAGAGGTTCGGGATGATGGACTGCAAGGCCATGACCACACCTATGGCATCGAACCTGAAGCTATTGAGTGATGATTCATCAGAAGCGGTTGATGCTACGATGTATCATCAGATTATTGGGTCCTTGATGTACCTGACGAATACAAGATCAGATATTTTCTTTGCTGTGAACACATTGAGACAAGTTCACCCGATGGTTGTAAAGCATGCAGTGAGGTACCTGAAGGGTACAGTTGATTATGGGCTCAAGTATGAGGCGAATCAGAAGATTAACCTCGATGGTTATGAGGATTCGTATTGGGAAGGCAGTGCCATTGATAGGAAGAACACTTCAGGGTGTTGTTTCAGTATGGGATCAAGTGTGATCTCTTGGTTTAGTAGGAAGAAATCCTGTGTGGTACTGAGTACAGCTGAAGCAGAGTATGTCACAGCTTGTTCAGCTAGTTGTGAGGCGGTATGGCTAAGGAAGCTACTGTCTGATTTATTTGATCTCCAATTGGATGCTACTTGTAAATATTGTGACAACCAGAGTTGTGTGAAGTTATTGAAGAACCTTGTGTTCCATGACAAGTCGAAGCATATCGAGATCAAGTATCACTATATTAGGGATATGGTCCAGAGGGGAGCAGTGAATCTCTAGTATGTTGCGATGGACGAATAGATAGCTGATGTGTCGATGAAGACATTGGCCACAATGAAGTTTGAGTACTTCAGGGAGAAGCTTGGCGTTCTCCAAATTGAGGTTCCTTCCAAGGGGAAGTCATGAGTCCGTGAGCCATTCTGACATGGTAAGAGGATTGGTTCCTTCCATGGTCAGATGTAAGGGTTGAGCCATTATGTCATGGTGAGAGGATTGGTTCCTTCCATGTTAGATATGAGTTTTGAGCCATTCTGATATGACTGTGGTATGTGTTCTCACATGAACATATATGAGTGCATGGCCATTTTGATGTGATTAAGGGATTTGTTCCCACTTGATCAGATATAAGGGTTGTTTCCATTCTCTAGGAGAATGGAGGCACCTGGTCAGTTACTAGGAACCCTCAGTCTGGGACTGAGTGCCCTTCTGACATGGTTAGAGGATTAATTTCCTTCCATGGTCAGATGTAAGTGTTGTGCCTTTTCACAGATGGTAGTAGGTGTGTCCTACCATGCTGGTGATTGTAAGTGCTATGCCTTTCCACAGATGGTAGTAGGTGTGTCCTACCATGCTGGTGGATGTAAGTGTTGAGCCTTTCCACAGATGATATTAGGTGTGTCCTATCATGCTGGTGGATGTGAGTGCTGTGCCTTTCCACAGATGATAGTAGTTGTGTCCTATCATGCTGGTGGTTGTAAGTGCTAATCCTTTTCACAGATCATAGTAGTTGTGTCCTATCATGCTAGTGAATGTGAGTGCTGGGCCTTTCTGATGTGATTATAGGATTGGTTCCTACATGATCAGATGTGAGTGTTGGGCGTGCCTTTTTGACATGGTGTTGGATGTGTTCCTCTCATGGTCAGATGTAAGTGTTGGGCGGGTCGTTCTAACTTGGTGTCAGATATAAGCGCTGAAGAAGACCTACATGGAGGCTAGGCCTACAACCAGAATGAAAAAGGGCTAGCTCTGTAGAAATTCCTGTGACGAGAAGAATCATGAGATAGCACCCGTGATGATGATCCAGATCCAGTGATGATGATCCAGATCGAGTGATGATCTAGATCCAGTGATGATGATCCATATCGAGTGATGATCCAAATCCAGTGATGATGATCCAGATCAAGTGATGATGATCTAGTTTGAGTGATGATCCAGATCCAGTGATGATGATCCAGATCGAGTGATGATCCAGATCCGATGATGAACATGGTTTAAAGATGAAGATGACTTGAAGATGATGTGGACTCGATGATAATCCATATGATACAGAGAAGAATACTTGTGCTGATAAATTGTGTCGAGAGAATACCTTCCTAGTTAAGAGGGAGTGTTGATGTAATTGTAACTTTGGAATTTATTCACTTGTATTTCTTATGTATTGTACCCCCGATGTTTATTATGGGATATGTTTGTAATGTATTTGAGTCATGTCATGCCCCAATGTTCCTATCAGGAGGTTCTATAATGTAAACAAGTCATGTCAAGTCATTGTGGGTAACCCTCCTATTAGTTAAGGGTTAAAGTCCCTGCAGTTGTGGGGCCCTAAGGTTATTAGACTATCCTAAAGAAGTCAACCCTAGGTGAGTCATTGTAAGCCTGAGAAATAGTCCCCACCGTTGTGTTAAGGATAACCCTCATTGTTGTTCGGAGGAGGCAAAGTCCCCATAAGTTGTGGGGCACTAGGGTTATTAGACACTCCTAGAGATGTCGGCTCTAGTAAGTAATTGTTAAGTGAGGACGACATGTTGGAGTGGGATTCAAGTGAACGAAAGAATATAAATAGAGAGTGAGACTCTCTATTTATCACAAACACACTCACTCATTGGGGCGCATGAGTGAGAAAGAGAGGTTACTGGGATCAGAGAGAGAATACTGCTGTCGGGAGATCATCTTTATGTTTTCGGGTTTTACTTTTGGTGCCGATTCTATCTCTGAGGAAGTTGCAGGGTTTTCTCCTTTATGGTTTCCCTGAGGAAAATTCTTTGTGTCTCTTGTCTCTTGTGTTTTATTGTTGTGCATGTTATTCTCTCAGTTAAAGATCTAAGATCATAATGCTAGCTTGAATGATAAAAATCTAACAAATAAAATAATAAATTATATTAAGTAATTAATTAATTAATATTATATATTCTAAATGCAACAACGGCATGAGAAGAGTCGTAACTCTTCACTATTATGTACTCTATATATGTCAAGATACTATGTATTCATATCATTCAATTATCAAAATATATATTTATAAATAATAATCCAACATGTAATACTTACATTGTTACAAGTGGTATTATAGCTACCAGGATTCTCGACATCTCATCTCCTCTGTTCTCCTTCCCTCTTCTTTTAATTCCACTAATCTTCCAATTCCAGCTTCATTCCACTAATCCCCCATCAAAGCAAAAAATGAGAGGGGTTTATAAAACCACAATTCTTCCCCACAACATAATTATTATTATTATTATTATTATTATATATATATATATATATATATATATATTACTTTTTCCAAAAACTAATAATTTTTTATAATAATGGAACTATTATTTTAAATAATAATTTATTATTATAAATATTATTTTTAATAGTTTAATTTTTGAAAAAAAATCAAATCATTATTTTTATAATGGAACTACTATGTTTCCCTCATTTAATAAGATTATTATTAGCATGTTCAAAAAACCTAAAAGAGAAAAATAAAAATAAAAAAAAAATCTAGAATTGAAGGAATAGAAAGAAGACGACTTGAAGACAAGGAATTTTATGTAGAGCTGAAAACAATGTTATTACGAATAAAAGAAAAAATATCTAAGAGGAAGGAAGAAGAAGAAGAATAAGAAGAAGCTACGGTCTCCGAAGTCTCAAGTAAAGAAGACCTGGAAACTGCTATTGCACCTACAACAGAAGAAGCGATTACAACCCATGAATTTTCAAATAAAGAAGAGCATGAAACTACTACTACACCTACAATCGAAGAAGTGATTACGACCCATGAATTTTGAAGGAAGGAAGAGTTGGAAACTACTTTTACATCCACGACAACAAAAGTACAAAAATTATATACATTGACACCTTACATACCCCTGCATAGAAGCTTTCGGGCATCAGATGTAAGAAAGGATAAGAACCTCTGTTCGAAATACAAGATGCAAAAAGAAATTCCTAGAAATAAACATATAGATAGGACAGAAATGAACAGCCGTTTGAAATACAATATCCAAAAAGAAATAGTTGGCCATAAACATACACATATGCCATAATTTTTTTGCAATTTCATTCAAAGAACAAAAAAGAATCACATGAATGGTCTAGTCTACACAACTACAAAATCGTTAAAAATGAATAGCAAAACTCCAGAAAAAGGACAAATCGAAAGCTATTCTAGGGATCCAAACCATAACCAAGGTTGCAATCAAGAAATGGATAGCAATGATGAAGAAAAGAAAGATAAAAATGGCATGCATGAAGATCAGAATGTCGAAGACCAAAATGAATCTGCAAAAGAGGTTGTTGTGAATGACAATAATGAAAACAAACACACAGTTCAACATATTAATGAACCTGAAGAAGTATTGGTTGAGATTAACAATAAAAAAAACAAAGTGATAGATGTGCCAGACATGAAGAAACATGATGTTGTTAATGATTATAAAGAGGATGAATATATCCAACATTATAATGATGAATAAAAAGATAGTATTAGTAACAATTGTGAAAAAGAAAAAGAAAAACATAGAGGAGTATCATCATGGAAATAAAGGAAGTGGAAGTGTTCCTAAGCATGATTACGAAAAAGAAGAAAACCCAGAAGATCCATCATTCATCACTAAAGAAACCATATGTCAAATAAAGAGTCACGGCATACCCATACATGCCAAAATATCTGAAATCAATAGGTCAACACAACTTCATTATGTAAATATCAAAACAAATATTCAGAAGAGGCAACTATTTCGAGTACCATATCAATGCCAAAATCATGGAAATTGTAGCATACAAGACTTGTTGTACAAATATCGAAAGTGGAAAAAAAATCAGAATATCCTTATGAAGACCCCAAGTAATGCATGAAATATAGTCATAACAATACTTCGAGGATGAAGCATTCCAAGGAGGGATAACTTGTAACATACCAAATAGAATAATATGTAAATAAAATAATAAAGTAGATTAAGTAATTAATTATTTAATATTATATATGATAAATGCAACAACGGCATGAGAAGAGTCGTAACTCTTCACCATTATGTACTATATATATATATGTCAAGAGACTATGTATTCATATCATTAAATTATCAAAATATATATTTATAATAATAATCCAACATGATAATAATCCAATGTAATGGAATTGGGAAGCACCTACTAAGGGTTTAGTGGTTGCTGGTATAGAATTATTAACCTTCATAAACCTGCTGGAAAACTCATGAACTGACTCAAAATTCTCTTTTTCATATTTTTATATTGAGAAAGAACTTGTTGAGGAATTTTCTTATCTTCCCATCTATCTAGAAACAAAGTTTGGAAGGATTCAAAGGTAATAATGGATCTGACAGGTAAATATTTAAACCATCTTTGTTCCTCTCCAGACAAACTCTATGCAAATAGCCTCATCTTAGAATCATCATAGTATACTTCCTCCAAATTAATGAAATCTTAAAATCTGTCCATATGTTGCCTAGCAGTAAATTTTCCCTCCCCATCAAATAAGGATATTCTTTGAGAATAGTTTTGGGGCCCAATCATGCAGCACAACAGGAAGAGCCAAAGGAGAAAACCTGGTTTCCATGGGTCTAGGGGGGTTTGGGACAAGAGGAGGATTTTGAACAGCAGCAGGACTTTGAGGAGGGCTTGGAATATAAGGCTGAAAGGTTTGGACAATAGGACTGTTTTCTTCAACCTTTACAGTATCTTGTATATTATGCCACATAGAGTCAAGCAACTATGATTGAATCCTATTAGAATTTATTTCTATTTCTTTAAGATAGGATTCAGATATGGACCTTAATAGTGATCTTTCAAAACTTATTTCCCACTCAAAAATATTGAAAACTATGAAATTCTTGACAAAAATATCCTTCAATTTGAGAATTATTTATTCTTTCTTTACCAGGCCTACGTCTAATCAATATTTTCGGTTTTCCACACTCTATAATATTTTAGAAGAAGGATTACCTCTTGTATGTGTCCTCCTGGAAGCTAGGATGTATTTTCTGAAAATCAACTTGAAATCAACGTGGAGTAACCAGGGAAAATGTACAACCGATCACAATGCAAGAACCCCTACTTGCCCACAGAAATTATGTCTTCTTGACAGCTCTGATGTTCTCCTGGGGAAGATTTGAACTCTCGTTCCTCCGCAATGGCACTAGTATGTTAGCACTCATATTTTACCCCCGGTTGTGAAAAGGTAAACCCCAAGGTAACCACAAAACCAAGCTTTAGTTAAGGATTTTGGCTTATTTCCCTCCAAATAGGGATCTCTCAGTATGTTTTCTTACGGGATAGATACATGTAAACAAAAGATCAAATTTAAGATTGTTGGTTGTTGAAACAAATTTACATTGGGAATGGAGTCATAATATGGAACAATAATATTAACAGTGTTGTTACATGGGAAACTTTAACAGAGGAAAGGTAGCAATCTCATTACAATCAAAATGAACTTGTCTGGTGATTATGGAGGAATTTAGAAATAGTCCATTAATGTGGGAATCTAACTGGGATGAATCCAACTTTACCTTTAGATGAACAAGTTTTGTGAATGTTTGAAAGTAATAGATAGAGCATATGATTATGAATTCTACACTATTGAAAACTCATTCAAACATGAAAGGGGAAACTTAATGGAAGTAAGAAACAAGAAACACATACACATGAGAAAATAAAAGTACATACTGTAATAAAGACAACATAGAAATATCGAAAAAGTTCAACTTCGGCACTGTAATTTTATTAATCTCTGGAATAATAGTTACAATGAAAAATATCATGGGTTCCAACCCTTGTTCTATTACAAAAACGTGTTCTTATACAAAATATCGCTCCATGAGCTAAACAACTAACTCTAAAAATAGTCAATAACTGCCTTTTACATCTATCATCGATAACTCCTAACTAATAATTGCTCTTGAAAATAAACTAAAAACTCATAGTTAACTAGTCTTCAAAAATAGTCTTCGACGAGTCTTCAATATTTCTTCATCAGTGCAACTTGTATTTTGTCTTTCCATACTTTTTAAATGTCTTCCACTGGTCCACATTTGGCAGCTCCAAGCTAGCCATCTCCTTTTCCAACACTCTTAGCTCCACACGTTCCACGTAAGAAAACTCTGGTAGTTGTGCACATGTGGCTCTAAAGGCAAACAACATTTCAAAATCCTCTAATAACTTATCAATTATTGTCTTTCCAGATAAATATTGTTTCATATATTCAAATTTTCTATGGTTTAATCTTTAACTAACAAGTCGATCATGGTATTCCTTTTGACAAACCATACCACCTTTTTATTCCCAGAAGAAATACATGCCAATTTTATATAATGGAGTAAATAATTCAATAATTAATTTCACTTGATGGCTCATGATATCAATTTTTGCTTGTACTGTATCTAGATGTTGGTGATTGCTTACGATTTTCTTGTCCCATGTAATTACTGAAATCCTGTCTTTGATATTTGTTGTCTTCATATCATCTTCATTCAAACCGTTCAGAAAACTAATTGTGTTATTTGCAATATCTATTGGCTTTTTAGTTAACACTTATTTTACTATTGCAACACTATCTAGAAGATTGGACAACAATTTCCTTATCCAAAATATAATCCAAGTAGCGCCTGAGCTTTATTGCATCAGCTATGATCATATCCCACAGGATATGTTTAGCTCCCTACACAAGCAGTTGTCTAGTCACTTGTTTCATAAGCTTGTCATTTTTATTTAAAAGGTATCTACACTTATTCGCCCAATATTTTCTCTCTTCTTCTCTCTTTAAGGATAAATTTTCTAGATTCTTGTTTTGGTTCTTTATCCCAACAATTTCCAAATCTCCCAGTCTAACCTGATACATTGCTTGTATAATAGAGTCTGCACTTGTTTGTGAAGGAGGTGGAATAATATGCACTTCGAGATCTTTTCCCTTTTCATTTAATTCTTTTTCCCATTCTGATTGTTTTTTATTTAAAGCCACTCTCATTTTCAACCAAAATACCTCTGTCCTTTTCTCATTGCTTCTTTTCTTCAGCAAACTTTAAAAGTTTTGCTTTGCAATCATTTAGTTCATCATTTAACATATATTTTTATCTCTCCAACTCTGTAAGCTCGGTATCTTGTATGAGCTGGGTAGATGGTATCTTTAATTTCTTTTTAAGAAGTTGAATGGTGTTCTCTTTCTCATTTACTATCTGATGAGTTTCTGCTCCTTTATCGGCTTCATTAACAGTCAGTAAATCACCTTGAAGTTTCTTAATTTGTTGTTGATGAGCTTTAATTTCAACCCTTTCTTGTCTCATATGGTTCTCAACTTTACTCTTGGAAGATTCAAATCTAGACACCTTTAGAGTGGCCTTGAGTAGGTCACTATATATCACTTCCCTAGTTTGTTTGTTGAGATGAATCATATCAGGTGTATGAATGTTTTCTAGATTCATCCTCATCTCAGCAACTTTGTTCTTGGTTTCTATTGCTAAGTTTAGAGTGTTCTGAACATGATCTCTGACTGTAACCAAAGCCACATATTTACTGGATATTTTTCTGACATATGCATACAATTTAAGAGATTCATCTGTTGATACATATTTATCCTCCCTGTATATATCAAATAGCTCAGCCCTGGTTTTGAGCTGAGAGGTATAATTCTTGGTTGTCTCAGAGAAGACATATTCCTTGATTTGAAAGGCTGGTCCTTTGGCTTTCATCTGCTTTTTCTTGCCTTTGGATTCTGCTACTTGTATCATCTTCCACACCTCTTCAACCTTCTATTTATTTGGAGTTTTATTAGTGTCTTCTTCTTCCGTCTCCATAGCATTAGAAAAATCCCTTTTATTAGTTCTTTCAGAGTGACTTTCAATAGTAGATATCCTTTCTATTGTTGGAACAATAATAAAAGGGTCTGGTTGTGTAGTACTGGCATCCTTCATTGGAGAAGTGGAACCCTGTTGCATATCCTCCTCACCTTGTGTCTCCTGAGGATAATCCATCCAATTGGCACTCTTGTCCAAGCCTGCAACTTATCGATGCTCAAAGGGTTTATTTTTATTTACTTGTATTCTTATTGATATGACATGGTGAGGATCATAGTTGACAGCTACAACAATCTAAAACCTCATCTCCTTCAGAAAATTCTCCATTACAGAAAAAAGAAGCTTTGCTTTTTATAATGAATGGGCCAATTACCCATGGAAATTTATTTCATATGACTTCTTGAAATTGATAAAATTCTCATTCTCAACAATGAGATTCTATCTAATCAAATCTATGGAAAATATCCTCGGGGTTAAGAAAGCAGGTAGAATATAAGGTTGATGGATAAATCCATACACTCATATTATCGTACCTTCTTCCATCAAGAACCAATATTCAATTCTTTTCTCAAGTTAAAACTGCAACATTTATTTCAGAAGAGGTAGAATCCTGGGAAATTTTTGCTGGAAAAACACATTATATTCCTCATACATAACAAATTTCATATATTTTACAAAATTTCTACTAATCTCATCAGTGAGAACCATCATTGGGAATTGTAAGTTCTCCTCATTGAAAAATAAGAACATTTTTACCAATGGGAATGGAATTTGAAAAAAAAAATGGTGTTGTGTAAGTTCATTAGTTGTGAGTGGATACTCTCGAGTAAGAACTCATCAAATTTAAGGCAACAAGACTGACTCTACTCACTTGGCTCACCTTGACCAGTACTAATTTTAAATAGAAGACTCATTAGGGACTCAGTGACATACCTGTCAGTGTCTAAACCTAGAAACTGACTCATAAGAGAAATAACAAATTCAGTTTCCTCATTGAACAGACTTGAATATACAGGAAAATCTTGGTTCTGTAAGGATATATATGGTTTAAAACAAGTGTTAAAGAAGGCTTGTTTTTGTTCCACGGTAACCTCTATGAATAGCTGAATTAGACTCTCTTCACTAAAATATTCAGACAATTGGGTGAAAGTAGAAGGAACAACAAATGTATCTCAGACTATTAGTGTATTGAAAGGACAAAATATTTTGGACTTACCCACATCCATAATTACCCTCTTGGAAGAGGAATAATTACAGGCGCATGACCAGTCAATAAATTCGGGAAATTTTAGGGTTTGCTCAATACAGAAAAACTGGAAATAAGACTTAAAGACTCCATGGACATCTATTCCTTGGTATTTAAGGACTTTTAATTTATTTTTAACATGAATACTGAACTAATGGAAACTATTGTGTAAAAAAACTCACAATATTTGTCTTCAAAAACCTCTTCTATTTTCTAATACTCCAAAGCTTAAGCCTCCACTCCCTCTACATTGTCCATTTTAAATAGATTTCGGTAAGAGTAAAATGGGATACCTAGTTACTTGACAAGTGGACAGGATATTCGTCTGAGTTGGCTTCTTTCGCACAGTCCTGGGCTCTCGATTTCCAATGCATAAATAGACAAATAATCCCTATCCACGTGATTTTATTTTATATTATATTATTCCACTATTGGCCATGCATCTTATTCAGCTGAATATTTTCTTGTCCGTAGATCTGGTGTCTTCCATTTTAATTCGTTGATCCTTATCACTATTTAACCATACGATATCATTCCCACTATATCATCCATCCTTATCTCTCTTGTAACTTCCAGCAATGGAATTAATCATAACTAGAGATCTACCTCTGATTTACTTTCCACGGTAGATATTTTCCTTTATTTAACATCACCTATTCATAGCATATCTGAACTACACCTTGCTTTAGCGGATTAACACTTGGCCATTGATCTTATCCCTTAAAAATTCCCACCGTCAATTAATTTCCCTTTTTAATATTCCACTTAGATTTGGATTTACAAAGAGTCTGCATCTCCTCCCACCGAAGTGATTCTCTATCGTAGATCTAAATCTTCATTGATTTCAACCTTTCATTTATGTTCCCCTTTAATCAATTCCACTGAGTCTCCCTTCAATTTTATTCGTGCATGTTGATTCGGTGAAACAATCCTGAACCATAGATCTCAATCTCTTCAAATATGCACCTTTGATCGTGGAGGCCCCTTAACCAATTCTGCTAGTTCACAAACTTTCTTTACCTACACACCTTTCATCAGCAGAATAAATATTAGCCCTTGATCTTGATCGGGAATCCATATTGACCATTGAAATATCTACCTTGTACCACTCTCTGTTGATTTTAAAACTTATTTCCTCGTGCATGTTTCTCCAGCGGGATGAATGCCAGTCATCGATCATTCCTCCACCCAGATCTTCGTCGTTGATTTGTGTCGGATATATTTTTTTTCACTGATTGGAAAAATTGATCCTTCTGTGCATGTCCCATCAGTGAAATATTCCCTTACCGTATATATTCTTTCCCCATTTCATCTAACCGTAGATCTATGTTTCCTTTTAACCTGTTCCGCCGGAGACCAAATTTATTCCTACATTGCAACTTTTTCCAGCAAATTCATCCACAGCTGTAGCTCATCTCCACTACAGATATACACCAACAAATATTAACACGAGATAACAAAGGGGCATATTTTTCATTTGAAACTTATTTCTAAGGTTAAGCTAGGATTTTTCTTCAAATATATAATTTGCAAGCTTAGAAATAATCCTCTTCCATTATTTTCAAGCACCTTTTCTACATACCTTCAGGTCACATGATGAAATTTTTAGCTCTTACCTTATATCTTCTTAGGCCTACCCCCTTTCCAAGTGTTAACTAGAAATGGTGCTAACAATAAGTATGGATGGAATTTGGGAAATGGTGCCCTAATTTGTATCTCATTCTTTGTATGGGGTGTGTCTTTTATTTCGAACTTACAATGAGATATAAAGGGTTTGCCAATTCACCATTATTCCAAGAAAAAATCACATGATTTATGTGCATCCATAATGGTTCCAATTCAAAAATAAATCCCCCAACTAAATTTTCATTACAAGTTAGTTGTTGCTTCTTCTTCTTTGGGTAGTTTTTAATAGTTAATTTAACAAATGGGTTGAATCCCAAAGATGGTTGTGTGAAGAATTTCACATTCTATGTGTTTTGGATTTATTTGTTATGTTAAGCACCGTGTTATGGTACTTTTTTTAATCGTTATATTAATTGGCTTTAGCTTGACTGGTTATGGGATGAAGTGTTATCCTCCTCGCGCAAGGTATAATCATGTAAGTGACATGTTGAGTTTATAATGGCTATTTTTTGGTAGAATCTAAGTTTTACCCTAGTTACCATCCTCCAAATGAGGGGAAGTGTATGGGGTTACTTTCATTTGTTGTTTTATTGACTTAGAAAATATTTGACATGTTCCTTAAAAATAACCTCTCAAAAAAAATACAAGATATTTGGGTTCCTTTTGGGTTGAGATCCATAGTTATAAAACTATATGAATATACTTTGGTTCCATTTGGGTCGATATCCGTAGTTATAAAACTATGTAAGAGAATGTCAATGCCAAGTTTAGAAATAATAAGAGTTGGTTAGAGGAAATCAACTGTAATTTAGGGATTAAGTAAAGTTCCCTCTATCACCTTTTATTTTTGATATTCACATTATAGACAAGCTATACAATTGTCTAGGGAAGTAGGTTATGAAAGTACGAAGTCAGTTGGTTTAGTTATCATCATGCTTCTATATGCATATGATATTGTCTTGTTAACAAGGAGTCATTTGACCTTGATAAGAAACTAAAAATTGTAAAATATTTTTGTATTGGCTTAGGATGTCGATAAATGCGAATAAAACAAAGGTAATGATTATTAATTACAAACAAATTAGGCACCCTAATTTTGTCTATTATAATAAAAAACTAAAATATGTCTATTCTTATAAGTACCATAGAATTCATTTTCATTATCAACTAAATTGGAACTATATAACGTGTGGGAAAATGAATCAATGGAGGTTAGAAAATTCTTATTTTGATCTTGAGAACAATTTTAAAGCTGCACAATTTTAGTTTTGGGAAGAAAAGGAGGTCATATTTGATGCCCTTCCTACCCTAATGATTTTATATGGTTTTGTGGTTTGGTTTTGTAGCATTTATATGGAAATTTGGAGGAAGATTAAGAAAATCCATATGATTTTTATATTGAATAATCTAAAAATTAAGTGCAATACACCTTATCAAATCCTCCTTTTATATTGGGTGGAAATTGTTAGTGAGGGAGGCGGGGTCCTCCTAAACCCTAATGGAAAACAATAAATGGAATTCTCTTGAAGTATAGAAGTGGTGACTAATAACTAGGTTGAAATGTATGCCTTATTAATGAGAATTGAAATTGTGAAGAGCCTTCGAATTCAACTAGTGCTAATTTTCAAAGATTCTCTTCTTGTCATAAAGCAAGTGAATAAAAATGCAGTAAAAGAAGGGACTACTCAAGGCATAATCTATAAGTGAATCATCTGGAATATTCAAATCCTAAATGATGCAAAAATATTGCACATTCGACATCATAATAACCCAATTGTATATAAGACTGCAAAATAAGTAGTTAAGCTAGATAGGGGAAATTTTCCTAAACACCCCCCTCTAGAATGAAGGTGGATTCCCTAAAACTATTAGTATGGATAGGATTGAGAAGTATTTATTTCATTTACAAATAAAGGATATTCAAATAGTGGACGGTGGTTGTTTAGGCATGCACTCCAACTTACCTCTCCCTTGTATGAGTTGTCAAGTCTAGTTTTCTCCAAATGAGGGATCCATTGCATTCCTACGTGCCCTTGGCTCCCTCATTTCCTTTTTCCCCTTCACACTTGTATCAAAATTTATGGCCCTCAGTCAGGAAACATGCCAGATCGGTGGGATATTTCTTATTGGTGCAATCAAAAATTTGGAAGGTTATGATAGCAAGAAGTGTGTCAAGCTAGTTTGTGTGTAGAAGGTGGAAATCCTAGGAGTTTTTCAGTTTCTTGGAGAGGTAAGAACTCTGGTTATTTCTCTTTCTTTATTGTTCATTAGTTGCAAGATAGGGGTAACTCATCCTTAATGTTATATGAATTTGAGGCCTTGATCCTTCATTTGATACATCCTTAAAATTTTGGCAGCAAGTTTGTAGTGGGTGATTCTTTGGTTCTATGTTCTAGGGTTTCTTGTTTATTTAGTTATTTGTGTAGATTTTCCATGTCCAACCGTGGGCCAACCCCTCGAATTGGGGCATATTTGAGGTGGAAGTTATGAGTGAAATCCAATACATTAAAAAGCTTTCGTGATCACTTAATTCATAGATGGATGACATTAAATAATCCATTGATAACATTACCCGACACATTACGTAGCAAGACATCAAATAAGGTGAACTAGAATGCAAGGTAAAGGATCAAGGAGAAAAAATAGGAAAATTGGCCTAAGATTCTAAGATTCATTTCAACATAATCTTGGGCTTTTCACAAGGGAATCAATCCCAGGTTGGTCACTATGCTAGTTCAAATCCAATGGAAGAGGAAATGTTTCAACAAACCATTATGGTAGTCATAGAAGCATCAAGCATTCAGGGATATGCTCAAAATGATCACTTAATGGAGGAGAGGCACTGTGGCCATGTTTTCCCTGAAAGTTTTATAGTGTCATGTGTTTTTCACTTGCATTTTTTTTAAAGTCGATTTATAAAACAATATAGTTATAATCATTTTGTGGAAAAAAATGAACCCAATATAGAAAATGTGTGCTCAGGGGATTTTGTGGTGACTTCCATATATATAACATAATTTTATATGATTATAACAAATTTTATATCTTTGAAGGTCAATATTTCCTGAACCCTTTTTAATATAAATACTTACCCGTTAATCATAAGGATCACCTTTGACTTTGATAAGCAACTTAAAATTATAAAATGTTTTTGTACAAAATATGGGTTGAATGTAAATACTAATAAAATAAAGGTAATAATTGTTAAATCCAAATGAATCACATACATTGATTTTGTCTACAATGTTAACAACTTAGAATAATCCCACTCTTAGAAGTAACTCATAATTGATATTTACATAGACAATCAAGAGGATGGTCTCTAGGAAGTAGGTTGTGTAGATTTGAAGCTGGAAGGTTTATTCATAGTCCTACTCCTAGATTCTTTTTAACAAGGAGGACATTTAATCTTGATAAGCAACTTCAAATTGTAAAATATATTTTACTAAGTATGGGTTGTTTGTAAGTCCAAATAAAACAAAGATAATGATCATTAAATCCAAACAAATATCATACCTTGATCTTGTCTACAATATAAACAACCTAGAAAATTTCCACTCTTATAAGTAATGTAGCAAGAGATCCTTAGATATGGTAAATGGTACAGCCCCCTAAGTGGAAACCAAGTAATTGATAATTGTCGAGAGGTCATATACTAAAGACAATGTATGGAGGTTGAACCTATTAATGGAAAAAATAAATCTCAAAAAATATTTTCTTTACAAGCTAAATTGAAACTAATTTCATTGTGGAAAAAATAATCAATAAAATTTACAAAAAAAATATTTTGGTCTTGAGAACAATTGTGAAGTTTTAGATTTTTGGTTTTGGGAAAAAAGGAAGGTCCTCTTTGAAATTGCTTTACCATGATGATACCATATGGCTATGAAGTTTGGAGTTGTTTTATTTCCAAGGAAACTTGGAGAAAAAATAAGCAATTTTAAATGTGTTTGATAGTAAATAACCTTAAAATTAAGTGCAAAACACCTTATCAAAACCTCCTTTTAAAAGTCATATTTGGATAATGGAGGAGGACACACTTCAAAATATCAATATTTCTAAAAAAATTATTGTAGATAAAATATTTATTCAAGCTCAAAGATTAAAATTATCATTTTACAGTTGCTTTCATTCGACACGACCTTAAACAATTTAGCACAAATAAATCTATAAAATTTGTGAGATGAATAAAGTGAAGAACAACTTTGGAAACATTTGTAATAAAATTGAGCTGCATACCTTGTTAACTAATAACAACAAAAAAAAACTCAACATTTTCATTTTAATAAATCAAAATAACTAATTTAATTCTATGAATCCAACAAATAATAATAATAATCTATCATATTACATGCCCTTCAATATATCCATCAATAAATACACATTTATCACATATTCAACAAACCAAATAATTTTATCATACTTTTATTATGCACAAATTACATTTCATATGAAAATTTATTTTTTTGTTGTTGTTGATTTGTTATAAGATTTGGGTAATCCAAAATAAAATTTATATATCAAATTCTTAAACAAATTATCACTATAACGATATGATTATTGTGCAGTGAAGCAACAAATAAATAACAGAAAAATGGTCAAGGAAATGGTGGAACTTTTGAAAACCCTAGCTAGGTTTTAATGGTGAAATATGCAATTGACTTAGAGTTAAGCTGACTATTTTGTTTGGCCTAGTACTAACCAAGAGACAAAAGTGGGAATGTTGTGTGTTTTCTGTTGCATATTTTTTCTCATTTTAATTAGGTTACTATTTGTAACTAAGCTTTACTAGGGTTTTCAATGTTTTTGTATGGCTTTGGGCTATAGGTTTATTTTTTATAGGTAGATAATCTTTTGGTATTTTTCATTTGGTGGGGTTTCCATTTCAATGGTTTCAAGATTTTGTTGTGCCCACTTGGTAGTATTTGGGTCTTTTGCATAATATCAATATTTTTGGGTGTTTTTTATGGCTAGGAAGGGCAGTCATGGTGGCCCTTTTACCCCACAAAAAATTATGCTAGGTATGGTTGCAATCTAGGTTTGAAATCACTTATCCCTTATCACATCATCTGAAGTGGTATGTCAACAATCTTAAAATTCTAATAGATCAAACGGTTGTGATGCCTATACTCCTCTCTCTCAGAATATTGGGTTCTGGGTAAAAACAAACCCTAAAGAAATTGTTGAATTTGATCCCTTGAAAGATTGTTTGGAGGTTGGAGAGAAGGATGTGAATATAGGTGTCACTCGAGAGGTTGAAAGCTTATAGGTGAATATTATAACACATGATTGTATATCATTGGGTTCTCAACACCATATTTTTTCTCCTTTGGGAATTGAATGTTTGAATGTTGTGGAGGGTTTGTCGCTTCAGAGTGTCCACTTCAATATAGGAATGTTTTAAGTGGATATTGTGCTCAAACTCACCATAAATTTAAGTTTTAGAAGGTAAATAAATGTCAGTCCATGTGTGTTCTTGGAAAATAATTCACCTTCAATATTGTTATGGCTCTCTCCAGCCGTGCTTTGTTGGGAAAATTCAAGTATATTAAGATCACACGATTGGAAATTCTAAATTGGATCATAATCAAATGGAAACCCTTATATGAGAATGTTCCTAAGGTTTTAATACTAATGAATGGTTGGGTGTGTTTCCAATTTCTCGTGGAGGTGGATAGGAAAAAAATTGAAGAAATATTATGGGTAATTGGATCTAGCTATTTGGTTCTATCCCATTTGCACTCGATATTTAATCCTTGGAAAGAAAATATAGTGTGAGGACATATTTCGGTGGTCTTGTCAAGGTTTCCCCTCCATTGTTATTGGATGCTTTATCTTAATTCTAATTGAATACATGTTGGCATCGGATAGAAAAGCACAATGTATGCTAGTTGATTGATGTGTTTGGGGGTCTATCGAAGGATCTAGAAGTCATTTGAGAAGGTGTATCTTTTTATCCGTAATTTGGACTACTGGACAGTTCCCTTTCAGTGTCACTAGTTCCAAGGTATGGGTCATCCTCAAATAAATTTTCCAAATGAGTAGTTTGGGGAACTTAGGGATGAGTTGTGGGATCCTGCTTCGACTAATATCCTGTATGAGTTGAATTCGAGTCTACATTTCCCAATTCCATTAGGCATTTCTTCAGCTTCGATTTTTCTGGTTTTTTTATCCAAACTATTCATATTCTCTTAAAATTTATTTCTGCTAAAGAAATTCTAGGGTATTTAAAACTTTCAAATGAAATTGTGAACTATGTGTGGAAATTAAGCCCAAGCTTTAGATCAATTGAACTCACAAAATTGCTTGAAAAACATGTAAGATACAGTCAAAATGGAGACTGTATATGCTGCATAACAAAAAATTCTATTGAATAATTTTACATCATCCAACCTTATGAAAAAATAGGTTGTCCAAATATATAAATATATCATCGATTTGAATGCATAAAAATGTTATTCGAATCAGCACAAAAGCAAAATTACTAAACTAGTCAAAATCCCCCATAGATGCATAAAACACTTTCCTAATCTGTCAAGAAGTTCACGAACTGGCTGGATGAGTTGTTACAGCTGATAAGTGAAGAAAAGTGGACTAAATCATGCTTTTAGGTGAGAAAAAGGAGGGTGATTTATTACAAAAACAAGGTAGTTTCCTTTAAACAAGTTTACCTTTTGCCTTAAAAGCAGTTGAAAAAATAGGAAACTCTAGATAAGGAAGGAATACACACTTACCAAAATAGGAATTCTAATGGATTGTCAAAATCTTATCCAGAATATTTCCAAAGATATCCTGGAGGCACTTTAGGCAAGTTTGACCACAAGAATTCAAGTGGATGCCGACTAGCTAGTGTAGGACCTAGGAAATTAATCAAAAGGATTAAATTTTATATCCTAAATATGGGAATGGGTTTGGTTATTCTAACACCCCTATAAATCCTTACTTATGTAAAATATCATAAATATATCAAATATATAGGTCCTAGAAATAATTCTTAGTCACCCTTTACATACTGCTTGTCCATACAAAACAGGGAAAGAGGAAAAACCACAAAGGGGAAAATACTCCCTTAAACATGGACATGAACGAAATTGTAGGAAATATTGTCTTCGATCCCTCTTCACCACATTATCATATATCCACAACAATTATTTTATATTGATGAAATTCTTCTCAGAAAACACCTTGGTGAAGATGTCTGCAACTTGCTTAGATGATGCGCAATAAAGAAGAGCAATGAGCCCATCATGCACAAGCCCTATAATGTATTGCATATTAATCTCTATGTGTTTGATTTGCTACCTCTATATTTGATCAGTTGATATTCAAATGGTACTTTGTTTTCACAATAGATTATTGTAGAAGTATCATATTCAATCCCAAACTCTCCAAGTATACCTTACAACCACAAACATTGAGTAGTTGCATTGACAACTCCTATGTATTCTACCTTTGTATTTGAAAGTGCAATGGCACTTTGATTTTTACTTGGAAATTTTATTGTCCCATCTGCAAGCATAAACACATATCCAAAAGTTGATTTTCTATCATTGTTATCTTCTTCCCAATCAGAATCAGTAAAACCAACTAACTCTAGGTCATATTTTGCAACATCAGTGAATCCCATGTGTTCTTGTTCCTTGTACAAATTTTAGGATTCTATTTTCTGCCCCATAATGGATTTCATGAGGCTAATCCATGTTTATGTAACACACACTCACTACATACGATATATCAGGTCGAGTAGAAGTCAAATAAATAATACAGCCAACTAGCTTCCTAGACATTGTGTTGTCTACCAATGGAGTGGGTTGCGCTTCTTCAAGCTTAACTCCTGAAAGGAAAGGAGTCTTACTTGGATTGAAATCCTTCATATTGAAATTTTTCAACAGGTATGAAGCATATTTGTACCGATGTACCTTGATTCCAAGATCTTATTGAGAAATTTTAAGCCCCAAAAATTGACTTAGCAATCCCAAATTGGTCATGGAGAAGGCATGGTTCATTGCACCCTTCAAGGAGGAAATTTATTTCTTGGAAATTCTTGTGATCAAAAGGTCATAAAAATTCAAATATAAATTTGTATCATACTTGCATCTACTATAGTTCAGCGATAGCAAAAAGCCATCAATCTTGGCATACCAAGCTTTGGGCGCTTGTTTTAGCTCATATAGTCATTTATTCAACCTACACACAAGAGATGGATTAGTAAAAAACACTTTTGGTTTTTGCATATATATTTCTTCTTCCATGTCTCCATGTAGGAAGGCACTTTTCACATCCATGTGATGTACCTCCCATTTCCTGGAAGCTACAATGACCAAAACTAGTCTTATGGATGCCATCTTTGCCACTGGTGCAAAAGTATCATTGTCGTCAATTACTTGGATTTGAAATAATTCCTTGGACACTGACCTTTCCTTATACTTCATATTATATCCATTAGCAACAAATTTTGTCTTGAATACCCATTTGCACTTGACTAGCTTTCTCCCTAGTGGGAGATTGACTAGTTCCCATGTCTCATTCTTCTGGAGCGAATGGTATCCCTCCTTCATGGTTGTTTTCCATATTGGATATTCTGATTATTATTCATATGTTTTTGGGTCTAATTAAACCATTATATAACACTTTTCAGCAAATAAAGGGTCCTTGACAAAAAGGTCACTCTCGAACTGAGATCTAGTTCTTCTAGGATCACTAGGATTCCTAGCTAGTTCCCCAGGTACATGAATGGTATTTTCTTCCCACATTGGCCTTGTGGGAGTGTTAGGATATGAAATTAAATCATCATTATCAGACATATCAGAATCATAAAAATAATTAGTCTCTTCACTTACACTCAAAGGCGGTGGTGGTTAAGAAGACTCTCCAATTTCTGTTGTTGGCATAGGCTCTTCTTCAAACTGAACACTCATTTCAATAAAGGATATTTGAGTGATCATGTTTATCATATTATACCCTTTGAAATATTAAAAATACCCCACAAATAGGCACTCTTGAATTTGGGGTTCCAAATCCTTCCTCTTGTCTATTAGAATTCTAGCCATGCCTTAGAGCCAAAAATCTTGAAATGAGACACATTAGGCTTGTGTCCACTCCAATATTAAAAAGGATTGATTTCATAAATACACTTGTGAGGCACCCTATTATAGATGTAGGATGCACAGTTTCTAGCTTCATCTCAAAACTTTGGTGGCAAATTATTAGATGTCATCATACAAGTAACCATCTCCTTGAGAGATCCATTGTTCATCTCAGCAACATCATTCTACTGAGGTGTGTAGGCAATAGAGTGATGCATCTAGATACCTACATATTCACAATATTGAATGAACTCAGAATTTACATACTCACCACCATTATCAAATCGGAGGATCTTGAGTTTCCTCCCATACTCGTTCTCAACCAAGGTTTTAAAAACCATGAAGATGTCAAAAACTTTAGACTTGTGTTTGAGGAAGTAAACCCAACGGTATTTGGAAAAGGCATCTATGAAGGTTAGGATGTACTTGGATTGACTCATGGACATATGAATAAATGGATAGGAAATTTCACTATGGATGAGCTCAAGAGGTGCAGAGGTTTTTTCATGATTTACTCTCTCATACTTATGCTCTAGTTGTTTTCCTAGAATGCAGCCCTGACATAATCCTTTGGTAAACTTGATATTGGGAAGCCCCATGACCATATCTTTATCACAAAAATGTGAAAGGTATTTTAAATTTACATGGCCAAACCTATCATGTGAAATCTTGTTGGATTTACTAGCATGAGTTAGGAGAGAAGAGGGGTTTGAGGAGGGCATGAAGTGTGATAATTTGTACATTTTCAAACTGTGATCCACAAAACCTTTAGCAATGACTCTACCATTTGAAATCTCAGAGATTTCAATATCATTGGGAGTAAAAAAAACCTTCTTAGGAGACCCAGTGTGGTTCATCTGATAGACTAACAATAGATTAGAAGAAAAACATGGGACAACACATTATTGAAGGAACCATGGTCAAGATCTATTCTACCCTTTCCCTTACTTTCAGTTTCAAAATTGTCTCCCAAAAAATATTTGGAGCATTCGAATCATCAAGAGAGGAGGAGACCTCCATTGTTGAAACCATGTGCCTAGAATCTCCAAAATCAATGATAAAGGAAGGAAATCTTACAGTACTTGCAACCAGGGAATGAACTCTCTCCTTGTATTCGAAACTTGATCCTCTTTCCTTCTTCTTTGCACCTTCAGGAAGTGAGATGTTGTGTTTTTCCAAGATTTAAGTCAACATATCGATATGTTTCTTCATGCAAGAGCTCTCAAGATGAAATCCCTTACCACGGTATGCGCACTTTCTTATTTCACCATTACCTTTCTTCTTCTAGGAATTCTTAATCTTGGATTTTGAGGAATCCTCATGAGACTTGAACTTGTATCCCTTTCAATATGGAGGCTTCTTAGCCTTCTTAATTTCTTTGGAATCCACCTTGGAATCTTGAGCAACCAAAGCTTGATCTTTGGAAGGTTTGATGGTTCCCATCATGACCAATTTGTCTTGATCTTGGGTCAAGGATTCCATAAAATCTACCAGTGAAGGAATCTTCTAGGTTCGAGCTGTCAACTTGGTGGCATGGAAGGTCAAAACAAATACTGAGTAGTCAGGTCCAAGATTCAAAAGTATGTCCAATACTAATTGTTCATCTGTCTTATCAATACCACATTGTTTCAACTGCAAAACCAATGATTTGAATTTGGAGAAATAGACTTGCAAGGATTCAAAGTTGCTTGGACTTAGTGAAATTAGATCATTCTTTAATTGGTGTGCCCTCATTCCATCTGTCTTCCTAAATAAAGTTTGAATATTCTCCCATACTTCATTTAGTGATGTCAATCCATCAAGATGGAAAAGGAGGCATCTATAAATGTTGAGACACAATAGACCATACACCTAATCTGTCGTATTATGCCAATTAATATTTTTTGATGTTTCATTAGGCTTAGACTCATTTTCCATGGTCACTCTGTAGAGGCCTTTACTCCTCATCAGAATCTCCATATGTGCCTTCCATTAGAAGTAGTTGAATGGAGTCAAGATGATATGGTGAGATTGATCCATTCTTCAACAACTACGCCCTTAAATATATAGAATGCACTCCCAGTGAGTGATGTCGACCCTACAAAATCAATATAAGAGGAGAACAATCAAGCTACCAAGCCTCTGATACCTTGTGGAAAGTAATCCCAAGCTTTAGATCAATTGAACTCACAAAATTGCTTGAAAAGCATGCAAGATACAATCAAAATGGAGACTGTATATGGTGCATAACACAAAATTATATTGAATAAGTTTACATCATCCAACCTTATGAATTTTTTTTTTTCCAAATATATAATTACATCAGATATTTGAATGCATAAATATGCCATTCGAATCATCACAAAAGTAGGCTTACTACACTAGTCAAAATACCCCATTGGTGCATAAAACACTTTTCTAATCTATCAAGAAGCTCACGAATTTCCTGAATGAGTTGTTACAGCTGATAAGTGAATGAAAGTGGACTAAATCATTCTTTTAGGTGAGAAAAAGGGAGGGTGAGTTGTGACAAAAACAAGGCAATTGCCTTAAAACTAGCTTTACCTTTTGCCTTAAAAGCTGCTGAAAAAGCAAGAAACTATGGATAAGGAAGGAATGTGCACTTGCTAAACTGTGAAGTCTAATGGGTTTTTAAAATCTTATCTAGAATATTTCCAAATCACTCCTTGAGGTATTTTAGCAAATTTTGACCCCAAGAATGCAAGTGTATTCCAACTAGCTAGTATAGGACCTGGGAAATTAACCAAAAGGATTAAATTTTATATCCTAATTATGGGAATGGGTTTGATTATTCTAAAAATATGATGGGGTGGTTAGATTTGATAATATGGTTATTCCTTTACAACTATGATCATTATGCTTCAATTATTAATTTTACTTATCAGTTTAGTTCTCTTCTTTTGTCGAACTGTAGGGGGGGATTTCTTCTGACAGTCAGATAAATGGGGATTTGGTTGAAAATATTCAGAAAGTCAAGGAGAAGGTAGTGAATCAAAGTCTCCCATCAGATGGTGATCCCATATATATTTCTTAATTTCCTCCACTTTATGTAAATAAGAATCCATCGTTACCTATTGTTTCCTCCTCTTCGCCTGTGGGCATTCGTCAGGTTTCTATTTTTCCTCATACTACCCCTATTGTTAATGATGCCACTTTGTCATTTAAGGAGGTTTTATATAAAGATTCAATTCCTATTTTCTATGCATCCTATGAGGATAATAATGATTCTATACATATTTCATCTATATGAATGATGATTTTATCTACCAGAAAACAATATAAGGGTAAGAAAGGAAAAAAGAACAAAATAGATGATTTGTTTTCTAGTCTAGATCACAAATTTTTCAACCAAAGGATTCACTCTTAGTTGGATAAGGGCTTGGATTTGGACCCTTGTTCTCCTTCTTCTTCTAATTGTGGGTCTCTTAGAGAATTTATGCCCCATACTAGTGTTTCCAAATGAACTTAGTTTCCTTCAATATTAGAGGGTGTGGTAGTTCCCCCAAAAGAGTTTTCATTAAGAGAATTTTGCATCTAGTTCATTATGATCTCTTACTGTTACAGGAAACTATGGAATTGTATTAATGCTTGTGATTGTTTCCTATAAATCAAGCATATGTGGAAATGTTTTTTCTTTAGATCCAAATGGGCTATCAGGAGGTCTACTTATGGCTTGGAATCTAGCTATGGCTGATTTGAAGTCTTTCTCCACTGCTGCATATTTATAGGTGGAAGGAAAAATCATAGGTTTGGATAAATATGCCATAATTATTAATGTGTATGGTCCTTAAAATGAAATAAATGAATTTTAGGATGTTGTTAACCATTTCGATATATTATATGAATATTCTCTTATTCTGGCCAGTGACCTCAACCTAACTTTGTCTTCGGCCAAGATTTGGGGAGCAGGTAAATTGATTGATCCTTTGGAGGGATATTTCAAGACCCTATTTGAGAATGCAAAATTAGTTGATATTTCTCCTAGTAATTTGGTTCCTACTTGGTCAAATAGGCATACCAATTCAATTGGAATTGGAAAGAGGTTAGATAGATTTATGATGTCTGGGTCTATGTATTATTCTATGGATCGATATCAATCTTGGGTTGCCTCTTTAGGTGTATCATATCACAAAGCTATTGTTTTGAAATTGGATTTTGTTAAGGACTTTGTTCACTATCCCTTTCAATTTAAGCATTGCTGGATTGAGGACCCTTCATTATGTGCTTTGGTTATTGAGGAGTGGCAGTCTTATTCTCTATCAGTTCAATTAAATCCAATGCTTATCCTTGTCACGAAACTTTTGTTGCAAAAAAATGATGTGGTTAAATCGGAGAAAGTCAAAAAAGGAAGAAAATTCAAAATATCTGGTGCAAATTGAGAAAGAGATAGAATAATTATCAAGTATTTAGGATGATGATTTTTCCTTGGCTCGCAGAAAAGAAAGTTTAATTTGACTGGAGGCAAAAAGGATAAGATTTTAAAGGAGGATGAAGAAACTTGGAGATTAAACATTCATGCTATGTGGCTTGAGTCTGGTGATAATAACACGAAATTTTTTCATCGATGTGGAAATCAAAGAAGGTTAAATAATGCTATCTGGGATTTAAAAGATTCCAATGGGGAAATTTTGTTGGATCAGAGATCTTTAAAGGAGGTTGCATTTCATCATTTTAAAGAAATATATAACAAGGAAATGTATCCAATATGGATGAACAACTAAGAGTTCTAAAAAATTATTCAAGATTCTTCAGTGGGGAAGAATGTCAAAATATTGGTGCTTAGTTACAAAAGAAGAAGTTAAATCAGTGTTGTCAAAATTTTCTAGGTGTAAGAGCCTTGGTCTAGTTGAGTGAATAGTGGAGTTCTTTTTACATTTTTTTGGCCTGGTTGGTCAGGATTTAACTGATACAGCTAATGAATCTAGGAGATTGGGTCATAATCCTAGCAGTATGAATGTTACCTACATTGCACTAAAACCCAAAAGAGATAATGTTGAGTCATGTAAGGACTATCAACATATATCCCTATGCAATCTAATCTACAAAGTCATTACAAAGATAATATCTAATAGAATAAAAAAAAAATTGGCAAAGAACCTTTTGATAAGAGAAGCGTGTGTTCCTTCTGAATAGACAGATATTAGATGTGATTGACATTTCCCAAGAATGTTTACACTCTGTCAAGTCAAAGAACATTCAATATTTCATTCTTAAAATGGACTTGATAAAGGCATATGATCGAGTTGACTAGACTTTCTTGGTATTTGTCCTCATTCAGATAGGTCTTCCTATCAAGGTCACAAATTGGTTATAGGATGTATATCTTTGATAATGATTTCTATTATGGTTAATGGATCACCATCGTCCTACTTCAACTGTACTAGAGGCCTCAGACAGGGGTTCCCTTTATCCCCTATATTGTTTATGTTGGTCATTGAAGTCCTTAGTAAACTTATTAGTGAAGCCAAGTAGGAGAACAAAATTAAAGGTATTAGAATATCACATTCTCTATTTATCTGTTGGTGAATGGAAACATTACTGTGTTATAATTACCTCATTTTGTGCAGCTTCTGGCATGGAAATCAGTCCTAAGAAGTATTTTTTCGTATACAATTGTGTTAATCCTGTAATTTAACCACTTGTACTTTGAAACGACAACTCGAAAAAGTTCTTGTTTTTCTGTCTCCTAATTTTCGTAATTATTATTACCTCCATTTCAAAAAGGGTTGACACCGTTATCACACATTTTCATTTTGAGACATTTTTTGGGGCCTTTGAATCACCTTTGTTGTAAAATATTTTTAATTTCTATTTTCAAGAGTGTTTTTTAGAAATTTAACAAAATAACATACATTTAGAAGCAAGTTATAATGAAAAACATATGCATTTTGCATTTTTTTCTTTAAAATAAGACATTATTATTGAAAAAATTGTAAAAAAATCCAGAAAATAAAGACATTTAAAACCATTTTCAATGGATTTTCATATTTATTTGTATAAAAATGATATTATTTCATATTATTTTCCAAAAAGTGAAGATTCACATAAATTCAAGAAAAACTATACCATATATTTGTAAATAACATATTAAAAAAATTATATATAGAAATTTCATTTCTAAAATAAAATCTAAAATTCAAAACATTACTAATATATCTTATCAAAAAAATGGCAAATTTAACATTTTCTTCAAGGCATGAAACTAATCAACAATATCATGTAGGCCAAATTCTTCATTGAAATTGGAATATTTTGAGCTTTCCTTTCTTCATGGACATCAATGTCCTCTTCCATTACATCAACTATGTCTACAAGATGCCCAAAGTGCTCCTTTCCAAACATCCCTCATAATGGGGGTTGAGTATCTTTTGACTCTTCGCCACAAGTGTTTCACTAAAATTTTAAAAAATATATATATTAAAAAATATTACATTGATATTACATTTTTTTAAATTAAACCCCCTAACCTCCCCCCTTCCCCGCCCCCACATTACATTTATAAAAAAATAACAAAATTTTAAAACCCCCCTAACTCCCTAACCCTAACATCAACATTACATTATAAATAAATAAAAAATTAAACCCCCTAGATCCCTAAACCCCACCCCCACATTACATTTTTTTAAAAATAAAACAATAAAATTAAAACCCTCTAATCCCCTAAACCCCCACAACATTATATTAAAAAACATTAAATAAACAAATAATAAATAAATAAATCCCCCCCACCCCTAACCCCTTCAAACCCCAACAACAATACATTAAAAAATATATACCCCTAACCCCTAAACTCTACCCCACCCAAACAGCATTACATTAAAAAAATATAAATACATAAATTTATAAACCCTCCCCTTAACCCCCACATTATTAAAAATCAATTTTAACCCCTAACCCCCTAAACATTATATTAAAATAAATAAATAAATTACTTCCCCTCTCTTATCCCTCCTCCTTCCTCCTTTCCATGTGGCCCTCCTGCCCCCTCCTCCACTCTACCCCTCCCTTCTACCTCCTCATTTGTTATTGAGCTCCCTTGGGTGCCAAAGGGCTACCCCTCACAAGTAGTGTAATGTTGTAGGGGGATTAAGGGAATTAAGGGTGGGGGGCATGCGTTAAAGTGGGTTGAAGACAAGTTGAAATTATTCTATAATATGTTGTGGTTTTAAGAGACCTTATCCTATTTTTGAGTAATTCCTGAGTTGGAAAGTCGGCCTTGGAACTCATTTTTTTATAGGTATTGATCCCTTTGTTGGCTCAAATGAAAACTACAATTTGTATTCTCACCTGATTTATAAACTCCACAAGTTAAACATTTTCTTTTTAGCACAGGTTAGAAGAAGCTCGAACTTTGTTAGAACTTATTGGAATTCAATTGCAGATCTAGATTTACTTGTGGATGTTTCCCTGGAATGGAACAACTTTGTTCTAGTTCTGTATAGTGTAGGTATTATCCTAACTGATCGTGAGGATATTTTGGTGTGGTGCATGAACAAGAAAGATGGGTTTGTTATGGAAAAATGTTCTTATGAAGCTATCTCAGTTGACTTGGTAGTTAGTTATCCAAAGCGGTGGACTAAAGCACTATAGAAATGTAGAATTTCATGGAAAATTAAATGTTTTATCTAGATAAGTCTTCAAGACATAATATTAACTTGGGACAACCTCCTTAAAATAGGTTTCTATGGTCATTGTTTTTGCATATTATGCAAAAATTATATGGAGATTGTTCCACATATGTTTTGTCATTGTACTTTCTTAAAATATATATAGGAGGAATTATGTAGACTACTAATTAATGTTCATGATATGTGCAATATGGTCGGTTTTGAGGATTGTATGTTCAATTGGTTTTGGAGGGAGATAAAGTTCAAGGAGTTTCCATTATTCGCAATTTGGGAAGTATTGAAAGCTAGGAAAAGGTATATATTTCAAGATAGCAAGCCTTCTGTCTATCAAATATGTTCTAGAATTATTTTTTATTTCTTTGAGTTCTGTAAAGAAAGGAAATTAAAGGATTTTAGAATATAAGATATGCCTATTTTGGATGAGCATCTATCCATTGGGTAATTTGATGGGGTAGAAAAGAACGACGTGTTGTTCAAGAATGGTTTTGTTGGTAAATATCAATCACTCAGTGAAGTTGTGGATGGGAGTGGGTTTAGGTTCAAATACCTAGAAAGAATTATTAGATTTATGGGGACTGTTATGGTTTTCCCATAAATGGGGCATTTTTATTATCCAAATTGTTGGTGACTCCATAGTCATCATCAATTGGGAAAATGGTTTATCAACACTTCAGGCACTTCGGTTGGAGCACTAGGTCGAAAGAGTTAAGGTGATGATCAAGAACTTTGCACACTTAACATTCTATCATATCTATTGGGTATTCAATGCAGAGGCAGATAGCCTCACAAAAAAAGTTGTAGGAAATATGGATGGTCTTATGTATTTTGAGGAAACTTGGGATAATGATGCCATAGATGTTGGATACTATTATGTGTTTTGATTTGTATTTTTGGTCTTTATGTTCTAGGAGTAATGCATTTTATGGCTTTTGTGGCATGGAAGGGAATCTAGTTTCTTGTTTTGAGTTTGAAGATTACATGTAGTCATGTTATCCATTGTATGACAGCTAATGGATATGGGGCTAGTGACTATCTAGTCCTCCCAGCCTATGATGTAAAAGTTTTATGTATTCCTTGTGAATAACAAGTTGTTGTTTTTTCAATGTGAAAAAAAATGTTATAAGATTTGGACTTTTCCAAGTTATCAACACCCAAATTAGATTATACAATCTTTGGTCAAATTTCAATTTTTGGTTGTTAAATTGCATTTTTTAATGCATAAATGGATTCAACACCCTCAAATATCCTTATTACACAACAACTTCTAGTTACAATTACAATGATTCTTCTCATTTTTTTACCACATTAACAAAAATGGTTGGAAAAACAAATTCATAAAATGTCCAAATCATAGACGTTTACAAAATTGCATATTCTTTAATTTGTCATAGTTTATACATATTACATAATATTTAAAGTTTAAATGTTATTTTCTTAATTGTAATACTTTTCCTTGGATTATTTAATCCAACGACATGTTGGAAAAAAATGGTTTTAATTAATGAATTATAACATTTTATAGAATTATTTAATTTAAAAAAGAAATAGTAAATTGATATGAGAATGAAGGTTTAGCTATAAGGGGTAGTCTAATTGTTTGACATTTTGCACTTTCTAGTGAAATTTAATCAGAGTGAATTTTTTTCTTCCAAAATATAAATTTTGGTGTTCAAATCACGTTTTTCAATGTATAAATGGATTCAGCATCCTCAAATACCCCAAGGGCATCGAGATTATGCAAGTTTAACAACTATCATATGCTTTTTTGGAAATTAATTTAAAAATTTTACGGTATTATGTCAAAAACAAACCTAAAAACGAGTTCGAAAAAGATTGAAAACAACTAATATTTAACATTTAGACTACTTCTTAGCTCTATAATATTGTGTTTAAACTTTTAGAAACGAATTGTATCTAAAGTGACTGTAAAAACAAGACTTGAACACATTGTTGACACATATCATAGTTACTTGACTAAATTACCATGGAAAAACACTCTCATAAGTTTAAGCATCTTATTACTTTGACCAAACCAAAATTGTTGCCTAAACCTTTTATTACTCTTCCAGAATTAGTGTAATACACCTAAAAATTGTTAATTTGATTATTTACTTTGAATATTTATTTTTTTATATTTTGACCAATAAAGTCAAAGTAAATCTAATGGAATTATTATGATTGATTAATTAAATACTGAGAGGACTTGGAACTGAAGTAGCCATTGAAAGAGTGTTTGTAGACCCATACAGAGAAATGACAAATGGCGAAATCTATTGAGTGAGAAATCAAGTGATGCGGGAGGAATATTCAATGACCAAGTTATAGGAAAAATACTATAAAATAGTATGTACATCGAATAAGCAGGAGGTTGGCGATGGATGGAGAAATAATTTATTGATGTAAAGAGATGGTGCATTGATTAGAATTTTCCCTTGTGGTTCAGCAAAATTGCTCGAGGGTTCTAGAGCAAGTAAGTTTTGGATTCTCTAGGAGTTGGTTGGGAGGAACAAAAGCTTCATTTCTATTTTCCTGATAGTAATGACAGTTCCTTACTAAAATTCATCTACTGTTTTAATATTGGTAATTACAGTGCAAAAGTAAATTATAGTTTTGAGTATGTTTTTTTCATAATTAGCTTCTTTTAAATTGTTTAAATACTANTTTAAATACAACCTATGTACTATTATCAAATCTCTATTTTAATACTATACATATAGAGATTTAGATCTGAACTTAAATATTAAATCATATTTAAAAAAATCCAAAGCAAACATTCAAATAGATCTAGGTATAATTAATAAACTAATTGCATCATCCTAGAGCCGAGTGGCTTCTCTTATAGATCTCCTCTCTGTGGAACAAATAAAAACCTAAGTGCATTTACAAATCTATGTTTCAGCATTCATATACCAAACAAAAAATCTAAAATAAAATGACTAGTTGAGACTTAAATAGAACCGAGATATCAACTAAGAAATACACGATCCAAACATAATTGTACATATGACAACTCAACTCTATTCCAATTTCTATATGTGAAGAAAAATATACATGTCGAAAAACTAAATAATTAACTAATGATTTAAAATATTCAAAGTAAGAACATCCAAGTAGATCTAAGTAAACAAATCACGACAAGTCAAGATTTTAATCAAGATAAATTGTATTTACAAATCTAGGACTCGACCTTCAGCCAAAACGGATCCACATCCAAAATAGTTTAAACTTTTAAACAAAAGTACAATATGTATAATCCATGATGGTCAAGTGTTAATCGTTCGAATATACCAAATTTCCATGAATCCCCAAATTGAAATACAAACCCAATATGGGTTGATAATCAAATTTATCTTAAAATTTTTGTTACAGGTTGTAAAGCCCTTTCTATCCCCAAAACCTTGAAAATAGAGTAACCCTAGAACTTAGCTTAACCATCACAATCAATGGAGACATACCTAGAACTGATACAAAGCCAAGTGTAAATTGAAGGAGCCGCGTCAGTGTGTATATGCATAAAAGGAAAATTTGCTAGCATAAATATAAAAAAGCACAGTCATATAATTTATAAACTTTTCCTAATATACAGATTGAAGGATAGGGTTCCTCACCTCAAGGAAGAGAAGGACAAAACTTGAGAGGAGGTAACCTTGTTGCCACTCTGGCATGGCCACACGCCAATCTTGCATCCACATTGTTGTTTCAAGAGTTATAATCTATCAATTAAATCATTTATCAAACTGCAAAATGTTTCATAAACATAAAATTTAAGCAAAAGTTACTTGGATTTAGGGATTGAGGCCATAAAGGCAATTCCATGATTATCCCAATCCTTTAGGTACCCTTGCATTGGCACCTTGGATTCACCTGCCAAAAACAAAGTTGTGATTTCAATACTTCTCATTCAAGTAATTTAAAATTGATTTCTTTCAAATAGACAAGTGCACTAGAGAGAGAGTTATACATTCACTAAAACCCAGAGGGACATGGGTTTTCTCCTCCTGGATTACCTCTCCTCCTTCTTCCCTATATAAGAAAACTAATCTGACTTAGCTTGGTTGAAATCCATGAAATATCATTATCCATTTAAGAGTAAAAAATTGAACCTCGGTTGCTTCATACATGTCAAAATCCTTTGCGGGTTTGGAAATCCTTTTCCAGAAATCGAAGGAAAGTATCCAAGCTACCACATGCAAAACAAGTAATGGTTGAGACTATGGAGAGAATAAATGGAAGCCACACGGTCATTAAACACCAATAGAAAACCTTTAAACAACTCAAAAATCGCAGTGTATAAAACAAGAAAACTATTGCATACCACCGAAGGGCAAGCATGGTTGCAACGCAGCACCATGGAATCTTTGAGCAATACCTCCAACAACCATTAACCTGAACCAAACAAAAAACCTTACGACCAAATGAATGAGTTCATAAAAACCCAAAAAATATCTTGAAAGACCAAAATCGGATCTAGGACAGATTGAGAGCCAGGATCAGTCCTCTCTACAAAAAGAACACAAGAAAAAATTAACAAATAATATGCATGGATGTGCTTTTAACTCACATCCAGGGTTTATGACAAGTATTTTAACACGCCAATAAAACCACATAAAACCCTTCACCTCGCAATTTTCCTCCACTTGTGACTCATGTGGCCACTTTCTAACCATGGCATAAACATTTTAACATAGTCATACATTACACCCCCTCATCAATAGAAAAGGCCGCGAGATTTTACACCATCTTATATAGCAATATGTTAGATAGAGTAAGGTTAAAATTAAGTAAGAAAAACATGGAGTTTATGTCTAATAAAAACTGTATATTGGGACTTAAGGTCCAAAGACTAGGATTTTAAATCCAATTTAGAAAACAAAACCAAACATTTCTTTAAACCGTAACAAATCACCTTGATAAGGTATACAACTAGTTGTTGTCTTAGTTTGGATTCAACACCGGATAGATGACAAGCCCTGTCGCAAAACATATAAGAAGACCAGTTGAATTATCCTTGCAAATAAGTAAAAAGGGATTTTACGACTGAGAAAAATATGTTGCGACATTAAGTATTTATGTTATAAACAATTTTTTTTAAATATGTAATTTACGGGTTTGTGACAGAATGGTATCAGAGCGCAGTTACAAGACTTGGCTTGAAAATAATAACACTCAAATTGATAATAAAATATAAAACTAACTCTATTTGTTATGGTTTGACTCTCTTTGCAAACAGGAAGAGAAGAATAACCTTGTTTTTGCAGAAATCATGGCACACTCTGGGAGTGTCTGCTAAAAAATAATCACATCCTAAAGATCCATAAAATAATGAAGAAGGTAACATTAGAGACGGTGAGATATGGGTAAATCTGAATGAAAGTACGAATGATAACCCATCTGAACTCCTACAAACAACAACAAATTTAAGGGAAGAACTGAAACAAGTTAAGGAAGATAATGAACGCATTTTAAAAGCATAGGAAGACATAAATAATGTTCAATTGACTAAACTGAATTAAATATGGAAAGAACTGCACCTTATAAATGTAAGGTAAGAAAACTACAATTTTCTAATCATGAGACTAAATTTTAAAGTGAAGAATCAGCCAAACATAGTAATGAAAAATATAAATATTCTAGTGAAAGTAGCGATAGTAATCAGCAGAAAAAGAAATACAAATTGTTTATGTTATATGTTTATTGTAATGTTACGAAGTCTAATATACAGATCTAAACACTAACTTGTGCAAATTTTATTAAAAATCTGATATAAAACTTGTATACATTCAGTAAATTTTTGGACTAGGCAAATAAAGGTATTTTACTAAGAAATTCATAGGCATGGAAGTAGGCAGAGGGAAACAACCAAGGAAACTTTCAGGATAGAGGAATCATATTCCCTAACACATTTAGATTGGGGACCATTTAGGTTTCAGATTCATCTATGTTGAAACTTACTTCCACGCTTATGGGTCACCCAACCGTGAAACTAGGAAGATTCTTTCAGATCCTTTATACCAGAAGCCTGGGGAAATTACAATAGGTGTTATCAAACATTTAAAATTCATCCAATTTTGTTTCAAAAATATCATAACAGTTCAAGAAATACTTGGGGCTTTTTGGGAGAAGTTGGGCAATTTTGGGCTGCGGAGGTCATGCGCAATGGAGGCTGCCCAAACAGTGTACGAAATAAAATAATTTTAAATATAGGGTTTTATGGACATAGGTTTCAATAAAAATAATTCATCATCTTACATAATCGCATTCGGATAAACAGAACTCTCAGAATTCATTAAACTGTAAAACTAGTCATTTTTAACTAGTCATCTAGCTAGGGTGCATTGAAAAGCATGAAATTCGTATCAGAAGTTTATCATACTTGAGAATGAAATTTATAAGAGATTAATACATATTTACTGAACATATTACATAACTCATACTCATGCTCAAGGCCATTACATCATTTACTAAGCAATAAATTGATAAAAAAAACCCTCATTTTAATGACAAATCAAGCTCATACATGGAATATTTAATATGTGAGCGTATTGGAAGGAAATATTTACAATATTATAGAGCTTTAAAACATATTTTTAATGTCTTATTCGCATGAAATATAATTGGAGGACTAACCACTCCAAATGGAGCTCAAAACAGTGGGCAGGAGGCACAAATCTACCATCATAATGGGATGGGAGCATAAGTGAATCTTCCATTTCACTGGAGATAGACTTCGCTGAGGAGAATATCTACAAAATACATCTAAATATTATATCATGTGCTGATATTCATCTTCTCCAACACCTTCAAATAAAATGAATGGGAGGAAGAAGAATGGGGAAGGAAGGAATTGGGGCACCTCTCCCAAAGGCTAAGGCACATATTTTAGTAGAAGCAATGCTTCACATAAACATAAATCAATCATAATACAAACCAAGTAAATGAGCTCGAATTGTCTTTTATAAACCTTTGTTGACTTGTTTAGCAGGTAGGTTACCTGTGAGAGCAAGTCATCCCCATAGAAACCCTAACCCTAGCCACATATGCACCCTCCTTGAGTAATTGGAAAGTAGGGACCATGTGAAGATGTTTCCCTATCTAAGTCATCCATACGACTTAGAAAATTTTCTCTCCTTAGGCCAATAGTTGTTTCTTTTATCTATGACAGCTTTTCTTCTTTCCCCTTCTTTTGAGATTGAGTTTCCAAAAGTAAACTGTGCCCTCCTTGTCAATTGTTTCCTACTTTTCCCTATGGAAGATTTTTTTCTTTCCTACTTTTGTCTCTAAATCTCCTAAAGGAAACTACGCCCTCCTTGTCAAATGTTTTCTTCTTTTGTCTCTTACTACTTTTCTGTGGCTTTTGGGCACTTTCCCCTTTTCCTCTCTAACTGCTTTTGTCATAAGGTTCCCAATTCTTCCTTCTTGGAAAGTTGGCTTTCCCAAGTGCCCTCCTAACATGGAAATTTCAAGTCCACATATTATTTGCACAATAATCAATAATGGAAATAATTAAAATCAAGTACATTCCTTAATAATAATTATTTAGAAAAAATTTCCCTAGGCTAATTAATTAATGCCACTTTGTCCCCCTAGGTGTTTAGCAAGGTCCATACTTTTTGTGGTCAAAATGTGGGGACATGACAGTCCCCCCCTCCCAAATTTGGTTGTCCTCAAGAAGAAGCACTCTAGAGTGCTACAATTTTCTCCACCATGTTTCTATTGCACCACTCTAATACTGGTCATTTCTCAAATGACCACCTATGATAATAAAAAAATTGTCCACCTAGTTGAGGAAATTGAGTAAAATTCTTGGATCCCACTTCCTCCTCTGCCAAGATCCAAATACTGTTGCTCCCTTTGTAAATATGTCATTCCCAAGAATGCCAGGGTCACATGGTATTTTATGCTCCATTCCACTCATCAGTAACAACAACAAAATTCCATCATCATAGAATATTAAAATCATGATGTGGAAATCATACCACCATACTGAAATTTGAGAACTCTTAATGCTAAATTGAAAATCTGTGAGACTTCCCCACCCAACATAGAATTCTTTATGTGCTTGATGCACATTAGCACTGAAGCTCACAGTTTTATTTTGCAATGAAATATGTGTGAGTCCCATGTCCAACCCCAATGGTTGTAGGAATCATCCAACCAACAAGGATGCCGAAACTTCTCACAATAAGATGGTTCATCACAATTATCTCCAAAAATGCAAGAAGGAAAAACAAATAAGTGTCCCCTCATCCATCCTAATAAAGTATTGACACTCCAACCAAAAGGTCCATGTGAACACTTCCAATGGCTCAACTCTCTACCATTGGTCAAAGGGTACAAGAATCCATCCAATTGTGTGGATTTTCTCCACCAAGACCACCTTATGCGTGATATTTTTTTCATCAACTCCTCTTGGCATTTTTCTTTCCCAGCTTCCTTCCACTGCTCATGAGAAGGAATTTTTCTAAAAGAAGACTCCATGTGTGACATGTAATATTCCACCCAATCCATATGTGGTTGATGGCATAAAGTAACAGAAATATGTGACTATGTGGCTGCTGGGAGGGTGATGGTGCATTCAGCAAGTCTTCATGAACACCTAGGAAAGCCTCCAGCTCTTCCTGTTGCACCAACAAGGAAAATTTCTTCTCCCAATTTCCATCCCCAATTAATGAGGATGAAATAGAAGTGTGGGTATAACTGTGAATCAAATATATGCAATACTTATCCACCCAACTTATGGCTTCCCCATATTCATCTTCATCTAAGTCTTCCATGGGGAAGAGATTCTTTCCAGAAAACAATTCCAGTTTTTTCTGGAAAATACCAAGTGCTTGGTTCTCATCAAACTTGTCTTCACAGTACTCAAGCACCTACAAACCCAAGTACATCTCATGATATTCCTCCATCTGTTCAAGAATGCAATCATCCTTGTGAAGATGGTTCAATGGTGTGTAGGAGGGTAGGTAAGATCTTTGCAACTTCTCATGAAGTTTCTCTATCTCCATCTTGGATTCTTGCAGTGCACATTGAGTGATCTTCAAGGAATTTTGGGTGGTGAACAACTCTTGGGTGAGCTTGAAAATTTCTTGTAAATCCTTCAAGGATTCTCCATGCAACACATCAGAAAGGTCAAACAAATCATCTCTATCAGAAATAAATTGTCAGAAGTCCCCTTGTATTGTATACAATTCCTTCCGCATCTCCTCCTTGACTTCACGAGAAAATAGATCTTTCAATGAACAGCTATCCAACATTGGTATGCCACTAAAGCATGTGTGTCTTGGAGAAGAAGTAAATACTTTTGAATATTCTTTTCATCCATATTCAAAGGCCAAGAAAATGAATGGGGTTCTGAGGAAAAACATCCCCTTCTTCTTTTTTGAGATTATCTTGCAGTGAGTTGCACTTCTCTTTATGAATATTTCTTTATGTGTTCCCACCTACAAGACTAGATAGCTCATATCTCTCCACAATGGTGATATTGGGATTTGTATTCTCACTGAGGTTAAGCCTTTCCTCTGATGTGTCTTTAACTTCATCATGCTACAAGAGAGTCCAAAAATATGAACTATGTTCATCCCTTTGCATCATATTTTTCTTCTTTAGATTTGCTAGTTCACACCCAACTGGTGGATGCTTGTCTTCCACTTCACTAGGAATTTCAGATGATGATATCAAATCTAATCTATTTTCTTCTTTTGGATCTAATCCAAAATATCCCTTATCATCATTGACAGTATCATCCTCCTTTGCATTGATTTTGGGTTCACTAACAGAAAAACTAGGAGCAAATTCATATCCCTAACAATTGTCCTTCATCTTGCAGTCCTCATATGCAGGTGAAGTATTTACATCCTTCCATGGATCAAATGGTTCCAGATGTACATGGATGCTACAGAAATCATAAATTTTACTATCCATGTTCTTCACCTTATCCTCTTTCTATATAGATACTTTGGTGTCTTGCTCTTCCACCAAAATTTCTGGTTCATACCCAAGCGGTGTGGCCTTGTCTTCTTCTTCCTATTGTGGCTCCCAAGGTAACATTAACTCTGATTTGTAATCTCCTTTTGGATATTATCAAAAAGGTGTCTCTCCACCCATACATGATCCCACATCTCTATCATTTATTTGCAGATCACCCACCAAGAACCTTGCATTGCATTCAACTTCAACTTCATGGATTTGTGTCTCTGCTTCATTTCTCTTCTCCTTCAAGGAACTTGAGGCTTCTTCATTAACATGTTCACTTTAATTGTTTTTTGGAAAAAATCCAAACATCCTCTTACTTTTTGGACAAGCATATAGCTTTGATGAATCTTCCTTCTTTCCTCCTCTTTTGGCTCCAGGATGAAACCTTCTAGTGTCCACTTCCGTGCACACTTCATCAACCATTTGTGTAGTTCTTTTCAATTTTGTTCTACTATAGGGATCTCTGAAAAACTTATCTACCTAAATATTGCAGTACTCTCAAAAATAAAGGGCCTCCCTTATCTCTTCTTTCAAATCATAGTACTCCATGGAGTACTAGAAGGATTCCTTAAGGTTTATTCCATTGAACATCTGGTCATTGATACATGGAGATCTATGCAAAATGGAATCATCATAAAATGGAAGCCCTAGATAATCCATATCATTCCCACTACCTCTACCTGAGGTACTACATGAGGGCTCTTCATAGCCTTCTTCCTCATATTGATCAAGGTCTTCTTCATACATGTTGTAGTATTCTTTATACTACACATCAAAGTCTTGCTCAAAGTATGGTAGGAGCCTCATGGCTACAACTTTATTCATTGAGAGATTTCGCACCACAAGAAGATACAAGGAAATATATTTGATACCATTGTAATTTTTCAAATTCTAATATGCATATATGAAGACTAACTTGCTGCATATTTAATTAAAAATATGATATAAAAATTTAGGACCGATAAATCAACAACCAAGGAATATTTTAGGACCAACCAAGAAATATTTTAGGACCAATAAATAATCTTCCATAACACATTTATATCAGGGACCATTTAGGTTTCAGAGTCATCTATGCTGAAACTTACTTCCATGCTTCTAGGTCACCCAACCATGAAACTAGGAAGATTATTTAAAATCCTTTCAACCAGGGGCTTGGGGAAATTAACAGAGGTGTTATTAGACATTTAAAATTCACACAATGATTTTTCATACATATCATAACATTTGAACAAATACTTGGGGCTGTTTGGGAGAACTTGAGCAATTTTGGAAATTTTGGCATGCAGAGGTCCTGCACAGAGGAGGCTGCCCAAAAAAGTGTATGAAATCAAATAATTTGCAATATGAAGATTTTTATGTATATATGTTTCAATCAAAATCATTCATCATCTTACGAAATCACATTCGGATAAAAAGAACTTCCAAAATTGATACAAAATTGATAAAACTGTAAACCTAGTCATTTTTAACTAGTCGTCTAACTAGGGTTTATTGAAAAGCATGAAATTCATATCAGAATTTTATCAGAACTGAGAATGGAATTTATAAGAGCATAATACATCTTCACTGAACATATTACATCACTCGTACTCATGCTCAACTCCATTACATCATTTACTAAGCAATAAACTGATCAAAAACCCTCATATTAATGACAAATCAAGCTCATACATGGAAGATTTGATATGTGAGCGTATTGGACAGAATTATTTACAATTTTACATAGTTTTAAAACATATTTTTAATGGATTTTTCACATTAAATATAATTGGAGGACTAATTCCTCCAAATGGAGCTCAAATCAGTGGGCAGGAGGCCCAGATTTGACATCAGAATGGGATGGGAGCGTAAGTGAAGCTTCCACTTCATTGGGGCTCGAATTCACTGAGGATAATAGCTGAAAAAGATATCTGAATCTGATATCATGGGATGATATTCAGCTTCTCCAACACCTGCAAAGAAAATGAATGGGAGGAAGAAGAATGGGGAAGGAAGAAATTGGAGCACATCTCCCAAACACTGAGGCACATCTCTTAGTAGAAGCAATGCTTCACATAAAAATCAATAAATCATAAGAAAAACTGAGTAAATGATCTTGAATTATCTTTTTATAAACCTTTGGTGACTTGTTTAGCAGGTAGGTGACTTGTGAGAGCACGTCATCCCCATAAAATCCCTAACCCTAGCCACATACGTGCCCTCCTTGAGTAATTGGAAAGTAGGGACCATGTGAATATGTTTCCATGTCCAATTCATCCATACAACTTAGCAACTGCACCCTCCTTGGGCCAATAGTTGTTTCTTTTATCTACAAGAACTTTTCCGCTTTTCCCTTCTTTTGAGACTGAGTCTCCAAAAGAAAACTGTGCCCTCCTTGTCAATTGTTTCATGCTTTTCTCTATGACAGCTTTTCTAGCTTTCCTGGTTTTGTCTCTGAGTCTCCAAAAGGAAACTGCACCCTCCTTGTCAAATGTTTCATGCTTTTGTCTCTGACTGCTTTTCTGCGGATTTTGGGCACTTTCCTCTTTTCCTCTTTGACTGCTTTTGTCATAAGGTTTCCAATTCTTCCTTCTTTTCAAGTTGGCTTGCCCAAGTGCCCTCCTGACATGGCAAGCTCAATTCCACATATTATTCGCGCAATAATTAATAATGGAAATAATTAAAATCAATTACATTCCTTAATAATAATTATTTAGCAAAACATTCCCTAGGCTAATTGATTAATGCCACTTTGTCCCCCTAGGTGTTTAGCAAGGTCCACACTTTTGATGGTCAAAATGTGGGGACAAGACATTTACCTCATATGTTTAAAGAGAGAATCAAATATGATAATCCGAGAACCCTAGAAGACTCCATGAGAAAACCAAATTTATGCTATGATCAAAATAAAAACAAGCAAGAGAACATACCTAATTGGAAAAATAAAAAACGAGAAAATTTTGAACAGAAAAAATAAAGGTACTAAGTTTTATATGAACTTTGGGAATAATTATCGGAGATACCAAAGGAATAATTTTAAAAATTATAAACAACAGAATCCTACAGCAATAAAAGAAAGTGAAATAACCACTACTTTTAATAAAAATACTGCACAAAGGGAACCATTAAAATGTTGGGAATGTGGTGAACCACGCTGCTTTAAAGATTGTTTTGTAAGAAAGAAAGGTCTTAATAACATACATAAAATTCAAGAAGCTACTACAGTGAAATATATAGAGAGGATCATGCCTAAAAATCATTGCAGCATTGGAGAACATGCAAGCAAATCATCAAACACCTATGGTCGAAATCAAAGGTATGTTAAAATACAAAGCAATTTCTATATTGATTGATCTAGGTGCAAGTTTAAGTTATGTATCCCCAAGAATTGTAGAGCTATACAAGTTACATCAAGATAAATTTGAAAATTATTGGTTAGTTCAACCTGCTACATGCACAAAGGAAATGTCACTAGCTTCGTGAAAAAGACTGATTTTATTATGAATGGATTAAAAACACATGTTGAACTAAATATTTTACCTCTAGGATGTTATTATTTACTGATAGGAATGGATTGGTTAGACAAAAATAGATTTATTCTAAATTGTTATGATAAAACATTCTCATGCTTGGATAATAAAGGTAATACTATAGTCGTAAAAGGAATTCCTAGGAAAGTTACCATAAGAAAAATTTCAGCCTTACAAATGAAAATATATGTTCGTAAAGGTTGCAATTTTTTTGCAATTTACATAATGTAAAACAAAGAGAAAAATAATCATACTTAAAATAGAAGAAATATCAATTTTAAAGGACTTTAAAGATATATTTTTGGAAGAGATTCCCGGACTACCTTTGAAAAGCGATATAGATTTTACAATTGATTTGGTACCAAGGGCAGTACTAGCATCAAAGGCCCCCTATGGCATGAATATAGTAGATATTAATAAATTAAAATCACAAATACTGGAATTAATCGATAAAAATGCATTCAACCTAGTGCTTCCCCTTGGGGAGCACCGGCTTTTTTGTAAAGAAAAATGATGGAACTCTATGGTTGTGTATAGATTATAGACAACTAAATAAAATGACAATTAAAAATTAATATCCTTTTCCTCAGATTGACGATCTATTTGATCAGTTATGAGGTGCAACATTATTCTCAAAAATAGACTTGAGATCCAGATACCATCAAGTACGGATCAAGGATGAGGATATCTTTAAGACTGCTTTTAGAACCAAATATGGTCATTATGATTTTGTCATAATTCCCTTTGGGTTAACAAATGTCCTGTCATCTTTTATGTGTTTACTGAATAGTACATTAAGTAAATACTTAGATAAATTTGTAGTTGTCTTTATTGATGACATATTAATCTATTCTAAAAATAAACAAGAGCACTAGGAACACTTAAAAATAATCCAACAAGTATTAAGGGAACATCAATTGTTTGTTAAGTTTAGCAAGTGTGACTTTTTCAAAAACGGGATTCAATATCTATGACATGTGGTGTCTAAGAATGGGATATCAGTATATCTCGATAAAATTAAAGCTATCACTGAATGGCCTATTCCAAAGAACGTAACCGATATAAGATCATTTATGGTGATTACTGGATATTACAATCAATTCATTAAAGGATTTTATAAGATAGCATACCCTATAAGTTCATTACAAAAGAAAGGTAAGAAAATTGATTGGAACAAAAAATGTGGAGATAGTTTTAATAAATTAAAATATTTATTAACAATAGCTCCTGTGCTCGCACTTTAAGGAGAGCTAAACCACCAAAACCTAACATCTCCAATGAAGAATACAGGGCCCTCAAGGAACTCAAAAAGAACGATCAAATTGTCATCTTGAAGGCAGATAAAGGTGGAGCCACTATTACCCTCAATAAAGAAGACTATGTGGAAAAAATGAAAACCCATTTGGATCTTAGTGGCTGCTATAAAAAACTCCATAAGAATCCTCTCTGTCGCATTACAAAAGAAGTTACAGGAACCATTAAGAAATCATCCATAGATGATGTAATAAAGAAAAAACTCCCTACTTCTGATCCGTTGATCCCTAGGATATATGGGCTCCCCAAGAACCACAAACCAAGTGTTCCACTTTGGCCCATATTAGACACCATAGGCTCCCCTACCTATAGGCTTGACAAACACCTTGCAAACAAATTAAATCCCTTAGTAGGAAAATAAAGCTCCTTTGTCAAAGATTCCTCATTCTTCGTTGAGAAAATAAAAAACCAACATTTGGATGAGAACAAGCTTCTCCTAAGCCTAGACGTCGTATCCCTCTTCACAATGATTCCCATAGGCGAGGCAATCAAATTCATTAAGAACCTTACTGACTATGAAATAGCTGAGTTAGTAGGCTTATGTCTTAAATCCACCTTTTTCAGCTTTCAAGGAGAGCTTTACGAACAAACGTGCAGGGTATCCATGGGCTCTGCTCTCTCACCAATTATAGCCAACCTCTTCATGGAAAACTTCGAACAAAAATCTCTATCCACAGCACAATTAAAACCTGAGTGGTGGTCAAAGTATGTGCATGACACATTCTTAATTTGGGCACACGGAAGGGATGAGCTGGGTAAATCCGTGGATCACCTTAATAAACAATCCGACTCCATCAAATTTACAATGGAGTTGGAAGAAAGTAATTTCCTACCCTTTCTTGATACACTAATTATCAGGAAACAAAATGGGGATGTATCTCATAAGGTGTATAGAAAGAAAACCCACACTGAGCAATACCTTCATGCTCTTTCACATCATCATCCACAACAAAAAATGGGAGTTATGAATACCATGATCACCAGAGCCATTAATATTTCTGATACAGAACACCTTGAAGCTAAGAAAGAACACTTGCATAACGTGTTCTCAAGTAATGGCTATGACTCATACCAAATCAGGAGGGCTTTTTCCAAAACAGAAAAATCTACACATCTCAAGGAAAAGAAGGTAGGTGAACACAAGGTTTTTCTTCCTTACATTCAAGGTGTGACGGATAGGATTGCAAAAAAATTGAAGAAGAAGAGTATCGACTCTACGTTCTCACCCTTAAACAACATCAAAAAGCTACTAAAAATAGTCAAAGACCCCATTGACCCTTCCCTAAAAAAGGGTGTTTACATGATTCCATGTGAATGCGGGAAGGCCTATATCGGTGAAACGTGGAGATCCATCAAAACAAGAGTGAAAGAACACTGCGCAGACATCTAGCTGAAAAGGACACAGAAATAGGCTTTAGCCCAACACTCCCATGGCACATAACACCCAATTAGGATAGAAGACATGAAAGTGCTTACTTACGTTGATAATTGGTCCTTGAGAAGGATCAGGGAGCCAATAGAAACAGTAAAACACTCCAATTGTTTGAATAAGGATGATGGCCTAACCGTCAGCAGGTCGTGGCTCCCTAACCTTTCTCAATTGAACCAAACAAACTAATTAATCTCCCGATTAACAAAACCTAAAAAGTTTTTTGAACTTTTAGTTTCAACCTTAAAACCTTTATTAAATTTTTTTTATTAAATTTAAACCTTTATTAAAACTTAATTAAAATTAAAATTTAATTAAAAAGTAAATAAGTTAAAGATTATCAACCTTAAATAAATAAAAAAATTTAATAAAAAACTAGCTTAAAATTAAAAAAAAAACTAAACTAAAGATTTATACTAAGTATAACTCTACATAACAATTGTATGAAAACTTTTAATTATTTAATTATAAATTAATTAAATATAACTCTAATAACTTAATTATAAATTAATTAAATATAACTCTAATAACTTTCTTAGGTTCCTAAACCTAACAATTTTTAAAAACAATTAAAATTAATAAAATAGTTTTAATTTTAAAAAAGTCAATTGTTCCTTAATAACTGTTTAATTATTTTAAAAACTTTATAATAGAGGACTATAAACATTAATTAAAATTTTAATATCTTAATTAAAATTACAATAAAAAACAGTATATTATATTATAACATTGCATTATATTATAACATTATACTACATTTTGACATTATATTAAATTACAAACATTATTTATAACATTATTGGATAACATTTTATTATAAACAATAATTAAAATTAAAATTAAACATTTCATTAACTCAAAATTATAAATTTATAATAAAAACTTCATTAAAACCCTAGCTGTCGGCTTCTTATGACTGATCTATAATTATATGAAGTAAGATCCATTGATCATCTCAGGCATCGATAATGTCCTGAAGATGAGCCAAGGATGGCTTGAAACGTTGACAATATACCTTTACTTACCGCAGATTCTCCACAAGATGCCATTAGCAATCACTGCGAATTCTCAGCCAAAACTATTGTTGATCCATTTAAAGATTGTGTTGTATGTACGGATGCATGCAAATAATTTCTAGGTGGAGTACTAATTCAGGAAAATTATGTCAATCATATTGTCTAGGAAGCTAAAGGAACACGAGAAGAATTATTCTACTCATGACCTAGAATTAGCTACTATTATTCATACGCTTAAAATGTGGTGGCACTATCTCATCGGAAGCAGAATCTTATTAATGTCTGGCGGTATTAGTTTGAAATACGTATTTGATCAACGTAATCTTAACGCTAGACAAACTAGATGGTTATCATTTTTAAGTGAATATGATTTTGAAATAAAACATATAAAAGGAAAAGAGAATAAGGCGGTGGATGCTCTAAGTCGTCATGCAAACTTGTTGTATGCAATAACATCCAGTGTGTATGAAACATATTTAGAAGATAAAATTAAAAATGCAGAAAGATTTGATAAACAATATCATAAATTAAAAGAGAATATGGTAGGAAATGAAGTAAAATAGACAAAAATATATTATAGTCAGAGTAAAAAAGGGTTATTATTACACAAAGGAAGATTATATATACCTAATTCAGAAGATATTAAGTTAATTATTATGGATGAATTACATAAAATACCCTATTCAGGACACCCGGGATATCAAAAAATGATTACCATGACAAGGAAGGATTTCGTTTGGCGTAATATGAAAAAGGAAGTAGCAGAATATTTAGCACGATGTATTGAATGTTAACAGGTAAAGGTTGAACATCAACATCCATCTGAATTATTACAGCCATTACCTATTCTAGAATGGAAATGGGAAATTATCAGTACGGATTTCATAATTAGGTTACCTAAAAAATTTAATCAACACGACTCAATCATGGTCGTGGTAGATAAACTAAATAAGGAAGCTCACTTTGTTCCAATAAACTCTACATATAAGGATATTAACATTGCTGATATATTTATGAAAGAAAATTTCAGATTGCATGGTGTACCTAATATATTAATCTCAGACAGATATGCAAAATTTACGGGAAATTTTTGGAAATCGTTATTTAAGTGATTAGGCATGCAATTACATTTTAGCATTGCATATCATCCTCAAACCGACGAAAAAATAAAAAAGAGTAAATTAGGTTTTGGAAGACATGCTTAGAATGTACGTAATGCATAAACCAGGTAAGTGGAAGGATTTTTTTCATTTGGTATAATTTGCGTATAACAATGATTTTCAAGCTTTAGTTGCATTAAGTCCATTTGAGATTATGTATGGACGAAAGTGTAATACTCCAATTTCTTGGATCAATTCCTTCGACAGTCTTATGTTAGGACCTGACATATTAAAATATATGGAACTAACAGTGAAACAAGTACAACATGATTTGAAGGTTGCCCAAGACAGGAAAAAAATTTATGTCAACTTAAAAAGAACTCCACGAGAGTTCCAGGTAGGAGATCATGTTTATGTGAAGGTAAAACCTAGAAAGAGCTCCTAAAGCTTGGGAAAATACTCAAAATTGGTGCCCAGGGATTGTGGACCATTTGAAATTTTAGCAAAAATTGGACTAGTGGCATATCAACTAGCATTACAACCTATAATAAAAGTAAATAATGTTTTTCATGTTTCAATTTTAAAGAAATATGTTATGATGATACTCATGTGATTGAATGGAATGTTATACAGGTTGAACCCAAAGGAGAATTTCAATTGGAACCGAAACATATTCTCGACAGGAGAGAACTTTTACTCTGGAATCATACCATCAAAAAATCCAAGGTGCAATGGAAGCACCTTAGTTCATAGGAGTCCACTTGGGATTTGGAAAGTAATATGCGGGAAGCATATCCAATTCTATTTCAGAATGAAATAATGGAAGAATAAAAAGAAAAAAATAATAATGACACCGAGGACAATGTTATCCTTTAAGGGGAGGTGTATTTAATATACATAACAATTGTTAATTAGTTTATTTACTTTTTTTTACAAATAAATTCAAATAAATGTAATGGAATTATTATTATTGATTAATTAAATAACTAAGAGGACTCAGAACTGAAGTAGTCATTAAAAGAGTATTTTATCACCTACAAGGGAAAATGGCAAGTGGAAAAAACTGTTGAGTTAGAACTCAAGTGATGCAAGAGGCATCTTCCCCAAAATCAAGCCAAGAATCCTTGTGGAGAACTAAATAGAAGGAGGAATCTTCTCCAAAGTCAAGTCAAGACTCCTTGTGGAGCACTAAAGAGCAGGAGGCTCATAAATGACCAATTTCTGGGAAAATACTATAAAATATTATGTCCATCAAATAAGAAGGAGATTGGCAATGGAATGGGAAATAATCAATTGATGCAAAGAGATGGCGAATTGATCATAATTTTCCCTTGTGGTTCAACAAACATGCTCGGGGGTTCTAGAGAAAGTAAGTTTTGGTTGCTCTAGGAGTTGGTTGGGAGGAACGTGAGCTTTAATTTTGTTTTCCCAACAATGGTGACAGGTTCCTTACTAAAATTCATCTACTGTTTTAGTATTGCTAATTACAGTTCAAAAATATATTATAATTTTGAGCATGTTTTTTGATAATTAGCTTCTTTTAACCTGTTTCAATACTATTCTTATTTTATACTTTGTTTGTAGTTAGATTGCTTATGCAAAGAAATGGAGAAATCGTAATTGCTTTTCCTACAAATATATCAAGAAATTTTTAATTATAAACTATAAAAAACTGTTGTAGAATGTTCCAATATATATATATATATATCAAACCCTTCATTCTTCAAGCACTTTACAGATAAGATAAGTAGAGTCGAGAGGATTCCCACAGAAGCTTTATCTATGTATAATCTAAATACAACCCATTTACTGTTATCAAATATCCTTTTTAATAACTATACATATAGATATTTAGATCTCGACTAAAATGTTAAATAATATTTAAATGTATCCAAAGAAAACAACCAAATAGATCTAGGTATAATTAATAAACTAATAGCAACATCCTAGAGCCGAGTGGCTTCTCTTAGAGATCTATCTGTGTAACAAATATAAGCCTAGGTACATTTACAAATATATGTTTTAGCATTCATATATCAAACAATAGGTCTAAAATAAAAGGACTAGATGAGACTTAAATAGAACCAAGATATCAACTAAGAAATACATGATCCAAACATAACTGTACATACAACTACTAGACTTTGTTTCAACTTCTACATGTCAAGAAAAATATACATATTCAAAAACTAAATAATTAACTAAGGATTTAACATATTCAAAGTAAGAACATCCAAATAGATCTAAGTAAACAAACCACGACAAGTCAATATTTTAACAAAGATCAATTATATTTACAACTCTAGGAATCAACCTTTAGCCAAAAAATATCCACATCCAAAATAAGTTAAACTTTTAAACAAAAGGTCAATCTATATATCCACGATGGTCAAGCATTAATAGTTCGAATATACCAAATCGCCATGAATCCCCAAATCGAAATACATACCCAATATGGGTTGATAATGAAACTCATCTTAACATTTTCATTAGAGGTTGTAAAGCCCTTTCTTTCCCCAAAACCTTGAAAATTGAGTAACCTTGGAACTCAACTTAACTGTAACAATCAATGGATGCATACCTGGAATTAATACGAACCCAACCAAGTGTACATTGAAGGAGTCGCATCAGTGTGTATATGCATAAAAAAAATCTTCTAGCAGTAGTATAAAAAAAATAGTCATATAATTTATAAACTTTTCCTAATAAACAGAGTGAAGGATAGGGTTCCTTACCCTAAGGAAGAGAAGGACAAAACTTGAGAGGAGGTAACCTTGTCGCCACTCTCACATGGACATGCACCAATCCTGCATCCACATTGTTGTTTCAAGAAATATAATCTATCGATTAAGACATTTATCAAACTGCAACATGTTTTATAAACCTAAAATTTATGTGAAAGTTATCTGGATTGAGGCATTGATATTGTAAAGGCAATGTCGTGCTTATCCCAAGCCTTTAGGTACCTTTGCATTGGCACCTTGGCTTCACCTACAAAAAAAAAGTCACGACGTTAATACTTCTCATTCAAGTAATTTAAAATCAATTTCTTTCAAATAGACAAGTGCATAGGAAGAGAGAGTTATACCTTCGCTAAAAAAATAGAGGGCCATGGGTTTTCCCCTCCTGGATTCCCTCTCCTCCTTCTTCCATGTACAATCAAACTAATCCAAGTTAGATTGGTTGAAATTCATGAAATATTATTATCTATTTAAGAGTAAAAATTTAAAGTTAGTAGCTTCATACCTGTTAAAACCCTTTGCAGGTTTGGAAAGCCTCTGGCATAAATTGAAGGCAATTATCCAAGTTACCACATGCAAAACAAGTAATGGATGAGACTGTGCAAAGAAGAAATGACAGCCACATGGCCATTAAAAACCAATATAAAACCTTTAAACAACTCAAAAAACACATTGTATAAACCAAGAAAACTATTGCAAACCTTCGAAGGGAAAGCATGGTTGCAGCGCAGCACCATGGAATCTCTGAGAAAAACATCCAAGAACTATTAACTTAAACCAGATAAAAACCCTTACGACCAAATGAATGAGGTCATAAAAACCCTACAAATCTCTCCAACAACAAGAATCAGATCAAGGACAGATGGACGGCTAGGATCAGTCCTCTCTACAAAAATCACGTGAGGAAGCCTTATCAATTAATATGACTGGGTGTGTTATCAACTCGCAGCCAAGGTTTATGATAAATATGTTAACAAGTCATTAAAATCACATTAAACCCTTCACCTCACAATTTTCCTCCACATGTGACTCTCGTGGCCACATGCTAACCATGGCATAAACATTTTAACATAGTCATACCTTACACCTCGTCATCAATTGCAAAGGCCACAAGATTTTACACCATCATATATACCAATATTGTATATAGAGTAAGGTTAAACTTAATTAAGAAAAACTATAGCTTGGGAATTAAGGTCCAGAGACTAGGATTTTAAATCCTATGTAGAAAACAAAACCAAACATCTCTTTAAATCGTAACATATCACCATGATAAGGGATGCAACCAGTTTTCATCTTAGCTTAGAGTCAACACTGGACGAATGACAAGCCCTATCACCAAACATATAAGAAGACTAGTTAAATTATCATTGCAAATAAGTAAAAAGGGATTTTACGACTAAGAAAGATATGTTGCGACAATAAGCATTTATGTTATAAACATAAACAATGTATTATTATGTAATTTACGGGTTTGTAACAGAATGGTATCAGAGCACATTTACAACACTTGGCCTGAAAATCCCTACACTCAAACTAATAATAAAACATAAAACTAATTCTATTTGTCATGGTTTGACTCTCTTTGCAAACAGGAAGAGAAGAATAACCTTGTTTTTGAAACAATCATGGAAGATGTGTGAATGTATGCTCAAGAATAATCACATCCTAAATATCCAGAAAACAATGAAGAATGTAACATTAGAGACATTGAAATCTAGGTAAATATAAATGAAAGTAGAAATGATAACACATATGAACTCGTACAAACAGTAAAATATTTAAGGGCAGAACTGAAACGAGTTAAGGAAGATAATGAACCCATTTTTAAAGCACGGGAAGAATTAAATAATGTTCTTATAACTAAAATGCATAATAATGAAGAAGAAAAAAAATAAAGGACCTAAATTAAATATGACAAGAACTGCACCTTATAAATGTAAGGTAAGCAAACTTGAATTTTCTAATCATGAGACTGAATCTTCAAGTGAAGAATCAACTAAACATAGCAATGAAAAATATAAAGATTCTAGTGAAAGTAGCGATAATAATCAGTAGAAAAAGAAATAAAAATTGTATGGATAAATTTGTTGTGAATTAAAAAAGATCAAACCTGCTATGTTCAATGGAGAAATCGAAAAAGGAGAAAAAGCAGAAGCTTGGCTATCTAGGATGAAACAGTACTTCCATATTTATAATTATTCTAATGAACTGAAAGCAAAAATGACAATTTATAATTGGACAGGAAAGGATGATATATGGTGGAAAGATGTAAAGAAAGTAAAAGCAATAAAGAACGTTATGTAACTTGGAAAAATTTTAAGAAATATTTATCAGAACGGTATTACGAAGAAAAATCTAAATAATTATATGAATTACGATTAGGTACAATGACTATGAAGAAACTTTGCAACAAATTTTTAAGTTTATTGCGTTATAAACCTTATATTATTGATGAAAAACAAAAAATTCAATGTTTCCTTAGTTTTTTACCTCTTACGTTTAAAGAGAGAATCAAATATGATAATCCGAAAACTCTGTAAAAGGCATGAGAAAAACAATTTTTTGCTATGATCCAAATAAAAAACAAATGAGAGAACATGCCTAATTGGAAAAATAAAAGACGTGAAAATTTTGAACAGAAAAAGAAAGGTACTAACTTTTATAAGAACTCTAGGAATAATTATTAGGGATACCAAGGGAATAAGTTTAAAAATTATAAACAACAGAATCCTACAGCAATAAAAGAAAGGGAAATAACCACTACTTTTGACAAAACTATTGCACAAAGGGAACCATTAAAATGTTGGGAATGTGGTGAACCACATTACTTTAAAGATTGTCCTGTAATAAAGAAAGGTCTTAAATTCTTAATAACATACATACAAATCAAGAAGTTTCTACAGTGGAAGATATAATGAGGAGCATGCCCAGAATCAGTGCAGCATTCGAGAACAGGAAAGCATATCATTAAACATCTATGGTCGAAATCGAAGGTATGTTAAAATATAAATAAATTTATATAATGATTGATCCAGGTTCAAGTTTAAGTTATGTATCACCAATAATGTAGAGCTATACATTTTACAGCAAGATAAATTTGAAAAGTCTTAGTTAGTTCAACTTTTTACAAGCACAAAGCGAAAAGTCACTAGCTTCACGAAAAAGTGTGATTTTATTATGAATGGCTTAAAAACACATGTTGATCTAAATATTTTACCTCTGGATCTTATGATTTACTGAAAGGAATGGATTGGTTAGAGAAACATAGTTCTATTCTAAATTGTTATGATAAAACATTCTCGTGCATGGATATAAAGGTAATACTATTGTCGTAAAAGGAATTCCTAGGAAAGTTACCATAATAGAAATTTCAGCCTTTCAAATGAAAATGTATGTTCATAAAGGTTGTAAATTTTTTACAGTTTACATAATGGACAACAAAGAGAAAAATAATCAACTTAAAATAGAAGACATCAATTTTAAAGGACTTTAAAGATATATTTTCAGAAGAGATTCTTGGACTACCTTTGAAAAGAGATATAGATTTTACAATTGATTTAGTACCAAGGGTAGTATCAACATCAAAGGCTCCCTATCAGATGAATATACTAGATATTACTAAATTAAAATCACAAATACAAGAATTAATTTATAAAAAATACATTTGACCTAGTGTTTCCCCTTGTGGGGAACCGGTTTTGTTTGTAAAGAAAAAAGATTGCATTCTACGGTTGTGTGTAGATCATAGACAACTAAATAAAATGACAATTAAAAATTGATATCATTTTCCTCAAATTTATGATCTATTTGATCAGTTTCGATGGGCAACAATCTTCTAAAAAATAGACTTGAGATCCAGATACCATCAAGTATGGATCAAGGACGAGGATATCTTTAAGACTGCTTTTAGAACCAAATACGGTCATTATGATTTTGTCATATTTCCCTTTGGGTTAACAAATGTCCTGGAAGCTTTTATGTGTTTAATGAATAGTACATTAAGTAAATACCTAGATAGATTTTCAATTGTCTTTATTGACGACATATTAATCTATTCTAAAAATAAACACGAGCACTAAGAACACTTAAAAATAATCCTACAAGTATTAAGGGAACATCAATTATTTGTTAAGTTTAGCAAGTGTGACTTTTCAAAAATAGGATTCAATATATATGACATGTGGTGTCTAAGAATGGGATATCACTAGATCTCGATAAAATTAAAGCTATCACTAATGGCCTATTCCAAAGAGAGTAACCGATATAAGATTATTTATGGTGATTATTGGATACTACCATAAATTCATTGAAGGATTTTCTAAGATAGCATACCCTATAACTTCATTACAAAAGAAAGGTAAGAAATTTGATTGGAACGAAAAATGTGAAGAGAGTTTTAATAAATTAAAATACTTATTAACAACAGCTCCTATTCTAAATATTGTTGATTCATTTAAAGATTTTGTTGTGTGTATAGACACGTGCAAATAATTTCTAGGTGGATTACTAATTCAGGAATAATATGTCATATCCTATGAGTCTAGGAAGCTAAAGGAACACGAGATGAATTATGCTACTCATGACCTAGAATTAGTTGCTATTATTCATGCGCTTAAAATGTGGCAGCACTACCTCATCGGAAAGAGATTCTTATTAATTTCTGACAATATATGTTTGAAATACTTATTTGATCAACATAATCTTAACGCTAGACAAGCTAGATGATTATCATTTTTAAGCGAATATGATTTTGAAATAAAACATATAAAAGGAAAAGAGAATAAGGTAGCGGATGCTCTAAGTCTTCATGCAAACTTGATGTATGCAATAGCAAGAAGCAGGTATGAAACAGATTTAGAAGATAAAAGTAAACATGCAGAAAGATTTGATAAATAATATCAGAAATTAAAAGAGAAGACGATAGAAAATGAAGTAAATTGGATAAAATAGATTATAGTCTGAGTAAAAAAGGGGTTATTATTACATAGGAAGATTATATATACCTAATTTAGAAGATATTAAGTTAATTATTATGGATTAATTACATAAAAGACCTTATTTAGGACTCCCAACATATCAGAAAATGATTACCATGACAAGGACGGATTTCTTTTGGCCTAATATGAAAAAGGGAGTAGCATAATATTTAGCACGTTGTATTGAATGTCAATAGGTAAAGGTTGAATTTTCAGCATCCATTTGGATTATTACAGTCATTACATACTCCATAATGGAAATGGGAAATTATCAGTATGGATTTCATAACTTGGTTACCTAAAAATGTTAAGCAACACAACTCAATCATGGTTGTGGTAGATAAACTAAGTAAGGCAGCTCACTTTATTCCAGTAAAGTATACATATAAGACTATTAACATTTCCGGTATATTTAAGAAAGCAATTTTCAGATTGTATGGTGTACCTAAGATAGTAATCTCGAACAGAAATGCAAAATTTATGGGAAAATTTTGTAAATATTTATTTAAGGGATTAGGCACGCAATTAAATTTTAGCATTGCAGATCATCCTCGGACCAATGGATAAACAGAAAGAGTAAATCGAGTTTTGGAAGACATGCTTAAAATGTACGTAATGGATAAACCAGGTAAGTGGGATGATTATTTGCATTTGGTAGTATTTGTGTATAACAATCATTTTCAAGATTCAGCTGGATTATGTCCATTTCAGATTCTGTATAGACTAAAGTGTAATACTCCAATTTATCGAAGCAGTCTCGTCGATATACTAATGTTAGGACATGGCATATTAAAAGAAATAGAATTAATAGTGAAACGGGTACAGTATAATTTGAAGGTTTCCCAATATAGGAAAATAAGTTATGTCAAGTTAAAAAGAACTCCATGAGAATTCCAGGTAGGAGATCATGTTTATGTAAATTTAAAACCCATAAAGAGATCGTTAAGGTTGGGAAAATACTCAAAATTGGTGCCCAAGTCTTTTGGACCATTTCAAATTTTAGCGAAAATTGGATCGATGGCATATCAGCTAGCATTACCACCTACAATGAAAGTACATAATTTTTTTCATGTTTCACTTTTAAAGAAATATGTTCATGATGCTACTCATGTGATTGAATAGAATGTTATACAGGTGGAACTCGAAGGAGAATTTCAAGTGGAACCGAAACATATTTTTGACAGGAGAGAACTTTTACTCTGGAACTATACCATTGGACAAGTCAAGGTGCAATGGAAGCACCTTAGTCTAGAGGAGTCCACTTGGGAATTGGAAAGTAATATGCAGAAGGAATATCCAATTCTATTTTAGAATGAAATAATGGAAGAATAAAAAGACAAAAAGAATAATAAAATCGAGGACGGTGTTATCCTTTAAGGGGAAGTGTATGTAATACCTAACAATTGTTAATTTTTTTATTTACTTTGAATATTTTTTTTAAATAAATGTAATGGAATTATTATTATCAATTAATTAAATAACTCAGAGGACTCATAACTAAAGTAGTCATTAAAAGAGTGTTTGTTGATCCACAAGGGAAAATGACAAATGGCGAAAACTTTTGAGTGAGAACTCAAGTGACACAGGAGGCATCTTCCCCAAAATTAGGTCAAGACTCCTTGTGGAGAAATAAAGAGCAAGAGGCTCATAAATGAGCAATTCCTAGGAAAAATACTATAAAATAGTATGTCCATCGAATAAGCAGGAGGCTAGCGATGGATGGGGAAATAATCTATTGCTGAAATAGTATATATATATGTGTGTGTGTGTGTGTGTGTGTGCACAGACACATATATAAATATATCAAACCCTTCACTCTTCAAGCAATTTACAAATAAGATAAGTAGAGCCGAGAGGCTTTATTTCTATATAATTTAAATACAACCTATGTATTGTTATCAAATATTTGTTTTAATAACTATACATATAGAGATTTATATCTGATCTAAAAATTTAAATAAGATTTAAATAGATCCAAAGCAAACATCCAAACAGATCTAGGTATAACTAATAAACTAATCGCAGCATCTTAGAGCCAAGTGTCTTCTCTTAGAGATCTCCTCTAACTGTAACAAATACAAACCTAGGTACGTTTCAAATATATTTTTCAACATTCATATATCAAACAACAAATCTAAAATAAAATGACTAGATGAGACTTAAATAAAACCAAGATATCAACTAAGAAATACACGATCCAGACATAACTAAACATACAACTAATGGACCCTATTCCAACATCTACATGTCAAGAAAAATATACATATCCAAAAACTAAATAATTAACTAAGGATTTAACATATTCAAAGTAAGAACATCCAAATAGATCTAAGTCAACCAATCACGGAAAGTTGATATTTTAATCAAGATAAATTATATTTACAAATATAGGAATCGGTCTTCAGCCAAAACAGATCCACATCCAAAATAAGTTAAAATTTTAAACAAAAGGACAATCATTATAATCCATGATGGTCAAGCATTAATCGTTTGAATCTACCAAATTGCCATGAATCCCCAAATCGAAATACAAACCCAATATGGGCTTTTTTTTTCTTTTTTGTTACTAAGGGAATCGGCAACTAGAGATTGGGATGGTACTCATGTGACATGAGGTACAGGGATCCAATCCTGATACCACTATACCCCTAGGTGCCCCACACACCCTGCAAGCATCGGACATGGGTAAATCTGAGTGTGATTTGAACTCATGACCTCCATTTACAACTGTGACTTCATAACAACTTAATCGCCAATGAACCACACCCGTGTGGCCTAACCCAATATGGGTTGATAATCAAACTAATATTAAAATTTTCGTTAGAGGTTGTAAATCCCTTTATTTCTCCAAAAACCCTAAAATGGAGTAACCCTGGAATTCGGCTTAACCGCAACAATTAATGGAGGTATACCTGGAACTGATACAGACCCAAGTGTGCAGTGAAGGAACTGCATAGGTGTGTATATGCATACAAAAAAAATATGCTAGCATTAGTATAAAAAAAACACGGTCATATAATTTATAAACATTTCCTAATAAATGGAGTGAAGGATAGGGTTCATCATCTCAAGGCAAAGAAGGATGAAACTTGAGAGGAGGTAACCCTGTCGCCACTCGCATGGCCACATGCCAATCCTGCATCCACATTGTTTTTTCATGAGTTATAATCTATCGATTAAATCATTTATCAAACTAGAACATGTTTTATAAACCTAAAATTTATGTGAAAGTTACCTAGATTGGGGGATTAAGGCCGTAAAGGCAATGTCGGGCTTATTCCAAGCCTTTAGGTACCTTTTCATTGGAACCTTAGCTTCTCCTGCCAAAAACAAAGTCGTGATGTTAATACTTCTCATTCAAGTATTTAAAAACGATTTCTTTCAAATAGGCAAGTGCACAGGCAAGGAGAGTTATACCTTCACTAAAAATGTTGAGGGCCATGGGTTTGCTCCTCCTGGCTTCCCTCTCCTCCTTCTTCCCTGTATAAGAAAACTAAGTCAAGTTAGCTTGGTTGAAATCAACGAAATATTATTATCGATTTAAGAGTAAAAAATTTAACCTTAGTAGCTTCATACCTGTTAAAACCCTTTGCAGGTTTGGAAAGCCTCTGCCAAAAATTGAAGGCAAGTATCCAAACTACCACATGCAAAACAAGTAATGGCTGAGACTGTGCAGAGAATAAATGTCAGCCACGCAACCATTAAACACCAATTTAAAACCTTTAAAAAACTCAAAAATCGCAGTGTATAAACCAAGCAAACTATTGCAGACCGTCGAAGGGAAGGCATGGGTGCAGTGCAACACCATCGAATATCTGAGAAAAACCTCCAACAACTATTAACTTGAACCAGAAAAAACCCTTACGACCAAATGAATGAGGTCATAAAAACCCTACAAATATATCAAAACACAAGAATCCAATCAAGGACATATGGAGGGTCGGTATCAGTCCTCTCTACAAAAAGCACGCGAGGAAGCCTTATCAATTAATATGGTTGGTTGCTCTATCAACTTGTAGCCATGGTTTATGACAAACATTTTAACACATCATTAAAGCCACATTAAAGCCACATTAAACCCTTCACCTCACAACTGGGATTTACTTGTGACTCTCGTGACCACATGATAACCATGCCAGAAACATTTTAACATAGTCATACTTTACACCCCCTCATCAATTTCAAATACCACAAGATTTTACACCATCGTATATACCAATACCTATAAGGTTAAACTTAGTAAGAAAAACTTAGAGCTTATTTCTAATTAGAAAAACTATAGCTTGGGACTTAAGGTCCAAAGACTAGGATTTTAAATCCTGGGTAGAAAACAAAACCAAACATTTCTTTAAACTATAACATATCACCTTGATAAGGGTTGAAACTAGTTGTCATCTTAGCTTGGATTCAAGACCAGACTGACCACAAGCCTTGTTTCCAAATATATAAGAATACTAGTTAAATTATCCTTGCAAATAAGTAAAAATCGATTTTATGACTAAGAAAGATATTTTGTGATAATAAGTATTTATGTTATAAACATAAATTTTTTTATTATGTAATTTACGGGTTTTTGACAATAGTATGGCCCTTGAAATTGAAAAACATCCTAATAATTTTAATTTCCATGATGACTATAAATTAAGTCATTCTTAGTAACTTATTATCGATGGATTAATAAATATCCTCTATTTTCCATAGTTTCCATTTATTATTTTGACTAAACTTAAATTCATTTTTTATTACACCGAAGGTGTTATTAAGGGGACAGTCCTCCTCGGGCTTTCGTGGTTTGTCGATGGCCTATGAGGAGTCACCTCTGTCCACCTTTGAGCCCATTCAAAGCTCATATCTTATTAATATATGTGGTAGTAGGAACAAAGGAGAATTCAATGTTAGTTGCGTCCTTTCCAACGTTTAATCTTCCAGTTGGTGCTTTTCTTATATTTTGACAGCCAAAGTATTCAAACAAGCACAAAATAACTTGTGGCAAATCTCTGTTGTTGCTGCAATTTGGAAATTACTAGGTTAGGTTTGAGTTGCTTCCTAATATAGGGATTTTATAATAAAAAACCTGAAAGAAGAAATCGGTAACATTTGGCAGTCCCGAGGCTAGGCGTATGTGATTCAATATCAGTTCAATTTCGAAGTTTAAAATGTGTTGTTTTTATGTTAGCCAGCTCAAAAACTCATGAAAATTGTACCCATGGAGTCTATTTTCCTAATGGGTAGGCTATTCCATCATTTTGCAAAGCTTAGCACACCATGAATAAGCTTTCTCTGAGGTGATTCGCAGTTTTCTTATCAATTTTTTGTAGTTACAACAATTCACTCTGAATTCATAGTGGTGCTATTTATGGTTTTGCACTGGGTTTATTATCCTTCATTCTCCATGAACATAGGAACTAATTACATATATGTATTTTCAACAAATTTATAGATTTGAAGTAGATCTGTTAAAGAAATTTGCCATGAGTTTGCCTCTGGAGCAATCCCATCCAAGGGAAATTTCAGCACGTAGATATGAGTTTGGATGGTGGAGCCTCACCATATGTAGTCATAAGTAAAGGACCCACCAAGCACAACTACGCTACCGCCACCATCATTATTGCAGATGTCAAGATAAATTCCCTAGAGCTCGTGCATTGCCTCCATGTGTAGTGTTTTCAAGGTGGGCACTGCAGGATAAGTGGCTTTGGAGAGAAAAATGGTATGTGTTTAAAGCCTCTTAGATAGTTGTGCAGTCTAGTTTCAATCTTGATGCAATTTGAGATACATTGCTTGTGTTGTTTGTAGTTTGTTACATTCAATATACTTTCCCAGGTCAGGGTTCACCTTCTAGCTCAAGAACAAGACATTACCATCTAATTTTAGAAAGTGATATAGCTAGATTAAGTGTGGTTGAGAAACAGAGAACACTCTGTCTATTTTTTCCATGATTTGTGGGATTTCAGGTGCCACTGGACCTAGAAATAGTGCAAAACGGATGAATAATCTAGATTTTCAAGAGTGTGGGGAAACAAGACTACAACGCACGGGCTTAGATTTGGAAACTGAAGGATTTAACGAGTATGTTGATGGGCTTAATGCCATGAGTATAATATTGGAAGTAGGGGGAGAAGAAACTATCGCAGATGCTAAGGGAGACCCAATAATGGAAAATGGTTATCCTTCCACTTGTTTCCACTGTATATGTTCTAATATTAAGCTCCTGCTAATGTACAATGCACATATTTAAATTGTCGGTTGTATCTCTCAACAATGCATCAAACCATGAGCCACTCTTTAAAATTGGGTCAGACATTGAACAATGCATCCTCCATAACCAGTCTTATTCTCACTCACAAATAATGACAAGTGTTGTTACATTTTCAAGGAATTTCCATAATAGGATTTATTGTGATCGTATACAACTAGATATCAATATTGTATAGAGAGGAATTAACTTCATTTTGAATTAAAAACAATAATTACATTAATCCACAATTGAATTTATAATTTTGATGAAGATTTCCATAGATTTCAATAATGACAAACCCTAAAAAGAATCGATTTAAACTTATAATGTTTGCTCTTATTCATTGGAATATCTTTAAGAATATCGAAATATCCTTCAAATGAACCTAATTAATTATTGGTTTATTTATAGTCACAAATCCTTATCACAGAAAGAATTATAAAGAGTCATGGCTCGAAACTTCAACAACACACACCAAGTCTTGATGGTAGTTTGGCCTAGGTTCCAAAGAGTCATGATGGTAGTTTGTCCTAGGTCCCAAAGAGTTTCTAGTCGCCAGGATTCAAATTTGAAGCCTTCACAGCCCTTCAAAGGCCATTTTAAACGTCATAGAAGGCCACAAGGAAATTTACCATGCAAAAAAAAAATTGTTTCATTTCCAACACTTCAAGAATGAAATTGAGTAAGCCTCAGTAAATTTGCAACAGAAGGGCAGCTACAAAATTTGCCTATCTATGGATTCAATGGACTATGGGAGAGTTGGGACTCAGAGTCTTCCCAAGTTCCCTTGAATAGTCGGATCATGGATGAGGATCTCAGTCCCAATCAACACGAACCATGGTGGGCCACTAGGCTGCTTAGTGCCAAGTTCAAGTCGGTGAGTCAGGATTGTGACTCACGATTCGATGTTCACTTTCAAAGAATTTAATGGCATTAGCATGCATTACTGATTCACCAACTTCATTAAATCTTGGTATGAGATGACACCACCTGCCAACTCGATTTTCCATCTGTCATCTTATTGTTCTCCGAGTCACATGATCTCACAACTTACAAGTCACTTGAGTATTGGAGTATATGATGTGAAATTAAATACTCATATGAGTCATATCTATGGATGGTGAATTGATTTGATAACCTTCCACTATCAAGGCTCTATAAGGAAAAACTAATGGTGTTGTTTTTGGGGTTACAATTTACAATGCATTGAGCAATCTTTGCTAGATTTGAACCTAACTTGGTCCAATGGGTATGTAAGTTTCCAGACCAGGGTTTCACCCAGTGCTAGACATTTCTATTATGACCACCACAAGACTGGGATGATGGATATTTGGTTGTAGGATAGCAACCCTTTGTTTGTGCTCATGAATAATATCCTATACTAGTTAGTCCAGGATTCTAGGATTTATTCCAATTTCCATTCATTTACTGGGGTCAAAATCATTTGAATCAGCACTCCCAGACTCCCATGGTCCACCTAGGCCACTCAGTCTACTTGTCTCATCGGATGAAGGGGATTAGGAAGTAGAGACAAAGGCAACTGGAATGGAGGGCCAGCCAAAGAGAATGGTTGTACAATATGCATATAGTCATCTCTAAAAGAAATGAAAGAATTTGTCATATACCTAACTGAATATTATCATTACTTAATTTGTCCCAATGCTTACACAGTAACTCTTGCGCCTGAGCTGTTTATGAGGGTTTCCCTATCTACAATGGCTACGATTTAGAGAGGCTTGTTCCCATCATTATAGCACCAGTGGGTTTCTCCTGCAAATGTCGTTATTACGTCTCCCCTCCTCACTCACCTCGCCTTTTGAATTGAGTCCTCTTCTTCTTCTTCTTCTTCTTCTTCTTCCTCCCGTGGGCTCTCTGGTCTATGCCCTGGGCGCCCTCATAATGAAGAATGATCTCTAAAAGTCTCTGGAAACCTCAGGAAAAAAATACCCAGTTTTCCCTCACCTGCACAGATATATCTATGTTATGTAGAAGCAATTATAAAATGATTTTTTTTGTAATCATGTGAAATACATAAACATCCATTTGCCTACCTCGAGCAAGGTAAACCAACTCAGAAGCCCTGGGATATTGTGGAATTGAGATGGCATTGTTTCCAATCGTCTTTTTGTAGAAGGAAACGATTCCACGCTCTAATTCCTCATTGTCTTCTGCGGTGGGCAACTCGAAGGTTCCACCTTTTTCACAGGTAGGAGCAAGAGAAGCAAAGGTAGAACGTTGGGTAGGCTAGATTGAGATTCCCCGAACTTAAAGAGATTGGTGAAGTCTGTGAAAATAAAAATTATTTTGGGTTTACGAGTATAGGACAGTCTGAGGTCGGGACTCAGACTCTCAACTCTCAACTCTCCAATTCTATGCTTCAGTGTCTCCCTAATTTCTATTTCCTCCAGAAGATTATGCAGAGCTAAGTTGTCTACTTGGTTGTCATGAATTTACAGGTATGTATAGCATTTTACACTTGTGTAACATTTTATTTGTGGATAAAAGTTAAACGTGTTTCTGGTTGGAGGTCCTTCTAGTTCTATAAATATAAGGGTCCAAAATGTTGTTTGAAATTTGTAATGCATTATGCGATTGCGTTTTTGCCAGACTAAATCTCGAATACTCAATATATGTAACCTTAAAAAACCCAGTATTTAAATGAAATCAGAACCAAAATAATGTATACTTTTCATAGTCTAGGACCACAACTTCATTTGGGCAAAGGAGCAAGAAGAAAGAGCCTTGTATTTGAGTTCCAAATTTGTCAATGTTATTTATCTGCCGTGAATTGTAAACATTAGGTTGAAAGAAAGAACAATATTTGAATATAAGTGTTTGAATTGTTCCAATTTCCTTAATGAAATCCAATAGTTGAAAGGATAAAATATTTAACAACCGACACTGTAAATGTTGTAGACTCTGACCTCTTCATTTTCTTGTCAGCCGTCTAACAATGGAAACAAGAAGTACAAATTGTCTACCAATATATCTAAACAAGGGAATTCCTCGACGGACATTGATGAACGAGGGACTGGGAGTGCAATGATCTAGCGAAGAGCATGATTTCAACATCCTTGTTGTCACAAACCTCCCAAATGTGTGTTTATGATTCGTCTTCCTTGTTGACTTTGGTAGAAACTAGACACCCAACTTGTAGTTATATTTGTTGGAGAATTTAAAGTTCTTCCTTATAGTGGACTAATAAATACTTAACCTTTTCGATAGGGATGATAAACTCGATATAGATTGGAGGGACTATCCATAATCTACCTAAAATTGGGGATTTTGTTTAATCACTTCAAATTGGGGTATAAACTCGATATACATTGGAGGGACTATCCATAATCCACCTAAAATTGGGGCCTTTGTTTGATCAGTTTGATTTGAGCATGTGGGGAGGACATGATTCAATTCTAAAAATAACTGCTGAATACTGTTGAATTTAGGGCTAACAAAAAAAATTCTCCATTAAAAGCATTAGGTATTACATTCCGAGGTTTTTCTTTTAGGCAGGACCAATCACACTTGACCAATAGAGCCACCATCAAGCTGAATCAATCCTCCATTCAAAGGTCCTTCCAAATTCCAATTCCTTATTTTATCAACGACCTAACAACGGAGTATTTCATCGGCCCTACAGAATTGCCCCTTATCTAAGTTCAATAAACTATATGCTCCAGGGACTAGGAGAGTACATGGTTTACCTCATTAATTCCACGTAAATGTTGAATCACTAGGGATTTCTTCTTATTGTCATTTTTTTTCTATATATTATTTTTAATAAATAATAAAATTGTGTTGTACACTTATAGTTTGAAATGAAAAGAATGATTTATTTTTACATGTCAACATTGAAAGGTTCAATCTCTCACAACCCTTCAAAGTGAAATGGGACTCTACCCTTCAAATTTGATCCCTGCTAGTCGTCAAAGCATCAAATATCCTATCAGATCAATAGAAGCGCAACACAACTTAGTAAGTTTTCATAGCGATGTCAGGTCTATGCAGGACAAGAGAAAGGAGGAGTCAAGCACATTGAATGAGTTGTACCGAGGAGGGAAAAAAATTACCTGAACAATAGTTGAGGGAAACCATGAATGTTTGAGTGAGTTTTAGTAATAAAGGCCATGTTGTGTGAGCCATCTAAAACCCTTAATCGTGCAAGTTCCTCATGAACAAGATCTTTCCTTGAATCTGATTGACGGTATTACAAATTAGGCATTCTTTGGTTATTTGTTTTATTACACCGAAGGTGTTATTAAGGGGATGTCCCTCCTCTGGCTTTCATCTTCTGTCGATGGCCTATGAGGAGTTTCCCCTTGTCCACTGTTAAACGCTAATCCACCCTCTTTCACATTGTTAAACACTAACCCGTTCGTTTTCATAGACAATAAAAACAACTTCACCTCGCCCATCGAAGGATTCACGAAGAGTAGTAGTAGTACCATTGATATTATTTCTTCTTACTGCAAATTCCATTCATCGTCTATAAATGGTTGTAGCAAAACGCTTTCTACCATTATTTTAGCATACATATTGTTACTCTGCAATTACCAGAGAAATGGGCTCAGTCATTCTAATTTTGGGTGAAGAATTGTAATCGAAATTAGAGGCATTGATTTCATTTAAAGGCATAAGAAATAACCTCTAAGTATAGCAAATACTGAGACGAAGACCGGTCAAGAACGAATTATCCCTTGAGAAAAGACCAGCACCCATTTGTAGCATGAACATTTCCAACATGTGAAGCTTGCATTTCCCATTGCCACAGTTGTTGTAACTAAAGTAGAGCTCCCCAATCTGATCTGCACCCACGCTATACACATTGAACCCCCCACACATTAGAGGAATCTGAATAATATCTCTTGCACAGAACAGTATCTGGTGAGAAATTTATTACCTAATAGAGAATACTTGACATCTTGACTTAAATTTTCCAAATTTTGAGCGAGCAAATGAAATTTCTCTTGTCGATTTGATGCCACAAGAAATTTGTTGCCATTATCCTAATTCTCTATTCGGAAGGTTACACTCGTGCTTCTATAACCTGTCCAGTTGTTGGTTTCATTATCGAAACCGGGATTCGAAGAATCCCTCCATTGTAAAGCGGCGCTGCGGGATATGGTTCACACTGCAAAACAAAATAAAATTAGCCATGCACTTGTCCAATCTGCATGCTAAAATAAAAGCATTGAGAAAACTCAAAAAAAAAAATATTTCAATTCCTGTTTATAAGGCGCAGATGTGTCATAATAAGGCCCCTCTGTAATTTCATTAGCATACGTTAAACCCATATGCTTGATTTGTTTTCCAAACCTCTCCATGGATCTTTATTAAATTCATTAAAATTTGTATCAAGGAAATGACAAATTGATATACTATGAAGTAATAGGAAAATGATTACCAGCTGACAGGAGAATCTGCAAGTAACTTTGCATGTTGTAGAAAACTACTGCGGTGATCACACCATTCACTATCTATAGAGCATAACATAATTAACAATCAAATTAGAGTTGGAAGTATACATTATTCCAATCAAGCAATATGAAAATTAGTGGTGATCACATCATTCACTGTCTGTAGAGCATAACATAATTAACAATTAAATTAGAGCTAGAAGTATATATTATTTCAATTAGGCAATATGAGAATTAGCGGTACAAGCATATGGTGTACTTTACGTACCTCTCCTACAAAATTCTTTATTCACCTGATGTCATCTAAGAGAAATGTAGCCAAAGAAAGAGCAAGTGGCATGTGTTTGACTCCAGGGTTCCTCGAATAGGCAACTGGCTATTGTCAATCCATCCATTCATTCTCAATGAAGCCACATGTAATACATTTCACCCACTTATTTTTTAACTCATGCTAATCATTTTAGGATTTTATAGATCTCCCTCATCTGGAGGTTGTATGATTGTATCGTGGAGAACACGCCTTTGGTTGATTTAGATAGATCGAGAACCAACCATCTACACCATCATTGTAATTAAATTTAATAAGTAAATGCAGGTATTTCTCATCACTAAGAGGAGTTTGACCACCTCAAGTAGATCTTCGGCCTCAATTCAAAAGGAATCCAATGGTGCTCGTTGGAATTCGAACCTGGGGTTAGGTTGTGTTTTCTCTATCAAAGGGAGCGTTCCGAGCCCTTTCCTTGCATAAGCCTTCACGCCATGAAGCAGAGCTTCAAGATTTTGGTAACAAAAACTCACATTTCAATTGAATTGCTTTCAAAAGATTGGAGGAAGATCCGAAGAGATCTGCGTATCTCTAACCCAAATGCATACCAAAATTGCTTTCAAAGTTCTGACAGATCCAGCACATTCAAACAACCAAATCAATACATGGGGTGATAATATGCCCTGGAACCAACCAACAAATTAAAAATCATCTGTAAAACCAACTCACGCAAACCGGAACAACGTCCAAAATCAAGCAACCATGGAGTTTCACAAGTAGAGATTAATTTCTAATTATATGATTAATGACACTATGATCCCTCCAATAATGCCTCCAGCCATATGACACGCTTTCATGGTAGGAGAAAAATACAACTATGGTGGAGAATAGAATCATGCATGATTCAAACACACAGACATGGGATGTGTGTTGTTCAAGGGAGGTTAAATAAGAAAATATGGTCGGAGAGAGCATCGTACTTTCATTTTAGACATGAAATTTTTCACATAATGGTAGACTTTCAATTTTTCCATATAATGTCAACAATAGCCATGGAAATCCGAAACGTAACTTGCGCTTTTGCTATACTTCCGACAGATTGCTTTCTGAAGTTGCTAGAGGGATGCGGAGTTTGCAAACTCGTTTTGGCAGGTTAAAAACAAATTATCCCCTGCTCATTGAACATTGGCAAACTCGGGAGGGGATCACCATTATCAAGAAATTTTTATTTTCTTAGGATCGATTCAAAGCTAGTAAAGAACTAAACCCATTAGTATTCATAGTCGATTAACAAGAAGAGCGAATACATAGTTTTGCAGGCCCAAATGACATGGTTGATCAAGATCATATAATTTTTAATTAGCTATGACTTGGATTTTAAGTTATAATTACGATATCATATACAAGACGATTTAAGAGATTGATAGGGTTGAAATCTTAATCACGTTATGAAACTAAATCTAGACCGATGGGTTAAGTATTTAACTTGGTATTTTGGTTGCATCTAGCATAATTTTATCTCGAAGGTGACTGGATCCTTAATGCATCGTTTATCTCGATTCATATCTCTATGTTATTAGAATTATTTCAAGCAAGATAAGTCTTCATTCATGTTCATTTCGTTTTTCTTCGATATTTCATTTCCCTCGTTTTGGGGTATGCTAGTTATTTTTCATTTCTATAAGGAATTTTCTGACCCTTTAACTATTTATTACTTACTTTTTCATATTTATTATTTTTAATTTTTCTATAATTAATCTAATTTCTAATTTCTCTATAATTATTATTATTTCTAAATTTTAAATATTAACTAATTTTTATTATTTCCGTTTTTTTATGATTTGCTTCTCACTACTTCTTCTAGTATCTCTTGTTCTTCCTATATTTTATTAATTTCTTATTAATGGCTAACTTTTATCTTTCCCTATGGTTTACTCATTTTTTTCATTCAATACCTTTCATGGTTTCTTTTATAATGATAAATGTCCACTCAAAATATTGGAAATTTTCATAATATAATGTACATTTCAAAAAAGAAAAAACTCAATACTAATTTGATATTAGATAAAAATGTTTATTGAATATAACTAAAAAATAGCAAGATAAATCAATACAAAGACCTAATTAAAAGAAAAAAATATGCATTATATAAATAAGAAGCATGAAAATATTTGCATCTCTCTAAGGTAGCTCCTAAGAAAATTTGGAGGTAGATTCTAACTGGTAAAACTAAAGATAATTATAGGATTGCTTTGAAGAACTGGAATTCATATCTTAAAAATATTTATGAATCCCCAAATGTCATAGATAAAATCCAAACCCTCCTTACAATGGAAGAAGTTTTCTCATTAGAAGACATAAATTTTGGAGTTAAGTGCCTAGGAAATGGAAAAGCTAAGGACATTGAAGGATACCAAGTAGAAATCTTAAAAATTAGAGGGCTTTCCTCATCCCTCATATGACATCCACAAACTCTTTAACTTAACAATCAAGTAAGGTTTCCCCAATCCTTGGACTCAGAGCCTATTTTTTCCTATCTTTAAAAATGGTGATAAAAATAACCCCTCTAATTATTAGACCTTTATGATTAGTCATGTCTTATCCAAGCTATATGATATCATTTTCGAAAAGAAAATCAATGTATGGCTAGAAAGTTAAGGTAAGCGAGCTTAGAAGGGTTTTATAAGACATCATTCTACCACAAACTACCTCGGTATGCTTAGGATCATTATGCATTGTGGAGGAATGTCATAATAGTAAATCCAATCTCTTTTGCTACTTAGTGTGCTTTAGAAAAACGTTTGATACTGTGACTATAAAAAATCATGGAATAGATTAGAAGAGGAAAAGCTTCCTTTCGAGTTGAGAGCTACCGTGATAAGCTTGTATGAGGCTTTCATTACCAAATTTAAGGGCATTGAGGGGTGGTTGAAAGATATTAATTGTAATATTGGAGTTAAGCAAGTTTCCCCCCTCTCCCCTACCATTTTCAACATATATATCAATAATTTAGAAGGTTGTTTAGAAGAAGCAGGTTGCGCTGACAAAACTTTAGTTGCAATAGTAGTCATGCTTCTTCTTTACGTTGATGGTAATGTTATTATGGAAAGGTGGCCCTTTGATCTGGAGAATCAATTAAGAATTCTCAAAACTTTTTGCAATAATATGGGTATGATTATTAACACCAACAAGACAAAAGTTATGATTATCGAGTCCAAGAAGGTCACTTACTCTAATTTTGTATATGACAATAACAACTTGGAGGAAGTGTCTTCCTACAAATATCTCAAAATGTATACTCATCACAAGCTCAACTTAAACTATAACATTTAGAAAAGGATTAATGGAGGGTGGAAAGCTTATTTTGGTCTTGAAAACAAATCTAAATTAACAAACTTTATGAAGTGGGATAAAAATAAGTTCCTATTTGAAACTCTCATCACTTTTGCTACTTGTAGGACTATGGAGTTTGGGTTTGCATCCTCTCTAAAGAATCATAGAGAAAGATTGAGAAAATCCTAAAGTGTTTTATAAATTATAACCTCAAAATTAAAAGCAATAAACCATATCCTATTCTCCTAATAGAAGTGAGTCTTCCCCCCATCGAGAGCATTTCTATGAATAGGTACCTGATGTACAAGTACAAGATAAATAACATGGGAGACCATAGGTTTCTTACAATTACTTTAAGATCTTGTTAAGAACACCTATGACTCAAGAGAGGTTAGTATAAAGATGAGATGGTTTGGTTAAACCATTGGGGGATTAACGAAAATGTCACTTTACAAAATATCAATAAGATTAAAAATATTATTACGTATAAGTTTAAAGAGGAAATGTGGGGCGAGAAAGAATTAGAAGCCAAAGGAAAATTGAGATACTATAATAAGGTCATTAACCCTATTCTAGAAGATCAAAAGTATCTCTATGGTTTAATTCGCTCAAAGAAGAATATTAATATACCCAAGATAAGGACAAACTCTCATGAGCTTCATAGTGAAACAAGGCATTGGACAATTCCTAAAACACCATGGATGGAAACTATTTGTCATCTCTATGAGACTATGAACTTTGATTATGAAAGTTACTTTCTCTTAGAGTTCCCTGTGTACACCCATAATATATCGTAGTTTCATAATCTTTGCTACAATACAAACCTCTATAACCTTGTAACATGTCAAAATTGCGATGACCTCGGAATGCTTCTTTCTAAGTTTTTTGAACATAGGAATAAAACTTTCTAGTAATCCAAATAATTCAGTTTTTTCCTCGCAAGATCGGATAGACCAAAGTTGATCTCGATGGATGTTAACCTTAATCATCATCATCATCATCCGAGCTTTGTCTTTTAATAACTTTAGGACTTAAGTCAACTTTTCATATAAATACAAATACTTTGATGATGGAAAAACATCTAAATAGTTGACCTACTATGGTCATGAAAAAAAACTTCTCCTTTTGAAGTAAAGAGAGAAGAACAACTTCTCTTTTTGAAGTAAGGAGAGAAAAAGAAAAAAATTTGTTGAGATCATTTGAAAATAGAAAATAAATGGTTATATAATATAATTTTTTTATTATTTTATATATAAATTAAAAATAAATATTTCAAAGTTATAATAATGTTAAAAGATCAAGAAGATTAATATATTTATTTAGTTAAATCAACGAAAATTAATAATAATATGATTTTATTAAATTAGAAAAATGTAAACGTATTTATTAAACATAATTGTATTAAATATAAAATATAAATTAAAATATTTTTTTAATATGAAAAAGGAATAAAACTTGTTACATGGTTGCAATAACGGTATTCCGTTACTTTAACTTATTACTTAACTATTCACGTACATAAGGTTTGTGTGGAATTTATGTAAATCGTCACATGGAACCTTTTAACTTTGTTTGTAAATTTATAGGATAAAAGTTAATAGTTTAAAATTATTTTTTTAACCAATTAAATAATGCAAAATTTAATGTTGAAAGGTAAAAATGTTTGTGATTTATCTTGGATTTTAATTGTGTTGTTGAAACTTGAATTTATATGATTAATGTTAATATTTCATTATTATTATTAAAGTAGTAAAATAAATAATGCAAATTATTTATTTTTTATAAATAAGAGGTAGATTGAGTGGTTGTGATTAAAAGTTGTTATCATCTTTATTTAAGTTTAATTTTTACATGTTTATTTTAATTTTCTAAAGAAGAAAGTAATTTTAATTATATTATTTATATTTCATCATAACTACTAAATTAAAATTAGATGGAAAAAATACAAGTTGATGTAAAATTTATTTTTTATTATCAAAATGAGAAATTATCTTATAAACAATGTTTTTTATTACCAATCCCTAGATGTGGTGACTAAGCTTGGACAAAGGAAAAATGGTGGTCCCCCACATGTGTCCCATGCGACAGGGGGTCATCATGATGTATCCTCCACTTATGGTGATTAATGGCGAGTGTAGGGAGCGATGGTTGGGAGATATGTCAACGTGAGAATGATTATGCATATCTGGGGCCAAATATGCAACACAGTTGGAACAAGTGGCTAAGGTAATCATACTATTATTGATGATGAGATGGCTTGATAATCATACAAGTTGTTACAATTTCCTTTTTTGTTGTTCATATTTTTTTAATAAATTTATAAAACTAAGCAACATTGATAAACTTTTGCTTTACTTATGGTCAGGGTTCCTATAAAGAAAACCAATTTTGCCTACTATGTAAATTATGATTCTCCTAATACAAAATCAATCTTAAATTATGATTATCCTATTACAAAATCAATATTGCCTTAAAAAAATACCAAATGAGATTGACACTAAGATTTATTAATAAGTATCAAAGTTTATAAGTGAAACTTTGTGCACATCTCAATTCAACTCAGTTTCTCAAAATAATATCTTAAACCTTCGTAACCGTGTACCATAAAAAAAACTTACTAAAATTCGTTAATAAGTGTCAAAGTTTATAAGTGAAACTTTGTGCACATCTCAATTCAACTCAATTTCTCAAAATAATATCTTAAACCTTCGTAACCGTGTACCATAAAAAAAACTTAATATGGACAGAATATTTCTTTCAAATTTTAACCTTCTAACATTAAAGGTTGTAATAAACATATAATTCTCAAAATATCTTTCGACATGATTGTTAATTTCTCATATTCATTAGTTGACATGGTTGTTAATTTCTCATATTCATTAGTTGTATGGAGGGAATAGGAGTTTCATACTTGTGTAATAAGTACTGAAGGAAATAGCATGTGAACTTTTTTTGTAAAATAAAAATAAAAATAAATAAGAAGGAGGAGGAGCTTTATTTTTTATTACAACATGAAAACTTTGTTTAGCTAAGAATATTAGTTTATTTTAAGATAAGTTTATTTCTCTTTAGATATTTGTATCATAAAATTTAGTTAATTTCAAAATCTTTAATCAATTATAGACTTTAGAATTTCCAAGAGCTATAAGATAGGAAGTGATTGATAAAATAAGTAGGTGAGCATACGTTGATGGTGTTGCCTAAGGGCATCTTTTTATGGGAGGAGCTAGAGGTATTATATATGGTAATGGTGTTATTTATTAAAAGTTCAAAGATGAACTTGGTGGGAGATAAAGCAATAGGGAAAAATTACTTGCTTAAAAACTAGTTTTGAGGTTACAAGTGGAAAAAGGTATCTAAAGGATTCAAGAAAAGGGGGATTACAAATTTGTGACAGAATGGATGTCCAACATAGATGAGTTGAATGGATGTCAACTAGATTCAGCAAAAGGGAGATTACAAATTTGTGACAGAATAGATGTCCAACACAGATGAGTTGAATGGATGTCAACTTTCATTAGGGACCATTTTTTATGACATAATAGAAAATGTTTTTTACTCTATTTCCTTTCATCATATATATGTGTAAAGAAATACTACGGTTGAATGTGCTTAATCCAAATCAGTTGTCCAAATGGATGCAAGAGCATGGCATATATGGGAGCACCAAGAAGGAGTTCTCAAAGAATATGATATTGACCCTATAATTTGATATAAAAAAAATTGGTCTATAAGTAGTCGTTAAAGTAATTACTATGTCTCTTAGTAGCAGTAGTCATAAAGCATATGGCCCCTATAGAATGATAAAAAAAAATCATGTTTTTTTAATTTTGATGAAGTGTTTTCTGTAAAATCATGGTCATTTTCAAGGAACAACTTTTATGCTAGGAAACATGATAAAACTTTAAAATGAATGATGTTAACAATTTAATACTTACAAATGGATGATGTAAGTAGAGGGGATAGAAAGACAAGAATTTTTTTGTTAGAATCAACAAATAGGAATTTTTGAATGTCTTTTAACATTCGGAAAAAATGTAATTTCATTTTCTATATTAATGAGATTATGATTTACTTATTTATTTTTATATTCTAAGAAAAATATCTTCGAAATGTACTAAGGCCACACTACATATATATACCATTCAAAATCTAATATCTACATCCTGCAATAATTACTAATATATGTATCAATAATTATGATACATTGTGATAAATATCATTCAAAATACATGCTTTAAACTAAGGCTACATTAAATATGTATCTCTCCAAACCTATATCTACATACCCATAATGTTATACATTGCACAATAGGTCATGTAGCCCGAGAAAATGGCATATGTGCTTAAGTTGATTAGGTTGTAATCTAGTGGTAAATTAATCAAAGTATCGTAGATTCTAAGGATGGTTTTTTGGAAAAAAGAAAAGGCAGTTATTGCCAAAATCCCTCATGCATAATAGAAACATTATGATTCAAAATTTATAAAATGGGAGGACACTACACCTTTTTCTAAAATAGTAATTTGGTTGATGTATAATGTTTAGTGCTCAATGCTCATCGAGGAGTAGACCAACTGGCAAAGCACATGTAATCCTTGTAAGAGGTCGTCGCTTCAAAGTTCGGATAACCCGTGCTCCATTGTGGTGGGATCGGTGGTTTCACCTAGGGGTATACTAGTAGTGGACGGGATTGGACCCCTAGACCATGTGTCACACGAGTACCAGCCCCATCCCAATTGTTGATTCCCTTAATTACAAAAAAAAAATGTGAAATGCTCAATTAGTCGATAATTACAATATGGAAACATCTACCTCATGTGTGATGAGATTTGAGCTTGGGAGGCACCTATTCCCAATACCTTCTTCATCGTCGTCCATTAAAAAAACATATGTCCTTTTTTTTATTCTCGATAATTTAATCAACAAATCAAAGACCACAAAAAATTGTTATGTAACATAAATTTATTATGATTCTCACACTAATAATTCAATATACTCACATTGGTCACACACAATATTTTGTTCAATCATGTATCATGCATGTTGTAGATGGTCAAACTTGCTATATTTGGAAGGGGGATATAACTCTTGTGGAGGAGGATTTGTAAGCCGAAATTTTCACCTACATCTTATTTCATTGTGGTTAAATTATACTATCTTGTCCAAGAAGGAAGAAAATAATTCTTCATTTAAGGAACTACATTTTTCATTCAATAAATTAGCAAGTTTTCTTATACTCTTGACTTCCTCTACATATGTTGTAGATCAAATATCAAGTAGAATTGTTCTCAAAATTCTAGATATTCACACTTATTTTGAGCTCCATTGTGCTCAATCTTGACTAGTTTTTCATTTTGTTTGGCCTTTTGCTTTTCTCAACTCGTAATTTATCAATGAAAAACATAAAATTAAACATTACATAAAAGCGACATCCAATGTCAAATCTTATTTGTAAATATTTTAGAAATAAGATCTTTTAAGGTTTTCCCTTTACAAAAAAAAAAAAAGTAGTTAAGATTAAGTTTAGGCCATAATTTTTTTTATACAAATAGGGAACACCAAAAACAAATTACTACCACATGGAGCATGGTTACATGTGAGCCAACTACTAGAAAATACCTTAACTTCTTTTTCTTCACAACCCCTTGCTTAGAAAAAAGATAAGATATTGTAAATATAGGCTTGAAACCCCAGTTGAGGTTAAGAGACATAGAGCTTTCTATTTTAAGAAATAATGAAGAAAAAATAGCTATAAAGTAGAGACTTGTAAGTTTTCAATCTATAGACTAAGGATTTTTACACAACTAAGTTTTAAATATTATAGATTTCATCCCATACATTGATTAAGTTCCATTTCCACATATGTTCCAATCGATTTTAGAAGCATGAGATTCCCGACATGATTTTCTTCGATTTATAGAAGCTAACAAGTTGGCTATATCTTAAAGCAACTACTAATTTTATGTCAAGCGATCGACATTATTAAGACACCATCCCAAATCAAATATGTTATAGTCCATCGTTGCTTCACAATCTAGTTGGGCATTCATCTAAGGCTCTTCATTGATTTTCACATGGAGTTCATGTCAATTGCAACTTTATAATTATTAAATTGGGATTTCCATCAATATCATTATTAGACTTGATATATATTGCTTATATTCATAAAATACTTTTGGCAGTTAAAACTTCATTTCTTTTCTTTTCAAGAGAAACTAGATTAGGAAACTTACCTATAATTTCCTCGTATATCATGGATGGTAAAGGTGGTAAACTATCGACCATCCTAGCAGAAGGCCTAACCTCGAAGAAATCAAGGCTTAAACTTGTAACCTCCCCCGAACCGAGAGAGTGTATGCACGTCTTACCAATTAAGCTAATCCTTGAGAGTAGAGTAATTAAAACTCCATTTTATATATATATATATTTCATTTTATATTTCTATATACATATACTCAATACATATAATTAAAAATACTAAATAATTGTCCTATTATAGAAATAAAATTAAGAATTTTTCCAAGCGAAAAAAAAATTATTAAATACACTCGATGACATTAAAGAAACCACATGAATGTTAATTGCAAAGAGACCAAAAAGTTATGGATTCAAACCTTATAAATTAGGCAAGCAAACATGACCATGTTTCCTATGCATTTCTATCAACATTTACCTTCATACATTGGATACAACATTTGAATAAATGTATTAAATGATTTAACGTATTTTGTTTACTTACTTACAAGTTTTTTTCTTATTTTTTTTTATTATTGTTTGTGGAAATTTGTCCAAACGATGTATTCACAAAAATAGTGAATCTAATTTTGAAAAACGTTTGTAGCTTTTAATAATAAAAAATGCAAAATGCAAAACTCGATGAAATTTAATGATAAGTTGAAAACCATACACACGAGTAGGGACAAATAAATCCAAGTTTTAATAAATAGTAATATGTCATTAATCCATAATAATTATGCCAACTATTAAAGGTCGCAACTATTGACGATGACGATGATGACCATTGAGACCAACTTTGGTCTATCGGACCTTAAGAAGGAAAATACTTGGTTTACTTTAAATCTTGCTGATATGCTCAAAAAGCTTTCCAAACTCACTATAGTTTTGGAAAGTTAGGAGGTTATAAAGATTTGTATTGTAGAAAATACTATGAAACTCATATCTAAATGTGGGTGTAAGCAAGGCACTCTAAGAGAAAGTGATTTTCATCCTCAACACTCATAGACTCACATAGATGGAAAACCCTTTTCGCCCATGGAGTTTTAGGAATAGACCAACGCCCTATTTCGCTATGGAGTTCATGAGAGTTCGTTCTAATATTGGCTATATTAATTTTCTTCCATGAGCTAGTTACTACCGAGAGATACTTTTGATATTCCAATTTAGATTAATGACCTCCTTATAGTATCTTAATTTTCTCTTAACCGCTAAATTTTCCTCACACCAGAATTTTTCGTTAAACTTAGAATTAATAATATTTTTGACATTGTCAATGTTCTTCAAAATGTCGTTTTCATTACTACCCTAATGGTTTGACAAATCCATGGTATCTTTACACCAACACCGCTTGAGGCGTAGTTGGTTTTGACTTGAGTTTAAAGCAATTTTAGAAAGTCTCTCGTTTCCCATGTTATTTATCTTATTCTTGTACATCAGGTACCTAGTCATAGCAATGCTCTCGATGGGGGAAAGACCCACTTATAAGAGGAGAATAGGATAAGTCGTATTGCTTTTAATTTTGAGGTTATAAGTTATAAATCGCTTCTGGATTTGCTCAATCTTCCTCCAAAATTCTCTAGAAATTTTGCACCCCATACTTCACAACCATACAAGATAACAAGGATGACAAGAGTTTCAAAGAGGAACTTATTTTTATCCCACATGACCAGATTGGCTGATTTATAGTTATTTTCAAGACCAAAATAATATTTCCACCCCCATTAATCATTTTCTCAATGCCATAGTTCCAATTGAACTTGTGATGAATATCAAATCTGAGATACTTGTAAGAATTCACTTCTTCTAGATTTATATTATCATATATATATATATATATAGAGAGAGAGAGAGAGAGAGAGAGAGAGAGAGAGAGAGAGAGATTGCATAGGTGTCTTTTTTAGATTTTATAATCATGATTTTTTGTCTTGTCGGTGTTAACAGTCATACCCATGTTAGAGAAAAAATATTTAATAATTTTTAATTGCTTATCGATATTAGAAGGACACCTTGCCATAAGAAAAATATCATCACCATAAATTAGGAGGATGATAACTATCCCAGCTAATATTGTACTAGCACAACATGCTTCTTCTAAAAACTTTTCTACCTTATCAATATAAGTTCCAAAAAGGGTAGGGGAGAGTGGGAAACCTTGTTTAACTCCAATATTACAATTTATATCTATTGTCCACCCCTCATTATTATTAAACTTGGAAATGACCTTTCCGTATAACCTTATCGCGATAGTTCTCAACTCAAAAGGAACCTTAAGCTCCTCTAGCCTATTCCATAGGTTATTTCTAGGCACTGTATCAAAATCTTTTCTAAAATCCACAAAGCAACAAAATAGGTCAAACTTATTATTACAACATTCCTCTGCAATGGGCCTCTTCATTTGCATGAACGAACTTCTGGCGAGAGCAGGCTGCGTGAGTTAGGGTTGAGTTGTGTCTTGAGCAGTCATGGCGGTGCCTGGGGGAGGGGAGGCCACCCCCGCTCCGAGATCAGACGAGGATGCCTTCCGGAGGCTCCTCATTTGCAGAGGCAAGAAGCCCTCTTCCCCGGAGATCCCAAAATTTATCAAGAAGCTGGAGGAAATTCCTGAAATCGCCCTTCCTGAAGAAAAACCAATGAAGATAGCTCTGGCATTGGCTAAGCGAGGCCTAGTGGGCCAGTTTATGGGCTTATGGCCCTCCACCAAGATTCCTGATGACTGTATACAGAGAAATTGGAAGCCCAATCTGAAACATGGAGTAACTTGTTACCCTATTGGAAGAGGGTTCTTTGTGTTTGAATTCATCTCAGAAGAAGATTGTGACCTAATATTTAGAAATGGCCCCTACTTCATGGGAACGTAGGGTCTATACCTGAACAAATGGACACCATATTTTGACCCCTTGGTCGATCTACCCAAAGAAGTGCCGATGTGGGTTAGGCTTCCTAATATTCCGGTGCATTGCTGGGATATTGAATCTCTGCAGAGAATAGGGAACGGAATCGGACGTTTCATTGACAAAGCTGATAACAAGGGACAATACACCTGCACCAGAATTTGTGTTGAAGTTGATCCTGAAGCCGGCCTTCCTGAGGCAGTAAAATTAACCGTTGGATCCTGGACCCACTACTAGAAATTGGACTACGAGCACTTGCCCTTCAAGTGCAGGAACTGCCAGGAGCATGGCCACTTCCAAAGACATTGTCCCAAACTGGCTGCTGGGAAAGAAGATGTTGAAGGATGGCAAAAAGTAAAGAAAGGCAGAACCTCTAACAATGCCAAAAGCAAGGAGAAAACAACCCAGGAACCCCCAAAGGTAGGCAGCTCAAAGCTTAGTCACCAAGAGTCCCCCAATGAAGCTCAAACCCCCACAAAAGGTCCAAAAGTTGAAGAAATTCAGGCGCCACAAGCCCCAACCGACCCTCAACCGGTTGTCTCCAGCCAATCAAAGGAACATATTAGTTTGGGCTCGGAAACAGGAGCTGAATCCTCTGAGGAAGGAGATACTGAACCAAGCAGCCCGTCAGGCTCCCTAGACCAACCAAAGCGTGGACGGAAGACCAAGAAGAAGAGAAGAGAAGAGCAGTCCTACAAGGATGTGGTTCAAGGCTCTCAGCATACCATACCAAAAATGATGATTACTAGATCGGGGATGAATCTAGGGAAGACCCCGAAAGGGGGCCATCCCTCTCATTCAGGTAAATAATGCAATACGTCTCCTGGAACTACAGAGGACTAGGCAGTACTCTAAAAGAAGAAGCTATAAGGGATCTAGTAAGAGTAACAAGGCCTGAAGTCCTCCTAATCCAGGAGACGAAGATGGAGGAGGATGCTCTCCTCCGAGCAAGCAACTCGTTCTGGAAGAAAGGCCCGGGTAGGGCTGTGAGCACAAGAGGAGCCTCGGGAGGCTTAGCAACATTCTGGGACTCTGCAAAGCTCGAACTAGTCGAAGAAGAAGGTACCATTCACTGGTTATTCACCAAGTTGATCCATAAAGAATCCGGTCATCTTGTAAGCCTCTTTAATATGTATGTTCCTGTCTCTTTTGTTGAGAAAAAAGAGTGTTGGGATTCCTTAAAATTATTTCTTAATCAGCACAATCTTGAAAATTTAGTAGTGACAGGAGATTTAAATGTAACCCTTGCTCTGGCGGAAAAAAAGGGGGATCAATAGTCCGGGATCCTACAAGAGAATGGGTGGAAGACTTGATGCTGGAATGGGAGCTTGAAGATATCATTCCGGATAGGGGAAAGTTCACCTGGTCCAATAAAAGGATAAGACCGGGCCACATAGCTACCCATCTTGACCATTTCCTCATTCATTCTTCCTTCCTAACCCTTGGTCTTATGGCGACCTCCAAGATTCTCCCGCATTATACCTCTGATCATAAACCTATTACGCTCTCCCTTTCTCTTGGGGAAAAGCTAGGCCCTATCCCCTTCCGGTTTAGCCCAATTTGGGTTAATCAGGAAGGCTTCTTTGATATTGTGTCCAAATCCTGGAAGCACCCTGTGCATGGCTCCCCCTTCTATGTTTGGGAAGGAAAGCTCAGAAGACTCAAAGCTGATCTGAAAGCTTGGGCTAAAGGACTAAGCTCTCCCACGGCTGAAAGGATAAGAATTCAGAAGGCCTTAGAAAGACACCAATTGGTCTTGGAAGAGTCAATAGTCACTCCTGACTTGATTAACTGGGAAGCTGAGCTTCAAAGGAAGTACCATAAAGTTTGCAGAGAAGAGGAAATATATTGGAGAGTCAAATCAAGGACGCTTTGGCTTCAAGCTGGAGACAAAAACACCTCGTTCTTTCACAAGCAAGCCCAAGCTAGGAAAATCTATAATTCCATTAGTGAAATTCAAATGCAAGATCAAGTCATAAAGGATTTCAGTGGCATCAAGGAAGCAGCTTACTCCTTCTTCAAAAATCTATATTCAGCCCTGGATCTGGAACCAATGGACCCGAATTTTTACCCTCTGTCAAAGATACCAAACATGATCAATGATGATGACAACCTGATGCTGAACAGCCATGTCAGTATTTGGGAAATCAAGAAAGCCCTCTTCAAAATGGACCCAGACAAAGCTCCAGGGCCGGATGGATTCACAGCCCGGTTCTATATTGCCTGCTGGGATATTATAAAAAAGGACCTGTATAGAATGGTCAAGAAGGCCTAGAACTGTACCAAGTTGGGTGGCAGCACTAATTCCTCGTTCTTGGCCCTCATTCCAAAATAAAAAGGTGCTAAGAACTTTAACAGATTCAGACCTATCTCCCTCTGTAATACGAGATACAAAGTCATTACTAAAATAATGGCTAACAGACTCAAAAGAATCCTGCCTAAGTTGATCCCGGAAAATCAAGGTGGGTTTGTGAGAGGAAGACAGATTCTGGATAACATTATTTTATTCCAAGAAGCCATTCACACCAACTACAGGAAAAAAGAGAAGGGTATTGTGGTTAAGTTGGATTTGGCTAGTGCCTTTGACAGAGTCAAGCATGATTTCCTTTTTGCAGCCATGAGAAAATTTGGGTTCAGTCAGAAATTTATAGAGTGGGTCAAAGCCTGCATATCAGCCCCCTGGATTGCCCCATTGGTTAATGGCCGTCCCACCAACTTTTTCCAGGCTTCAAGAGGATTAAGGCAAGGTTTCCCTCTATCCCCTGTGCTCTTTGTCATTCAAGCCTCTGTGCTAAGTTTCCAATTGAACAGAAGACTTCAAAACATATCTCTCTTAGGCATCAGAATCATCCCAAAGGTCAAGGAGGTAACCATGCCCAGTTCGTTGATGATACTCTTCTATTAGGAGCTGCCAATCTTAACACAGCTAGGAACTTTAAATCTGAACTTGATCTCTACAGAAGCAGCTCTGGAAGTGAAATAAACTATCACAAAAGTAAGATCTTTGGCTGGAATTGTTCTCCTTGCGAAATGCTAGAGATATCTCGGATACTTGAAATGGAAGGTATCACAACCTGGGACACTTTCACCTACCCGGGCATTCCAATTTTCAAAGCATCCCCCAAAGTTTCCCATTGGCTGCCTCTTCTGGACAAATTAAAAAGCAAGATCCATGCGTGGGGAGCAAACTGGCTCAACAAAGCAGGTAACGTTGTTTTGATGAACTCTGTCCTTACCAGTCTTCCAATCTACCAATGTTTTGTTCTGTTAGCTCCCAAAACTATAACAAACAAAATTAATGAGCTGCTCCGTCGCTTCCTCTGGGAAGGTGGTCGAAACTGTGAGAAGAAGCTTCACCTTGTGAGCTGGGACAAGGTCACGAAGCCAAAGATGGAGGGGGGTCTTCAAATCAGAAATGTGGCTACCCAAAATCTAGCCATGGGTGGCAAAATTCTCTGGAACATGATCACTGGGAAAAGAACTTGGAGCAAGCAAATCCTCAGGAAAAAAGACTTCAAAGGAGACAAGGAGAGATACCTTGAAAAACCCACAAAAACGCAGAAAGGATCCCCGATCTTCACGCTCTACAAAAGGGCCCTTCCTCACTTCATATCAAAGCTCACGTGGATTCCAGGAAATGGTGCAAAAATTAAAATCTGGGAGGACTCTATCCTGGGGGATCAACCTCTCAATGAGTTAAACGACCTGGAGAATATCAAAACGTGGCTCCTGGGCAAAAATCGCAGCACTCTGTGGGACATCTCCTCCTGGAGAAACGATGACCATGAATCCTGGGAAAGCTGGAACCTAGGAGACTACCCGGAAGAGTTCAAGGAGGAAGCTTCAACACTGTTGGATTTTCTTCAAGGAAAATCGCCCCATACTGCCAGATCCAAAGACAAACGGGGATGGGGTTCAAGATCCGGGAAATACACAGTAGCTGCTGGCTACGCTGCTATTTTGGAGATGCCTTGGGTCTCTCCTAATCCAGCCCCATGGAAAACGCTCTGGAATTTCCCTTCAATTCCCAAAATTGATATTTTTATATGGACCTTGCTTCATAACAGCATTATGACCAGCGACAATCTTCAGAGGAAAGGCTGGGAAGGGCCTTCATGCTTCCCTCTGTGTAATCGAGCTGAAGAAACTGCTGAGCATCTCTTTCTCATCTGCGATTTCACTAAAGATGTATGGAGAATTATGACAGGACCTACTGCTGAAAGACTGCCAAACTCAGTAACGGAGCTCATAAGCAACTGGAATTCTCTTTCTCCTTTCAATCTGAGCAAGAAAAATCTCCTCAAGCTCGCGTGGATGTGGACTCCCAAATTTATGTGCTGGAAAATCTGGCTGGAGAGGAACAACAGAATTTTTAAAGAGGAAAGTAGACTTCCTCCTTAAGTTGTTGTTAAAGCCCAGAGTATGATGTCAGAAGCTATAAGCACTAAGCCTTCCATCAAAAATTCGACTAACCTCTCTCCTGAAGAAGATCGTTGGATTAGGGAGCTCAACCTGAACCAGCAAACCACTGAAGCAATCAAACCTCCTCAAAAGACAAACTAGGAAATCAAGTTGGATGAATAGGATTTTATTAAGTGGAGGTCAGCCCTTGATGAATGGAGCCTCTTCTTTGACGGGGCCTCGAAAGGGAATCCTGGTCAAGATGGAGGAGGAGGCATCATCATTGAGCCCTCTGGCAATCTTTATCTGTCCTATGCATGGGGACTAGGATACACCTCCAATAATCAAGCTGAGTTTATGGCGCTATGGCAAGGGCTAAACCAAGCCAGGAAGCTGAACATCCAGAAGATTAATATCTTTAGCGACTCCATGCTAATTGTTAAAGTGTTACACACTAAGAAAGGGCCAACGGATATTAACCTTGGCCAAACGTACAGGAAAGTCCTTCTCCTTCTGACGCACTTCAGCACTTACAAGGCTTATCACGTGCTAAGGAATCTCAATAATCTAGTGGATGCTGAGGCCAACCGGGGCACTTTCTTGAGCAAGAGCCAGCTAATTGTCAATGGAGAAACTTCAAATAACCCGATTCCCTAACACTAAGGCTGCTCTAGTATGCACCTCATCAGCAAATGCAGAATCTAGAAAGATACAACCCAGCACAGTATTAGCCATGTGTGTATTGGAGATGAAGCTCAGTATAGTAGTTATGAATATGATTTTTAATGGCCATGGCAGCCTCTTTGCCAGTCTTTAATTAAAAAATTTAACCATTTTCGTAAAAAAAAACATTCCTTTGCAATGATCCTAAGTGTAAGGAGGTGGTCCGTGGTTGAACCTTCTAAAACCTTCTTGGCCTTTAGCTCGCTTACCTTCCATTTCTAGCCATCTATTCATCTTCTTTTTTAAGATAATACCATATAAATTTGCTAAGAGAGGGATAATCATACTAGTCTGATAATTAGAGGTGTCATTTTTATCGGCACTTTTAAAAATAGGAATAGTGAAGCTTTGAGTCCAAGGTATAGGAAACCCCTTCTTGACCACTATATTAAAGAGTTTGTGGATGTGTAGGATGAGGACAGGTCCTCTCATTTTTAATATTTATGCTTGGTAGCCTTCAATGTCTTTGGCTTTTCCATTTGCTAAGCGCTTCACCCCGAAATCTATGTCTTCTAACGAGAAAATTTTTTTTCATTGTAAGAAGGATTTGAATGTTAGATCTAATATCCATAGATCCATAAAGCATTTTAAGATAGGAATTCCAATCTTTTAAAGCAATTTTATTGTCTTCTTTTGTTTTGCGAGTTAGAATTTGCCTCCAAAATTTATTAGGAGCCACCTTGGAGAGGTGTAGGATATTTTCATGCCTTTTACTTAGATAATGTTTTTTTTTTAATTAAGGCTTTGTAGTAATTTATCTTTTCCATTTTTATCGAATCTGTAGTAGCTTACTTAATTTCTTTTCTCCCATCTTTACACTCTTGATCATAGTAAGGGTTGGTTCTACTATTGCTCGTTTTAGTTGAAACTTCAATAGAGAACTTGTTAATGGATGACGAGAGAGTTGTACCAAAATTATGGTAGATATTTTCTATATTCTCCATTCTAGATAAAGGAACCAGTTAATTTTTTAGATTATGGAGAAAAATGTCAGTTTTATTTTTATCGAAGATCGGGTTCTTATGGCAATGATAGTTTTCCTCCTTGGGATTTCTATGCATGGAAACATTGAGAGTTAGAATTAAAGGTCTATGATCAAAGTCAGGCTCATGGTCGTTGAATATGTTGAAATCTATTAATTTGTTGTATATAGGGATATCAGATATAATATAATATACCACACTACTTCCAATCCCATGGATACAAGTCATATGGATAGAGTTTGGCCATTTTCTGATATCATTGCAAATGATAAGATCTTGAGCACTACAAAATTTGACCAGCTCAGACCCGAATAAATTTTCACCTAGATCTTTAGAACTTCTTTTGTACTTGTTAGCTAGCTCAAGGTCTTTGTCTAACCAAAGAGGATTAGGGTTGGAATAGTTGTTTAAAAGAATAACTTAGTTACTGGAAGTTTGTGCTGAATTCACCCATCAAAAGGATCTTTCCTTCCTTCCTTAAACAAGAAATATCATGTTCTAAACGATCATAAGGACAATTTTTATCTAAATTGACTTTTAATAGAAGTTGGAATTAATAGGGGAAAAATAACAAATGGATATGTATGTTTTTTCATCATTACTATATGTGATCTCTATCCAAATAAATTGGTTGTAAGGGTATTTCTTATAAATCCTAACATGTGGGGATATTTTCTTCCTAATATAACAGACTATACCCCCAATGCCTCTAAGACATGAATGTTTATTCCATATTGACCATAGGACATATCCGTCTATATCAGGGACCTTGGACTCCTCGTGTTCCCAAGTTTCAACCAATAATATAATATCAATTTTGCTTGGGATCCAACTTAACTTAGGGCCTTTGCTCCATGTAAATCCTCGACATTTCCAGGATAAGATCCAGAGTGATAAATAGTGATAAATAGTTCCTCACACCACTATCATGGGTGGAACTATGATAAATTGTTCACTTGGTTGGTTCTTATTCAGACCTTATAATATTTAGTCAACATAATGCCTTTGTGAGACCAAATGATATGATATGTGGTAGAGAAGCTATTTTGCAATTAAAGTTGTTTTTGGTTTATTATATTCAGCAATTTTGATTTTATGATAGTTTTTGAAGTTATTTGTGAAAGAATAATATTTGTGTGAAAACATCTTTATTTAAGATGTTAGCTTGGTGTTGTTGTCAACGTTGTTAGGCATTTTTATAATTCCTTGCATGTAGGTATCCAGATTGAATCCCCTAAAGTTAGGTAAACTAGTTTACATTGATGTTTCTTTTTACCATGGGAATTGGTAACCGGTTGTGATTAATTAAGCGAGGCCAAGGTTCAAATCCAAATGATTGCCACTATAGCCCAAGACTACATCCAAAAATATGCAAGAGATATAATTCATGACTTAGCAAGGACTAAGATCTCTAAAGACACACCCAAGACAGGGTCCTACCCTACCTTCTATCCTTATCACAACATGTCAATGTCTCATTGGGGATTTGAAACTAGGTGGGAAAAGTGTGAAACTTACCTTCTCATCATTCAATTTATTTCCCCTTAATAGTTTACAAATTATTTACTAAGAATGTTATCCATGAATGTGGGGGAGCATCCATCGGATTTCTCAGGATCCATATTTCTTCAAAAAAAAATAAAAACATCTTTAACAAATGGAATAGGAAAGGGGTTGTGTATTGTTACCTTGTTGAATGCATATGCATCTATATATAATCTCAATTGAACATATTTCCATTGTGCAAGTATTGTAAGGTTGGCCAATCGCTTTCTTAAATATAATGAATATATAATGTAATTTCAATTATTTTACTTAACGATGGATTTTATCTGAGCGCTATGACATCCAATTATAGTTTGATGCACATCACTTCAGAATAATACATACATCATCATTCATTCATACATACATACATGCATACGTGCATACACACATACAAATAAGAGAGACTTTTCTCCCCAAAAAAAAAATCATAGCGTTTATTAATATAAAAATACATATTCTACATTGGCATTTATAGCCATCAGTCATAGTAAAGCCTATATAAGCCATTTAAAATGTATCATGTAGTTAAAAAGCATTAAACTATTAAAACAGTCCTTGTAAAACCTATTCATAATCTATATACAACCCATCTTAAAAGATCTTGTATGGCTATATTGGTTGCTACAGTCATACATATATATGTTTATTTTCATAAAATATAGTCTATATATTCAAGGAAAAGTCTACTGTGAAAGTAGAAGATAGAAAAATCGTTTTATCATCCATCAAAATCCATCAAGCTATTGTCGATATGGACCTAGATATATTTCTTGTAGCCTCTGTCTGATGTTGATCCACCTATACCAAGTGCTTGGACCAATCTGTAGAGCATCCTCTAACAATTAGTCTTCCAATTGGTTCCTCTCTTTGTAAATATGGCAATATTATAACTGTTGTAGCAATTATAGGCACCTCATCATAAATAGGCCTGAGTAGAATATTCTTGGGAGATTTTGTTAGCCTCATCCAATCAATTACCAATCTATAATCACCCATGATTTGCACTTTTTGAAGGCCAAAAACTACAATTAATTGTAATATGAGCTTAAGTGCCACCAAATCAACTCGATTGTTAGTGACGTGTCATATTATTGCAGCAAACTTTATCCACTAATCATTAGAATAATATAATATGTATCCATCCCCCTGAACTGAGGTTTTCCCTAGGCAACGCCATAAAAAAATACCCAACCTAGTTTTGTCAATAATTTCAAGGATAACATGTCTATGAATTGGCTCATCATCAATATGAGGAAATGAGGAAAATGAGGTAGAATTGAAAGATAACATGTGGCTATGTAGTGTGGGTATGGCTTCTTATCCGCACCCACACTACATAGCCACAAAATCCTTTTAATAACAAAGTACCATGAGTTTTATAATGAAACATGATATTGGATACATGATATTGGATATAACTTTAAAAACATTTGTAAACCAAGTTCCATAACTTATTAATCCATAACAAAAACAAACAAACAAAACATATTATTTATTTATAAAAACAACATGACAAATTAAAATAATTTATGTAATTTTATAATTACCATCATTAATGAATGAATATATCAATATAGATATACTTCTAATTATCACATTTTTTTCACGTTGTTGACAGTCTTGAGAATATTGGTCGAGGCTCACTACATCCACAGTAATAATTCTAGGGGGGGCAGCTGAAGGGGCCTCACCCTATCGGCTCCAATTTTGGGAGCCTAACCCTGAAGGACCCAGAGATTTGGATTAATGATAATTGAACCTCTCACCTCAATATCAAACGGTCTTTGGACTCGAACTCCAACCAACTAAGCTACCCCTCGAGGCTTTTTAATTATCACATATTTGATAAACCAAACTAATTTTAAAAATTATTTAAAAAAAGTTTTATCATACTTTGATGATGATGATGATTATGGTTAATGTCCACTATGACCAACTTTGGTATATCATACCCTACTAAGGAATTGTAGAATTTTATTCCCATGCTTAAAAAGCTTGAAGAGAAGCATTCATAATTCACATTAGTTTTGATAGGTTAGAAGGTTAAGAAGGTTTGTATTGTAACAAATATTTGGAAATTGAGATCTAATGTGGGTGTACACATGGAACTCCAAGAGAAAGTGATTTTCATCTTCAATGCTCATAGTCTCACAAATATGACAAATCATTTCAAGTTTCAACCTAGTGTATTTAGGAATTGTCTAGCGCCATGTTTCACTATGGAACTCATGAGACTTTGTTCTTATCTTGACTATACTAATTTTCTTCTTTATACTAGTTAAAACAAAGAGACACTTTTGATCTTTTAGATTACGGTTAATGACCTCCTTATAATATTTTAATTTTCTTTTAAGTTCTAACTTTTTATCACATCACAAATTCTCTTTAAACTTAGATGTAGTAATATTTTTAATATTATCGATATTTTTCAAAGTGACATTTATGTCAATTCACCAATGGTTTAAGCAAGCGAGGGAATCTTTATGCCAAACCCGCTTGATCCATAGGTGGTTTTGATAGGATTTTAAAGCAATCTTAGGAAGCCTTTGGTCTCACATGTTATTTATGTTGTGCTTGTACATCAAGTACTAAGTCATAGCCATGCTCTCGATGGGGGAAATCCCCACTTCTATTGGGAGAATATATTTGGGTGTATTGCTTTAAATTTTGAGGAAGTTATAAAACACTATTGGATTTGCTCAATTTTTCTCCAAGATTATTTAGAAACTATGTTGCAAACACCAAACTTCACACTCATACAAGATAAGGATGGCGACGAGAGTTTCAAAGAGGAACTTATTTTTATCCCACATCAAAGGTTTGCTTATTTACAATTGTCTTCAAGACCAAGGTAAGATTTCCACCATTCATTAATCATTTTCTCAGTGCTATACTTCCACCTGAGTTTGTGATGGATATCAATTATAATATATATGTATTGTGTCACTTCCTCCAAGTTGTTATTGTCATATATGAAATCAGCATAAGTGGCCCTCTTGGATTTGATAATCTTAACTTTTGTTTTGTTGATGTTAATAGTCATACCCATATTAGAGTAGAAATCCTTGATAATTATTAATTGATTATAAAGAACAAATGGACACCTCGCCATAAGAATAATATCATCATCATAAAGAAGGATGATGATTATTCCTACTAATGTCGTGCCAGCGCAACCTACTTCTTCTAAACGACCTTCTAGCCTATTGATGCATATGTCGAAAAGGGTAGGGGAGAGAAGGAAACCTTGCTTTACTCCAATATTGCAATTAATATATTTCAACCAACCCTCAATGTTCTTAAACTTGGAAATGACAATCTTGTATAGCCTTATCATAGCAACTCTCAGATCAAAAAGAGCCTTTAGCTCTTGTAATCTATTCGACATATTATTTCTAGCCATTGTATCAAAATATTTTCTAAATTCAACAAATAACAAAAGGGATTGGATTTATTATTGTGACACTCCTCTGCAATGATCCTAAGCATAATCCCTTGCCATGGATGACAAATAGCAAGGCTTGGAACGTCTGCATAAGGATTTTGCACGCAACGAAGAAAAGGCCATGTAAGAAAGGATATGTGATGCGAGGAAACATGTAGAATTATTACGGAGAGAGGGCGTATGAAGGAGGTTGTTCTAGCAATCATTCAGAAACGACATTAGTTCGGAAGGACGGGAGGCATTAGTTTCCACTCGTCGGGAATTATTTCTACACATAGTTGAGGCATGTCAATGGATATAGATATCATATTAGTGTTATGGGGATCTTCCCGAGTTATCATACCAATTAATGGAAAGAATGGATTATTAAGGAATTATGGGAGGAAGGTTGAGGCGAAGATTTGTTGCTGGTGCTGGTGAACGGTGGTAAGAATTATGAGAAGCGATGGGTAGAGACTTTGGTTGGTCGGGCGTGTAAGTGGTTGGTGACGATGGAAACATGGGGGGAATGTTTAGCCATGAAGCTAAAGGAAAGGAAGAAGTGGTACCACCTCGAACCACCAGGGAATAGTGGAAGGCTGCACAGGTGGCTTGGTTCTTCAAATTAACAGTTCCTGTGTCAGTTCATAAGGAAATTGAGGAGGCATAGAAAGGGATGTGGGAGGAGATGGAGGTTGTGCATCCGGCGAAGGGTTTTGAGGTGCTTGCGGAATGGATACAAGATCCTGGGATGACCATGGCTCGTATGGCTCTGTATGAGCGAGTTGTAGCTACGTTTTGGGTTATGAAGAACCTTCTGGACCCATTTTTTATGGACCATGGAGAAAAAGAGAAGGGGGGTGAGGAGACGATTAAATATAGAAGGAGCATTATGCAGACTCTCGTTTCATTTCATGCATAAAAAATCAGCGTCGTTGCTAAGAAGTTGGGCATCCAGTTCATGCTGCAAGAGCTAGGAAAGGGAAGCTAAGTTGCATCCTCGGTGTAAGTGGGGTTTGGTGAATCCTTCGGGTAACACAAAGGCTTCTTGATTTTTGTGATGGAACGATTGTCTTTTTTCTTAAATTGTCTAAGTCTGTGTCTAAATGTTAATCAAAGTCATAAATCGATAGGAAGAAACTTGATATGGTTGTCATATGTGGTTTAAATTGTTGATAAATCCTTGTTTGTTCTTATGGGCACGAGGTGTTTTTTATCCTCATTAGATGGTTTTAAACTGTTGATAAATCCATGTTTGTTCCTGTAAGGACAGAGTGACCTTGATCCTCATTAGACACTAGTGGCTGAAAGAAATTGTGTTATCACAGATAGAAAGACAGGATATGGCTATGTTTTGTAAGTTTAGATATATAAATTCTCAATTTCTAGTTTAATACAACAGCCACGAAGTGGCAATGTCCCCAACATTGTTAATAGGGGTTGCTATATAATGAGTGACACCAAGCTATTAGCAAAGATAAGAGTCTTTCGTGTAAGCTCACTTGCACTTGTCTGGCATCATCATTAATACATCACCTTTCATGACAATACCTATTCTTTTGCATGGATGCTTTTCTTCTAAGTTTTCCTTTCTATAGATTTTGTGTTACATTTGGAAATACCATCTATTTCTTTGTATTAGCTCATTGGATTTGGATGGATATTCGTCTAAGTATCTTGATTATGCATGACCATACATATTTAGGGCTTAGGAACCAACACCTTAAAATTCAAATAATTCAATGGAACTAGAAAATTAAGGCCATAAGAATTTAGTTTCATAAAACGCTTTATAATATATAATTTCTCCAAAGTATAAATCTGTATGATAAAACATGATTTTCAATTGGCACTGGAGTCATCGGAACCAAACACCTGTGGGATGGAAGAGTATATTAATTATGTTTTCTGTGTGTATACTTATTCTTACGACATCATTACTAGGTTCATGAGATTAGCAAGCCCATTTGAATTTATGTGAATAACCTGTTACCTATCAAAAGGATCTGTAACTAACATGTAATAGAATTGAGCAAAAAAACAGCATGGGCTCTGTAATTAATGAAGAATAAAAATATATTAGCTAAGAATGATTGTAAATTTCATCCAGTTGGGTGGCTCTTAATTATCATCTCATAGTGGGTCTCACTTAGTTATGACAAGTAACAAAGGAATTACCACAATGCATGATGAAGTGAAGGAATTCCTTAAGCATATGCTTAGTTAATGTAGTTAACATGATATGGTAAATATTTTTTTTAATGGATGTAATTAATATCATAGACCATCCATCTTAATTATGACGGGTAGAATTGATCATAAAAATAAATTTTTATAAAATTTAATCAAGACTAATGGTAACTCCTCTTCAAGCTTACTTTTGATAAATTAAATTACAGAAGTAAAAACTGAAAGAACAAAAACCTTTGATAATTCTAGCACAGGAAATAAATTACAGCCTAGGGTTTATAACTTAAAATGTAACCGTGAAAGAATATGTTAGGGACAAACAAAATCACAAAGTATTAGAACCTATAATATAAACACTTGTATAATCTATCCAACACTTAATCTAAGAAATGTAATATGTAGTCCAGAACCTCATACCTGAAAAGTGAAGCTCCTTTAATAGCTTAAACATGTACAGTCAACTACCCAACATTAACAATTCATAGGTATATGGTCACTTTGGAGGGTTCGAGGCCCTTCTGTGTCCATGACAAAGGATCTAGTGGTGGTATAGTTTGTTTTGGGTTTTCTTTGTCCTTTTTTGTGTACTTTTCTCTCTTGAACAGTATTTGTATGGGTATTTTTTGGACCTTTATGTAAGCTCTGTTATAGGGTATTATTGTTGAAGGTTTTTTGGCTTCTAGTTATATCACCGTCCTATTCTGAATGGTAGTTTTGTATGCACTATTCGATGTCAAAATGTATGCTAATAGATTTCTTGTCTGGAATTTAATTACTGGAAAAAGATGGTTTTGAAGAGCATAAATACCGATCTCAGTTTGAATGAATTTTATTCTAGAATAAAAAGCAATTATATCAATAACTATCATTTGGAATGAAGCCACTCATTGAATAAAACTACTGGAAGCTATGAATTCAAAACAAAAACAATACAAATAACTGAATTCTAGCTCATAAAAAATTCAAGACTACAATTTAAAGCTTCAAAGTTTACAAGTGGCATGTACCTTCAAATGTTGTATTAAATATTATTGTGCTCCTATCAAAGACAATAACTAAGGGATTGATCTCATGATCACAAAACCTTAACAAAATTTCAGACATTATTGTTACCATTATACTGGTAAACAGATTCAACATTAACACAAATCCCTTAGACTGATGTGGAGCCATGACTCTCTATAGAGAGGGCCACCATTAAGGGGTCATGTGTAGCAGGTAGCTCGGTGCCAGCTCCATGGATACCAATGTTTCCATACTTGGCATGTCGTCCCTCCATAAGAGAAAGAGAGGGAGGGAAACAAACTGATATATTTCCGGAATCCCACCCCATTGTAATAAATTAATTTCAAATACTATATTTAATTTACATATAGCTAATTTTACGGACTATTTCAACTATTATGGACGGTTTGGTTCATACAATTTTGATGGAATTGTATAATTTTTTAAAATTTCCAACAATAATGCTTAAATTTTGAAAATATATTGAAAATTTCACATAGAAATATTTAAATTCTTAATCTCTTTTTTATATACATATAAAAACCCCAAATTTAGACCAAAACTCACCACATAAACTCTTAATTTATATATATATAAATTTTTAATTGGAAAATTGGAAAATTCTAATTTCATGGTCACCATTTGAGATAGATTCAACAATCATGAACATTCTCGATAACAATGATGGGAACAATCTGGCAACTGTTGATCAAAGCTGACTGCAACCATTCCATTGTGTGATACCACTCTTTCTCCCATTCATACGCATGATACCGCCTGCATTCAAAAAGGAAATTATTTTTATTTCATGTAAATGTTTGTTTTGTTAATAATTTTTTGAAACATTTTTATTTTATTTTTACATATATTCATTAAGTAAAATAAAATACAATAATAAAAAGACAATTAATTATACAAAGAGAAAAAATAAATATAATGAAACCGTAAACTATATTTAAAAAAAAATGTAAATTATTTTTATTATCATATAAATTTTTGTTTTGTTAATAATTTTTCTAAACATTTTTATTTATTTCTTTACATATATTTATTAAGTAAAATAAAATACAATAATAAAAAAACAATTATATAAAGAAACATTAAACATAAAGATTTAACAAAATAAGTATAAAATAAACTTTAAAATTTTGAATAAAGTAAAATTTTGAAATATATATATATATCTCAAACAATAAAATAAACTTAAAAATTTAGAATAAAGTAAAATTTTGAAAAATATATATGTCAAACAATAAATTTAAGGTAAATAAAATGATAAATAAAATGAGAAATTGCTTAGCTGCAAAAATGATTTCTTTATTAATAAAAGATTCAGTACACTTCTCGAGAAATATCAAATCATACGAGGAGGAATATTACATTGTTCAACACATGATCAAACTTTACAATAAGAGAAGGATGAAGTGTTTAGACTAAATAATATTAATAATGAGTTCTGTTTTTAAAATTATAAAATTAGATTTTAAAATTATAAAAAAGGTTAATGGATTTGCATGTGATCATATTTTCTCTTATAGGTGTGTGTTTCATGTAATCATGGTAAATGAGAGCAATATCACTGCAAATAAAACACACTGGCATTAAAAAAATATGTAAAGGTCATCAAAAATAACTTTCATAAGGCTTTAAATTAACCGACGAGAAGGATAGGCACTTCAACAACATCCCATTTCCATTAATTTGCAAAGCCACTTTGGGCACTTTTCCCAACCTTCTTAAATTAACCGATGAGAAGGATAAGCACTTCAACAACATCCCATCTCCATTAATTTGCTGAGCCACTCTCGAAACTTTTCCCAGCCTGTTTTGGTAGAAGGGAACATTCTTCATTATGCGCATTCTCAAATTATACCATAAACAAATCCTTTCAAAACCATTTAGATAGTTTACGTCATCATCTAATTTCATTGAAGAGCAGTGTTAAGTATTTGGCTGGTTGCTTTCATTCTGGAATAGTGTTTAGTATTTGGTCAGTTGCTTTTTTTAAATGGTATAATTTTCTTTTCTCTGACTGAAAGGTTCACTACTATGCAGGAGGAATGTTGGATTAATTGTTGCTTGAAGATGAAACAAAGAAAACGTTCTAAATGACAAATTATACTGAAGACAGGAAACAAGAGCCTAAGGTTTCCATGAAATTATGGAATGTTTTCTTCTCACTGCCACCCATCTATAGAGAAAATTGGAAAATAATGGATATCATATTTGTGGGCCATTCCATTTTCCAAACGAGCTCAACATGTGCAAGTTACCCCCACAGAACACTTCAAAGAATCAGTTATCAAGAGGGAAGGAACGTGTCAAATGAATTACAGCTGGGAACATGAAAATTAATTTAAATCGTGATTTAAAAGTGTTGAAGTTACATATTTTCAAATCAAAAATTGCATAAATAACACAACGAACCCTAAATTCACTTCAGTACATGTCACTTCAGCACACACAAATTTTTACATTTGCGCTTGCTATCCTGTTAGTGCTATATATTAGCACTAAAAGACCTAATAAAAATAGATCAAACCAAATTCAAACTTCCATCTCTTTGCAAAGCTTATCAAGCTTATCAGAGAACACCCGCTCTCAACAAGATGATTAAATCTTAGAAGAGAAAAAAACTAAATAATGAATGAATAACCAAAATAAATGAACCTATATATTAACCTATTACTCAAGTTCTGAGAGGCATGCAAGGATAAAAGCAATAAAATATTATGCTATGTTAGTGAGGGCGCTCTTTTGTTCTTCATCTGCCAGAATTTTGAAGATTAATACACTTAGCACGAGGCAATACCAACTAATAATTATTATTTTTTTGAAATTCACCTATTAACTTACTATTCGAATAGCCTATTTTAACCATAAGGAATGAACATTTAATAAAATAAATACTAATAGCCGTGACGAAGGCCCCTGATTATTTATCTGTGTTTACAAAACCATTGGAGATAATATAGTTTATAAATTTGAATCAATAAAAATCACAACAGAAATTGCATGTTTGAGTGACATTTTCGTTTTGATCTCATAGACTGGATGAATGCATAACTGAAATTATTCACGAAAGCTTCGTATTAGGGTTTTCGCTTTGCTCAGGTGCAAGCAAAGACAGCAAAGACGTTGACCTTACAGTCGAAAAATGGCTAAAACAACAAGATGAAATTGGAGCCAAAGAGAGGGCAAATTCATTGATCCGAACAATAACTCCACCAGCTATTAAGGCTCCCATGGCCACCACTACTGACAACTTCCATACATTTTGTTTGCCTGGATGCAACCCCTGTTAACCCTAAAACCATAGGCCTCAGTAGATTATGACCTAAACCATTAACCCAATCATATTTGAACAAGAAACAAATTAGGGGAAGTAGCCATCCTATCAACATCCAATTTGAGCCCCTTCATAGAATCCATATCTCTAGGAGTCCCAGATGTAGTTTTATATAAAATTGTTTAGGGCGTCAACCTTCCCACATTGTAACATGTTTGTGCATATCCAGTGCATTTTCAAAGCAAAAAAAAACTTGTGTGTATCTGCCATTGTCAAAGCAAAGAGGTATATGTGCATATTTGCATTGACAAAGCAAATAAGTTTATGTGCATATTAGCCATTTACAGAAGGAAGAGCATGTCACAACATGAAGCGCATTTCTTTTGAATTATTCCTTGTTGAACCGCCTGAGTCTGGATCCCAAAAAAATTAACAAAATTTCCATTAAAGGGCCAAAGGCCAGATTAAATTCTGTAAATAAAATGCAGAAGAAAAAAAAAACATGTTTATGCATATCCAGTGCGAAAAAACACTGGTGTGTATATTCACATTGACAGAGCAAATAAGTTTATGTGCATATTAACCATTTACAGAATGAAGAGAATGTAACAACACGAAGCGCATTGCTTTTGAATTCTTCTTTGTTGAACCACCTGTGTCTGGATCCCAAACAAATTAACAAACTTTCCATTAAAGGGCCAAAGGCCAGATTAAATTCTGTAAATAAAATGCAGAAGAAAAAAACATGTTTGTGCATATCAATGAATTGTCAAAGCTAAAAAGAACTTGTGTGTATCCAGCATTGTCAGAGGAAAGAGATTTATGTGCATATTTGCATTGACAAGGCAAATAAGTTTATGTGCATATTAACCATTTACAGAAAGAAGAGCATGTCACAACATGAAGCTCATTGCTTTTGAATTCTTCCTTGTTGAATAGCCTGAGTCTAGATCCCAAACAAATTAACAAACTTTCCATTAAAGAGCCAAATGCCAGATTAAATTCTGTAAATAAAATGCAAAAGAAAAAAAAAATGGGGCTTCAAAACCTGCATACCTTCAACGACATGAAATAGGCTTTGGAACTTGCTTTGCATAGCATATGCAGATGGAGATGGTGACAGCATACAGATGGAAGATAATAAGGGCTAGTAGGTGGCGACCTCAGTCACATTTTTCAAAGCTATACAGATGGATATGGTGACAGCATACAGATGGAAGATAATAAGGGCTAGTAGGTGGCGACCTCAATCACATTTGTCAAAGCCAGTGGTTTGTCACAACGAAGGAGTGTGGTAAGAGAGTACAGGAATTATTGTCAAATGTCATAGGTCATTACCTTGAGAAACCAACCTCATAACTTTGTGGCGCAGAAGCTGTCAATTCATGACCAGAGCCATTCCATCCATATATTAAAATAATAACTAACGTTGTAACAATAGTCTATCCAACATTTTATGATTACGCAAGCTCACCGCCGGGTCTTGGGGCACAAAGTCCCATGCCTACGTCACCTATATAAACCAATAAAAAGCAAGATAAATCAATATTTAAATAATTCCCCAAAAGACTTTAATACAAACTATAGCAAAAATTATATGATTTTGCTAAAATGGCAACAAATTACTTCAAATAATCGCCTTGAGCAATTCATATATATCCCCTCGGGCAGGGACATAACAATTATACCAATCTGATTACTCCTATATATCTATTTTAATTTTCATTATTTACTACTTATAGATATTTCATTATTTCCTATCCATCTATTTTAGTGCATAATACAATTTCCCCCCCAAATTGGATGGTGTGAATGATTTCATCACTTCAAAGCTTAATAAATACATATATGCATTTGCAATAATTATAATAATCTTATTTACACTGGTATTTGATTTCCATATTTACTTCTCATTAACTTCCTCTTGCACTTGCGTGCATTTCGGTAATCAAAGGTTAAAATTACATTCACACGAAAACAGTTGATGATGTAGGCCATTAATGAGCATTCCTCGAAAAAAAGAATAGAGGAAAACCATGTGTGGTGACGAATCGAACCTATAGTGTCAGTTCCCAATGGCCATTTTCCTCTCGGTCCAAATTTTTATTATAAATAATTTAACATTTTTTCATTACATGTTTTACATCATCTTCTCTATCCAATTTTACTAATATTGTATACTCGATTGCTGCGAGTTGTTTTATTAATTTAATCTCCATTTCTGGTGCTTTCTGTGATCTAGTATATAGTTTTACTAGTTATATCACTGGGCCTCTGTTCTTTACTTTAATAGAAATGGGATTGGAGCATTTAAACTGCGATTGCAATGCAATATGTGTCCAAGAAACAGAAACAAAACAGAATGGCGTTTTACCTCCGGTGGTGGGATTGAATCAAACAATAAAAACACTGGTGTTAGATTTAGACGGAACGCTAGTGCATTCGAGCGAGACGCCCATGCCAGCCGGCCATCATTTTATCATAAATCTTACGACTTTCCAGAAACAATATTACGTGTTGAAAAGGCCGGGGGTGGATGAATTGTTGCAGCAATTGGGCAGCACGGGGTTGTACGAAATTGTAGTGTTCACAACAACAAACAAAGAATATGTAGATGCTGTGGTGGACGGGCTGTTAGATTCATTGCCCGCCACTAGTGACAACAGTGACATTCATAACCAGAGAAATATAATTCTACCCACCCATCGCCTGTCCAGAAGCCATTGCAAGAAAGTTGAAGGAGTCTGCGGCGACGTGAAGGACCTGTCTTTGGTCGGAAGGGATCTGCAAAAAATTATATTTGTAGATGACCACCCTTACTCATATCATCTCCACCCCGAAAAAGCCATTCCAATCGATTGAGGACAAATCGCTCTTCAAAATCCTTGACTTCTGCCTAAAAAATGCGATAGCAACAACAGACGTGACGCTACTCCTTAATTACTATATGGGATTGGATCACCAATTGTCAAATTATTCTGCATAACTTCCAAATTTCTAATTGTTAAATATTTACCAAAGTTATTAGAGTGTATCCAAAAAAATTTCCAAGGCGGCTGTATTCTGTAAAAACTGAATTATAATAAAGGAAGAGATACTTACATCACCATAGTCCCTGTACTTGCAATTGCGTTAAAAAGGATTCAAACGCATTGCTAGTTTATATAACAATTGAGTTAAAAAGGAGTGTGGTAAGAGAGTCAGATGTTATAGGTCATTACCTTGAGAAACCAACCTCATAATTTTGTGGCGCAGAAGTTGTCAATTCATGACTAGAACCATTTCATCCATATATTAAAATAATAATTAAGGCTGTAACAACAGTCTATCAAGCATTTTATGATTACGTAAGCTCGCAGCCGGGTCTTGGGGCACAAAGTCCCATGCCTACGTCACCTATATAAACCAATAAAAAGCAAGATAAATGAATATTTAAATAATTTCCAAAAAAAAATTAATACAAACTATAGCAAAAATTATATGATTTTGTTAAAGTTGCAACAAATTACTTCAAATAATCGCCTTGAGCGATTCATATATATCCCCTCGGGCAGAGACATAATAATCCATTCTTACTTTAAAAACAAGTAAATCATGTAAATATCACACCACATTTAATACAATAAAATTATTTAATCCACATTTTTTTAAGTATCAACATCACCCATTTTAGTAATCAAACTTATTTTAAAAATATATGCTTTCACTACTTATTTATGAATAATTGATTTCACAAACATGAATTTGGTTACCAAATTAAAAATTATCATATTAACCAAATATTATCATAGCATATTTAATATAATAAAATTGTTTAATCAAACTGCATAATTGCAATAACTTTGGCTTTTTTTAAGTCTAACTATGATAAGCAACTTCACCCATCTCAGGGATCAGACTTTATTAAAAAAATAGGTAATTTCACTACTTATATGTAAATAATTTAGTCCACAAACATGAATTTGGCTACCAAATTAAAAAACTAAAATGATGATAATAATATCATATTAATATCATACCACATTTAATACAATAAAATAATTTAATTGTAATGATTTAATTTTTTAAGTCTAACTATGATAAGCAACATCACCATTTAGTAATTAAACTCTATTAAAAATTAGATACTTTCACTAAACAATGATGATATCATACTAAAATCATAAGGTATTTAATATAATAAAATTATTTAATTAACCATAATTGTAATGACTTTAATTTTTTTTAAATCTAATTGATAAGCAACATCAAAACTAAAATGATAATAATGATATTATACCATTTAATACAATAAAAATATTTAATCAATCTACACATTTACAATTACTTTAATTTCTTTAGATCTCACTTTCATAAGCAACATCAAAATTAAAATAATAATAATGATATCATACCAGATTTAATACAATAAAAGTATTTAATCGACATAAATCATTACAATTACTTTAATTTTTTTAAAATCTAACTATGATAAGCAACATCACCCATTGGGTGATCAAACACTATTAAAATAGATACTTTCACTACTTATTTATGAATAATTAATCCACAAACATGAATTTGGCACTTAATCTACAATTCGGACATGATGAATTGATTAAAATGTTTGTTGAATGTGACTTTCTTATGTAACAACTTTAGCAGTTGATCGCGCAGGGATAGGATGGTGGATCAAGGTTGAACGTAATTCTTCGAGCTTGCTTTGATCATGGTAGGATTTAGGTGGTTTGAACCTGGTTTTTTTGGGTTCGATGTAATCGATGGTTTGGGTAACTCCGGTATTTAACCTGAGTGGAGGATTTCCTGGGATTACGGGATCTTTCTCTTTATTGTAGGAGTTATTAGCTGGGGTTTTAATTGGTTTCTTGGATGGCGAGATCTTTATCTTGTCACATTCAGTATTAATGTGGGCGGATTTAATATGATCATAATCTTGATTAAACCATTCTTTGGGGCTTAAACCTTTCTGTATGATGGATTATCCTTGTTAATATTTTGATTAGCAGTTGGATTTAGCACTGTACTGTGGAGGAAGTATGCCTTTTCGGTGCTTAGGTGGGTCATCTTTATTGATCCCCTGGTGTATTTTTTTCGAGAACGCTTGTTCTTTGATTAGAGTGAGACATGTATAGCTCATGCTTGGTTGATTCATGCCACGTGATGTCGCTTCGAACCATGAAACAGCTCGCTCGTACGCTGCCGGGGGTTAAGCATGTCCATACTGATTGCATGGGTGTTGAACAAAAGTTTTCTGTAGCTCTTCATGGTCATTCTGGTGATTTGTTAGAGAGGGAGGTCATGGGTATCCCTCTGGTGCGTTCGGACGATAATGGTGTTCGTTTTCCTGCGTCGCAGGCCTTGAATGATGGGGTATCAGATTGAAGGCAAGTTTATCATGGAGATGTGGCCGACGGTGGCAAATTTTCAAATACTATGGACTTCATTCATCCTCCTGCATCTGGTAGGTGTTTGATGGGTTCGGGCCATGAACCATTTGATTGTTCTCTATCGGGACATTGGATGGCAATGGGGGTTCATTGTCATTGCTTTGGTATTTCTTGCAACCTTGGAGATTTTCCGATTCTTTCGGGATTCGAGTGCAGGATGATAGAAATGCTCTTCATGAGGATTTTATTAGGCCGTCGGATGGAGTGAAGGCGAATGAAGTTTCTTTCGGAGCTAGGGTTCCTGTTATAAACAATTTGGGTCTTGTAGATTTCGATGTGGGGATATCATCCTCTAAAAATTTGCAGGAGACTTCTCTGGAGGATGCGGGTTTGGGTGATGAATTTGGTGTTTTGGGAACTACGGTTCTCAAGGATTTCTCAGAGGAGCCTGTGGGTTCGGGAAATTTTCTCCGGCATGCTGTTGCTGGTTCTGATGCTTTTGTGGGCTCGCCGATAGATCATCTTTTTGCTTCATTACCTGTTTCTAGTCAGCAAGAGAATGGGGAGAAGATTAAGCATTCTCATAGGACTATCAAGAAATCTGTGAAGCCGGTACTGTTGATTGTGGGAGAAGATGTTGGATTGAATGAAATTGTCCTAACGAACACCATGACGTTGGTTGGGTGAATTGGCAGTCACAAATATAATTCTATTAGCTTGAATGATTGGGTAGCCTTGGTCTGGAAAAATGTTATCTCTCGGCCCCCTGCGATTTTCCTTCTCCCGCACGGATGGATAGCATTTAAATTCTATGCCATGGAGGATGCGGATCTGGTCCTAGCTGGCGTTTGGAAGTGGGAAAATGTTGGACTTCTAATCAAACGATGGACGCCATTACTCGATCCCCGCATTGAAAGGTATGATCAAATTTCGGTCTGGGTTAAATTACCCAATTTTCCATTTTAATACTGGTCCACTGATTTTTTCAAGTTGGTGGGTAACACTTTAAGTACTCATTTGGAAACAGATTTCTCTTTTCTGAAGTCGGGGGTTTTTTGCTTGGGGAGGGTTTTGGTGCTGATTGATTTTAGGAAAGGTCTTCCTGCTGATATTATTATTAAAAATCGCAGTACTAAATTTAGCCAGCCATTGGATTACCTTGGTGTTCCTTTTAGATGTTATAGGTGTCATGTGATTGGCCATTTAATGCATGATTGCACCCTTCCTTTTAATAAGAAATCTGGTTCTATTCATAAGATTTGGCAAGTTAAATCTGATGGGTTAAATGTGGCTGATAAGGAGGGTTTGGTTATTGTTGATAAGTCGGAGGAATTGATACCTACCCCCAAGACTGTTGAAGAGTCCTTTTTAGGTTTTCCTCTTAAACCTTTGAGCATCGTTTCTTTATCTGAGTCTGTGAGCCTGGGACATATTCAGAAGGATAAGAGTTCTGCTACACCTGATATTTCTGTCCAGTCTGTAGCTCTAAGAGATTTGGGGTTTATATCTCCTCCCAAAGTTGTTCCTATTGTAAACAAGGGATATTTCCTATGCTCTTGTTCGAAAACTTTCGATGGCAGTTTTGGATCTGATCGGGTTCTTGATGGGATTCATTTATCTATTAAGACTTTTTCTTGAGATTTGGGGAATGCTTTCTCTGTAGTGAAAGATGGAACTGAGGCACTTAGAGCATTGTCTACCTCTACAGTGTTTCCCTCATGATCCTTATGACCTTTAATTGTAGGGGTTTGGCTAGTATTCCCAAAAAACTAGCTATGAAGAGGTTGATTGATGAACAATCCTTGGATGTTATTTTTCTGCAAGAAACAATGTTTGATGGCTGTGTTTTGGTGAAGGACATGGAATCATTGGTAAAAGATTGGCAGTTTATTTCGGTCGATACTAAACGTAGATCGGGGGGACTTCTTTTGGGGTGGAGATGACGTAAATTTCTTCTACTTAATGCTTGGTCCTTGCATTCGGGTCTTTGTGCTGCATTGCATTCTTTTGAGTTGCAGTTAGATTTATGCTTCAGAAATCTTTATGGGCCTTACACTAAGAGGGAATTTTTCTGGAATAACCTCATGAGTTTGAATTGTTTCAGTTATCCTAATTTGGTAGTAGGAGGGGATCTGAACTTCTCTCTGGGCCATTCCGAAATCTGGGGGGCTAAATTAAGAGTTGATGTTCTATCGGATTTCTTTACTCATCTTTTGGAGGGTCTTGGTCTCATTGATATAACTCCTCTGGATTTTAGACCTACTTGGTCTAATCGCCGAATAGGTTCGGAGAGTATTTGCAAAAGATTAGATAGAATACTCTTATCGACTGATTTACTGGATAGTGATTTTCTTCTTAGACATTGGATTGGGTGTGGCGGAGATTCAGACCATCAACCTATTTTCTTACATATCCTTCCTAGTTCTCCTAAGGCACATTGTCCCTTTAAGTTCAATGCTTGCTGGTTAGAACACTCTGAGTTGGTTGATTCTTTAAAAGCTGCCTGGATGGTCTTTGATACATTGTCTGGGGTATCCCCTGCTTCCCAGTTTGCTATAAACCTTAAAACATTAAAAAAAAAATTATTAACTGGTCAGTGAAGAGAAAAGCCCTGGATATTATGGATCTGGTTGATATTGAAAGGGAAATGAAGGTTCATATAGATAGACTGGGGATTGGTTTTAATTCGGAGAGGGATAAGGTGTCTATGATTGAGCTTGAATCCCATAAGAGATCTATTTTATGTGATCGGGAAAAAGAGGCAAGGCAAAAGAGTACGGTTTTATGGCTATTATGTGGAGATGATAATACCCCTTTTTTCCATAAGTATGCTACTCATAGGAAAAATATTAACTCCATTTGGAAAATTAAGGATGATTCGGGTAATCTAGTTGAATGTTCTGAGGCAATTGCAGAGGCGGGGATCCAACATCTTGAGTCTTTGTTTCAGAAAGAAGATGACCTTCATTTGCCTGAAATTGTGCTTAGTGCAGATTATTTTCCTACTTCTGTGTCTTTGGAGGATAATCTTGATCTTATGAAACCGGTTACTTTGTAAGAGATTCAGCATATCCTCACCATTAGTAAAAATGATAATAGCCTGGGACCTAATGGGATCCCTGTGGAGGTTTACAGGTGTCTTTTTGATGTTCTGGGTGAGGATCTTTTGAGAGTAATTAAGCTTTCCCGGGTTAGTGGAAAAATCCCTACAGTTTTCAATTCAACCTTTCTTGCTCTCATCCCGAAGGTTGATCAACCTTTATCATTTGAGGATTTTAGGTCTATCTCTTTGTGTAATTTTGTTTACAAAATTATTGGGAAGATTATATCTATTCGGATCAAATCTGTGTTGGGTAGATGTATTTCTGGGGAACAGTTTGGCTTTCTACCTGGCAGGCAGATACATGATGTAGTTGGTGTTATTCAGGAAGGTATGCATACTATGCACAGCAAATGTATCAAGGTTGTAATGTTAAAAATTGATCTATCTAAAGCTTATGATCGGGTAAGTTGGACCTATCTTCGGGTTATTTTGTCCAAAATGGGCTTTGCTGGGAATTTCATTACTTGGGTTATGAGTAGCTTGTCTTCTGTATCCTTTTATGTGCTCATTAATGGAGTTGCTATAGCTTTCTTTAAATCTAGCAGGGGGCTTAGACAAGGATGCCCTTTGGCACCTTTATTATTTCTTATTGTGGTTGATGGTTTGGAAAGAGCTCTTCTTTCAGCCAAAGACTGTGGGAGTTATCATGGGTCATCTTTTGGTAATAATATTGAGTTAACTCATGTACTGTTTGTAGATGATGTAGTAATGGTTAATGATGGATCTAAACAATCTCGCTCTACTGTATATGAGATTTTAATGCCCTTTTGCAAGGCATTTGGGATGAAGATTAAGAATGATAAATCTTCTTTATATTTCTCTTGTTTGGAAGAATCAGAGGTTATTACTTTACAGAATATATTTTCATTTCCTGTTAACAGAATTGAAAATGGGATGAAATACCTTGGTTTTTATCTCAAACCTTGCAGATATCTCATTAAGGATTGGGACTGGCTGATTATTAAGGTGGAAAAGAGAATTAATAATTAGAGCTTATGTTGGTTATCTAAGGGTGGTAACTTGATATTGATTAAAGCTATATTAGAAGCCATTCCGGTCTTTTGGATGCACTTTTGGTTACCAATGAGGATTATCAAGAAGATCAGAAAGATGTGTTTTAAATTCCTTTGGTCCTGGAAATCAGAAGTCCTGTGGTTTACCTTGGACATTCTGGAAGAATTTGGAAAATCCAAAATCTTTGGGTGGTTGGGGACTGAAAGTTCCTGTTGTTTTTGCAAAAGCCCTTGCAGCAAAAAATGTTTGGAATATAATACATGGATCGGGTCTTTGGGTCAACATAGCAGTGCAGAAATATATACATCCTTTAAATATTATGGAATGGATTAGATCTCCCATTAAAAATAAAAAATGTATCTCAATATGATGGAAATCCGTACTTTGGGATTTTGATATTGTTGGTAATTTCTTGGTATAGAATATTGGAAATGGAAATGATGTTCGTATTGGAGTAGATCCGTGGATAGGTTGCAAATGGAGACATATTTTGCCTTCCTCCATGATTTATAAATTACATTTGGCAGGATTATATTTCTTATCTGACATTGGTCTTCATGGTTTGTCAGCATGTTTGGCTCAGCAATGGTTTGATGCTGACTTTATATGATTTACTGATCCTCTTGAGGTTGCTGCATGGAATGGTTATTTAGCGATTCTTAAACCAAGCCATGTCGGGCTTTCAAATGAGGAGGATGCTTTGGTTTGGAATTTATCCAAAACAGGTAGGTATGCACCTAAGGAAGGTTATGCTTATCTCATACACAAGGATGTGGAACATAATTAGTGGTGGAAAGTATTATGGAAATTGAAATGTCCACTAAAAGCAAAAATCTTTTGTTGGTTCATCTTTTCTGGTATAGCATTGACTTGGGATGTTCTGTGTTTGAAAGGTAGAGCAGGACTAGGCAGGTGTTATTTGTGTAAAATGGAAGATGAATCCAATCTTCATATTGGAGTGGAATGTCCATTTACTCAGAGTGTTTGGTTACTTATTGAAGATAACCTTAAACTTAATAATCTTTGGAGTGGAAAATTTGTGTCTGATTGCTTCTGAAATTGGTGTTTAAATTTGGAGGTTGTTGAATTTATACCTTTACTTATCATTGTCTTATGGTTCATCTAGAGAGCAAGAAACTTGGCTTGTTTTGAGGATCTTTCTCTGACACCTGCACAGGTTTCCAACTTTAGTATGGGTATGTTGAAGGCTTTGCCGCAAAAACGTTTTTTTGCTTCTATTAGATCTATTTCAGTGGAAGTTATTGATAAAACCTTCGCATGGGGTTTCTTTGACGGATTTGCGGCTGGGGAACCAAACATTTGTGGAGCTGGAGGTATGTTGTACATTTCTGATGGTCATTTTTTCTCCTTTAAGGCTGGTTTAGGATTGGGTACTAACAATTATGCAGAATTATGTGCCCTTAAGCTACTGCTCATCTTGGCTAGAAGGAATTCATTGGAAATAATTCAGGTTTTTCGGTGATTCTCAGTTAGTCATAAATTGGGCATCTGGTAAGTATAGATTACTGAATATTGAATTAGCTATGATTCTACATGATGTAAATAGGCTTACTGATTCTTTCGATTATGTTGTTTTCAAACATATATATCGGGAAAGAAATTCGTCTGCAGCTGCATTGGAAAAAGTTGGAGGCAGGATTTTGGAAGGATCCTAGACTATTATGGAACATCGAGCCGATGAAGTTGTGGAAACCTTCCAGGTTTTCTGATCATTCTACATTTATATGGATCTTGGGGTCACGAGGCGTGATCATTTTTAGTTTAAATGATATTGGCTTTTTTGGAGTTATCCTTCCTGTTTTTGGACTATGAGCCAGTTGATGAGTTTAATTTGCTGCTCTAAGTTTTGCACTGGATGTTGCTGATCTATTTTGCGAAACAGTGTTATTTTTTATATGATTAGGCCTTTGAACATAATATCTGGGCTTGTATGATTATATTGAAGGTCTCTACTTTATGGGATTGATGGATCTTTTTTGATAGTAGAACTAATTTGAGCAGGTTTGATGATGGATAGAATGAATATATCTAACAGGATGTATATGACTTTTGAATATGGCTTTTATGCCTATGAACTATTTTTGTTCATATTTCTGAGCTCTATTTTTGGAGCAGTTTCTTGTATGTAATTACCTACTTATAAGGTTGGATCTTTTTGTAATAATGGTCTATGAGGCCATCTGCAGAATGTAAATAAAAATTTACGAATTTTTTCTTTGGAAAAAAAAACAACTTTAACGGTTGAGTCAACTTTCATATAAATACAAATATCCTTCGATTATGGAAGAATATCAAAATAACTCGACTAAAATGTGTGCTAAATGTGACTTTAACCTTTTTCATATAAATACAAATACTTTGATTATGAAAGAATCAAAAGAATTGGAATAGTTTTCATAAATAGCTTTAAAATCAACAATTCTAAAAAGTATCTTTGAAATTGGTAAAGGTTTGGCTTGACTCTCAACGGTGAAGATAAAGATTATTGGGTGAGCCAAGAAAAATAATTGTAAAATAATATGAATGAAAACACATGGGATGTTTATGGAAAATAATATGAATTATAATATATGATATTTACAAAAATATTTTATTTATGAAAAAAATTGGAATTGTTACAATTAAATTAAATAATAAATTGTGTTTATTAAATGATAAGCATAGATATGTTTTAATGCATCATTTATTCAAATTAATTTTAAAATATTATATTAATCTTTTCACAATGTCATTCCATATGAAATAAAAATGAGGTTTTGTATTTTTTTATTGTTTAAGGAATAATTTTTTATATATAGTTTTAATTGACAATTTTTATATGGTGTAAATTCTTGTAAGATTTACTTAGAAGTTGTAAATGAAAGGTCGTGAGTTTAAATTCTTATAGGTACTTACCAAAAAAAAAGTCTTGTAATATTAACCCAATCCTTAAAGATGATGATGGATTTTGCATGAGTGTTTGGCTACTTTGACACCCAATTGTAGTTAGAAGTAGATATAAGCACATCTTACTAAAATATATAATTACGTAAGTATTTGGGGATTTAGTGTATGTAAATTGTTTTTTACATCGGGAAAAAAATCTCAGTTGCTTTGTATTAAGAAAAACAAACACCTTTTTTAGAACCCTAAAAAGGCATTACACATACTGTATAAGATTGTATACATTCTCGGAATTAAACTATAATACACCAAATTATTGTAATTTATTATTACTTGGAATAATTATTTTTTTAAATATTTTGACAAAAAAGGCAAAATGAATGTAATGGATTATTTTTTAATAATTAAAACACCGAGAGGAATCAAAACTGAAGTAGTTTTTGAAAGAGTGTTTGATGACCCACAAAGGGAAAAGACGAGTGGCGAAAGCTGCTGATGAGAACTCAAGTGATGTAGGAGGCATCTTCCCCAAAATCAGGTCAAGACTCCTTGTGGAGTGCTAAAGAGCACGAGGCTCATAAATGACCAAGTCCTAGGAAAAATACTATAAAATAGTATGTCCATCAAGCAAGCAAGAGGCTAGCGATGGACGGGGAATTGATCTGTTGATGCAAGAGATGGTGCATTGATTGGATTTTGTCCTTGTGGTTGAACAAATAGGCTTGGGGATTCTGGAGCAAGTAATACTTGGATGTTCTAGGAGTTGCTTGGGAGGAACGACAGCTTCAGTTCTATTTTCCTGACATTGGTGTTAGGTTCCCTACTCAATTTCTTATCTATTTAGTATTGATAAATTATTGACTGAGTATATATTTGAATCGTAAATACATTTTAAATTGGGAATTATACTATGCATCTGTTTCTAACATTTTTTCCTATTTCCATGTTATGTTTTAGTATAAATTGTTCTGTATTTACAGAATGTAAAAGAGTCGCAGATCTTGTTATCTTAGTGTGAAAGTCATTATGTAAATGTTATATGTGTTTTCAACCTAGTCTTTGTTTGGGCTTCCATACCCAGATTTGAGTGGATCATAGTTTAGAACAACTAAAGGATCCGAACAAATATATCACATTCAACCAATCCAAGTCCTCGGTCAACCAGAACAAGGCCCAAAAACATAGATCTGATCATTACTTTAAAATATGTCTACTTATTATTTTCATTGTATTTTAAATGTATGTAGATCTAAATTATATTAAACTAATTGTAATCCCCTAAGAGCTGAAGTTATCCACACATAGTTTACCTTTGTTCCATGTTTTTATTAATTTATAATTTCTTCCAATTAAAGCTATGTTTTGAGAGTACATACTAGTTACGGCCAGATCTCGTTATCGTAGCTAACAAAATCATTTACAGAAGGAATTACCATGTAAACCAATAATCGACTAACCCTAATGAGAAGTCAAAGATTATAATCACAAAACAAAAAGATTGCAGTCAGTCAAATAAAATATCATTAGATTTACAAAGAAAAGTCGAAAGCCTTCTTCATTTATTAATAAACTAGATCGTGAATCTCCAGATTTATGTTAAATCAAAATTAGTAAAAAATATGACATATGTCAGTTGGGTATTCATACCCGTTAGGACCAATCTAAATATCCCAACATAACCTTTTACTAGTAATCAACACATGTCCAACTCACATATATGCATCATAAAATCAACATTAAACAGAACTAGTTAAATTTACAGAGTAAATATATTATCAGTCAAATAAACTTAATACAAATGCACAGAGTTCAATTTACAATTGAATTTCATCATCTAAAAAGGAATAACAAATGTTTATTGAGCTCCTAGCTTTAAAAGAATAATCTCAACCAACAAAGATTTCCAGCTGTCAACACTTGCGTGACATGTAATCCAATCTAATGGCATCCACAATATAGATATAAAAATGATAATGTACATCTGAATAGGATGGAAAATCAAACACATTGGGGGTTATGAAGCCACACTACAAGCTAATGAATCCAAGAACATACCCATAAGGGTTTCTTTTAAAAGAAGAATAAAATCTTATCTTCGCAGTGGTCGTAAGAGTCCAATCCATTCTTGGATTACAAACCAATGGAAAACATTGCAACCCTTAAGCTATAAGAGGCTTACTGTGTGAATATTGGAAGGACCAAGTTTTGCAATCCAAGCCATCACGTCGGTAGTTACATGCACCAAACTAAGTGGTGTTAATATATTATTATTGACAAAGTATAAAAATGCATTTTTTCTCATTCAAAATAGCGTTAAAATAAAACCCTCATCGTTGTACAGAGAAGGATCATCATTGTACAGAGAAGGAAGAGGCCTAAGAGGAGGTGAACCTGTCGTCACTCTCGCTAGGCCAGGATTGGAGACCTACATTCCACATTTACATTTTTGTTAAAAACTGCGTAATGTAAACTGTAACAAGTTTAATGAATAAGGAAGAAAGTGGTTGAGTTCCTTCCACAAGAAAACTTATAGACCGAATGAATTCAGAAAAAAACTCCAGACATCATAAAGACACGATAAAACCCTATGCAAAACCCTTGCTTGAGAATATGACAAGTGGAGGCTCGAGATCCCTCTCGGGCCACAACACATCCAAGCAAGCTTTTCCATGAAAGTCGTCTGGCTGCGCTCTCAACTCACAGCAAGGACTAAGGTTTAAAATTTTTATTACAATCATTAAAAACATCTATGTTGGCATCCCCTTGTACCTTCCCTTAAATATTTGCTTTCCAAAATTTATAACATAGCACCCAATGGCGTGTAAGGCCCATGGCTAGGGTCACAAACCATGGTGTTTGTTAAAGGGTTGTCACCATAGGTTATATAACCAAACCTTAAACCAAGGCATGTGCTAAGCTTTCCAACATATATAACCCCTAAACAAATCTTTATAATATACCCCCTTTCCAACTTGTATTAAGAAGGTGGGTTTAATAATGAAGGGTAGCTAGGACTAAGCCTTAGTTTTTAGGCTTAGGTCCTAAACAAACAAAAATTTAAAATAAACCTAAAGGACTGAAAACATCACCTTGGAAAGACTGTGATAAGGTCATCGTAACTCAAAGGAAATGCCACGAGGGGCTTAACCTGTCAATCAAGCATATAACCAATTCAAGTTAAAATTACATGTGTAAATATATGTGACGACAGTTATAAGACACTGCGACCAACAATTATATGTTTCGACAAAATAGTAAATAATAGAGTAAAGATATATATATATATGGATTTTATAGGTGTGTGACATAAACATCATGGACAACATGAATATTAGAGCAAAAACTAGTCATTATCTGTGTATATCTAGAATATAAAAAAACACCATATTGAGAACCAAAACCATAACATGCGTGAGAAAATTGTAGTGTATCTACAATCCCAGATAGTATGTTGTATTATTATTTATATTTTGGGGAATCTACGCCCTATTTTGTAGCATATGAAATCAAGTTCATCTCGAGTGGGGACCTAGGTCATGCTCCACTAAACTACCATCCATATGATCCATCTATGCCAAACACCGCCACAACTTGTAGACCCATTTTGGATAGATGATCAACCATCTTGTTCCTTTCTTTGTAAACATGTATGAATCTTATCTCTATGAGCATGTTTGCAATTTGTACCAATTCCTCATAGATAGGCTATAGTATGTAATATTTCGGGGGCCTTCTCAAATGAAGTCAATCTATCACCAATTTTGAATCTCCAAAGATATGTTGTCTATCAACATCTTTGGGTATAAAGGAAAACAATAAGACTAGTTTGGTTGCCATAAGTTCAACTCTGTTGTTTGTTCTTAGGCCATATCTTCCCTCCAATCGAAGTAGTTGAAGGGTGTAAGGATTCGGTGTACGAGAGCTGAAGAATTCATCTTTATATATGCTAATCAATCAATTCCTCAAGAATCTATATATGTGCCTACAAATAACATTACAAAACCAATTCAATTTGCAATCATATGTCATTTCAAGCCTTTCCACCTCAACATGTACACTTTCTTAGATTCCGTCAAACCTCGATAGACTTCTCTGGACATAATCCATAGGGAGAAATGCTATGACTCCAGGATTTATGTGGAAACTCAGTTGCTTCTAGTGTAAAATGGAGATCAGACAAGACCTTTTGTTATCCTGGACAAGGCTATGTACCATGTTAAATTTATGAACCATTGATCTACTGGCGAATGAGAGTGATTGAGAAGAGAAATTATGTAGTGGAATGATCAAAGAAAATGTACACTAAACAGTAAATCCATGCCACAAATTTGAAATAAAATGGACAAAAATTAATCAGTTTATCACAACATTAATCTTCATTCATTAATCAGTAATACAATGGTGTTACAATAAGTAGAATTTGAATCATGTGGATAGGATTCGAATCTACCAACTAAACTTGACTGATTAGCTATCTCAGAGTGTCTAAACCACTATTGGAGCACACTAGTATAACTCCAGATCTCTGAATCAGTCTACAATCAGTTAACTAATGAGGTAGGTGGGAAAAATGCACCACTCTCCCTGCATGCACTCAAAAATGGTGATAGGATAATTGAAATTGATATAAATGATTGTAACTGGAGGTTGACTGAGCATAATTTCTTACCTACCAACACCAATTGATGGAGTTTGCTGGTGGCACTCAGAGTGGGCTCCTAGAATGTAGGGATTGGCACCAATGGAACTAGTGGCACTGGTGGCACCAATGGCACCATTATTCATGGTAGCACCAAATATCTAGTACAATAATAATTACCACCTAAGTTAGGCAAATATACCAAATAGACTATATTAAACAAAGGAGGATTAATTAATCCCAACACCCCCACGTAATCCTAACTTTGGACAACTTGGGCCCTGGAAACTGGGCCAAAAGTCACCCATACAATCTAAATGACATAAAATAGTGTTTAAATAGAATAAGGAAAATGGGGAAAATCTCATGGGAAAACCCACCCCCTCAAAATAAGCAGGAATCATAGAAACAAACTATACTACTTAAGAGAAAAAAATTCTCTTTTAGCAAAAACTTGTGAAAAAATTGTTGCAATTTGCAACTCTGTGGAGTAGCCATGAAGAATCATGGTTCTTTTGTGCATAAACATCATGGGATTGTGCATGTGAACCTTTCCATCTTCTTATGATCTGTTGAATTTTGCTTTTGTCTCTTCTTTCTGGAGGACGAATCGAACGATCCATTTTTCTTCAATGGGCCAAAATGTGGATCATTCGTAATCTTGAAGTAGCATCTATGTGGAAGTTTTTTGCACCACTCTGTAGGTGGCGAAGCTGTGTGAGAGGGAGCAACATAACCATTCTTATACTGGGACCTCATTCTTCTCTTATCATCTTGATCCCCAGCATCGTTCCCAGCTGCTTCAATGAGCTTTTCAACCAATTTAGGCTTTTGATTTGGAATAGGAGATGGATGTGGATCTAGATCATCTTTAGGTATAATCGCAATATCAAGATCATGTTGATCTTGTTCCTCATCTTGTGAAACTGAAATATTAGACAACATATCATTATCTACAAATGGATATGAAAGAGATTTTTTACCTTCCCTTTCGAATTGCTGCTAAGATTGTATTGGATCTGAGTATGGCTGAAAGTGTGAGAATTCATATGCCTTGGAGGCATGGTTTGCAACACCCTTCGTTATAATCTTCATGATTAAGATATCCGAGATCTCCACTAATTCAAGACCAAATACAACTTGCTTTGGTGAGCCAGTATGTGTCAGCTGATAAACAGATAACAAATTTGCTACAAGAGAGGGCACTTAGAGTACATTCTTGAACTCTCCATGCCGGATTTTAATAGAACCTCCACCTACTGCTGGGATCAGTGAGTTATCCCCCATATCAATTCTAGGTCCTCTGGATAAATTGAGAGTGGTGAAGGATTCCTAGGAGGAAACCATGTGGTTGGATGCTCCATAATCTATCAAATAAGTCTTCAACTGAGTGAAGCCTACTTTCAAAGCATTGCACCTCTCATATTCTTTAGTTTGATCTCCAACTTCAGACATCTCTGCACCTTATGGAAGGGAAATATTGTTTTGTTCAAGGGTTTTTTTCAACTGGAAAATGGCATTCTTCATGCACTAGATCTTTGGATGAAATCCTCTCATACAGTAGGGACATCTAGTCCTCTCAGAATTATTCTTTTTATTGTAACCTGAGGCTCCATCGAAATATTGTCGACTCTCCTTTGGATTCAAATCAGTGATTTTGGTATCCTTCCCTTTGTGCTTCCCTCTTGCTTGCGCATTGTTTGAGTTTGTCACTAAGAGTGATTGATTCTTGGATGTCTGAATCACTCCCATTTGAACCAATTTATATTTCTCTTGTATTAACGACTCAACAAAAGCATCTAGAGAAGGCATCTTCCAATTAGGTATGGAATCTCTTCCATAATGGAATGTAGAGACAAAGTCTGATTACTCTGAGCCAAGCTTGTTCAACAATGACAACACAAGCTACTCATCTTTCCTCTCTAATCCACATTGTTTGCATTGCAGTACTATTGAATTTTATTTTGTAAATAAATGATGAATAGATTCAAAACTGTTGAGCTATAGAGCAATGAGCTCATTCTCCAAAATATGCTTGTGAAGCTCATCTTGTTTGCCGAAAAAAGATACAGCTTCCTTCGGATTCCTTAGTCCCTCAAGGTGGAACAAAATATCTTGGGAGATATGAGTGCACATGATGCTAAAGGCCTCATAAAGCCGATTCAAAAATTTATTCTTCTCAAAATATTGTTGGGGTTGAGCTTCTCTTCCCATTGTCATCCTAAACAAACCAAGCTTGTGCAAGGACACCTACATATCTTCCCTCCAATCAGAGTAGTTGAAGGGTGTAAGGATTCGGGGTACGAGAGCTAAAGAATCCATCTTTCTATATGTTGATCAGTCAATTCCCAAATAAGCTACGTAGGTACCTGCAAATAACACTGCAAAACAAATTCAAATCGCAATCATATGTCAATACAAGCCTTTCCACCTCGACATGTACACTTTCTCAGAGTCTATCGCACCTAGATATACTTCTATGAACAGAATACATAGGGAGAAATGCTATGATTCCAAGATTTATGTGGAAACTCAGTTGCTTCTGTTGTACATTGGAGATTGGACAAGACTTGTTGCTAACCTGAACAAGGCTATGATACCATGTTAAATTTGTGAACAATTGATCTACAGGAAAATGACACCAATTGAGAAGGGAAATTATGTAGTGAATAATAAAAGAAAATGTACACTAGACAGTAAATCCATGCCACAAATTTTAGATAAAACGGAAAAGAATTGATCAATTTATCACAACATTAATATTCATCTATTAATCAGTAATACAATGGTGTTACAATAAGTAGAATTTGAATAATGTGGATAGGATTCCAATCTACCAACTAAAGCTTACTAATTAGCTAACTCAGTGTGTCTAAATCACTATTGGAGCTCACTATTCTAACTCCAGATGTCTAAATCAGTCTACAATCGGTTAACTGATGAGGTAGGTGGGAAAAAAGCACCACTCTCCCTGCATGCATGAAAAACTGGTGCTAGGCTAACTGAAAGTGATCAAACTGATTGTAACTGGAGGTTTACTCAGCATAACTACTTACCTAACACGACCAATTGATGGAGGCTACTAGTGGCACTTAGAGTGGGCTCCTATAATGTAGGGATTGGCACCGGTGGCACCAATGGAACCAATGGAACTAGTGGCACCGATGGTGCCAATGGAACCAATGTTCATGGTGGCACCAAAACTCTAGTACAATAATGATTACCCCCTAAGTTAGGAAAATATACTATGTTGGATAAAGGAGGATTAATTAATCCCAACACCCCCCCCCCTTAATCCTAACTTTGGACAACTTGGGCCATCGCAACTAGGCCAAAAGTTTCCCATACAATATAAATGACATAAAATATTGCTTAAATAAAATAAGGAAAATAGGGAAAACATCATGGGAAATGCCCCCCCCCCCCGCTTAAAATAAACAAAAATCGGGAAACAAGCTATACTACTTAAGAGAAAAAAAATTCTCTTTAAGCAAAAACTTGTGAAAAAAATGATGCAATTTGCAACTCTGTGGAGTAGCCATGCAGAATCATGGTTCTTCTGTGCATCAGAATCCTGGGACTATGCATGTGATCCTTTCCATATTCTTTTGGTCTGTTGAATGTTTCTTTTGTCTCTTCTTTTTGGAGGAGGAATGGAATGACCCATTTTGTTCTTCAGTGGGCCAAATTGTGGATCATTCACTATCATCAAGTAGCATCTTTGTGGAATTTTGTTGCACCACTCTATAGGTAGTGAATCTATGTGAGAGAGTGCAACATATTCATTTTGATACTGGGACCTCATTCTTCTTTTATCATCTGGATCCCCCACATCCATCCCAGCTGCTTCAATGAGATTTTCAGCCCATTTAGACTTCTGATTTGGAATAGGAGATGGATGTGGATCTAGATAATCTTGAGGTACAATCTCAATATCAAGATTATGTTGATCTTGTTCTTGATCTTTTGAAACTGAAATATTAGACAACATATCATTATCTGCAAATGGAGATGAAAGAGCAACTTGCTTTGGCGAGCCAGTATGTGTCATTTGATAAACAGATAACAAATTTGTTGTAAGAGAGGGCACATAGAGTATATTCTTGAACTCTCCATGATGGATTTTAATAGAAAATATACCTGTTGTTGGGATATGTGAGTTATCCCCCATATGAATTCTAGGTCCTAAAGAGAAATTAAGAGTGGTGAAGGCATTCACTGAGGAAACCAGGTGGTTGGATGCTCCATAATCTATCAAATAATCCTTCGACTAAGTGAAGCCTACTTTCAAAGCATGGAACCTCTCATATTATTCAGTCTGCTCTCCAGCTTCAGACATCTCTACACCTTGTGGAAGGGAAATATTGTTATGTTCAAGGCGTTTTTCCAACTGGTCGATGGTCTTCTTCATGCACCGGCTCTCTGGAGCAAAGCCTCTCATACAGTAGGGACATCTAGTCCTCTCGAATTTATTTTTTTTCTTGGCACCTAAGGCTCCATTGGAAGATTGCTCATTCTCCTTTGGATTCGAATCAATGCTTTTAGTCTCCTTCCCTTTGTGCTTCCCTCTTTCTTGTGCATTTTTTGAGTTTGTCACTAAGTGTGCTTGATTACTGGAGGTCTAAATCACTCCCATTTGAACCAATTTATCTTTCTCTTGAAGTAAGGACTCAACAAAAGCATCTTGAGAAGGCATCTTCCAATTAGGGATGGAAGCTCTTATGGAATGGAATGTAGATAAAAAGTCTAAGTACTCTGAGCCAAGCTTGCTCAGCACTGACAGCACAAGATGCTCATCTTTCCTCTCTACTCCACATTGTTTGCATTGCAGTACTAGTGACTTGTATTATGTAAAGAATTGTTGAATAGATCCGAAACTGTTGGGATATAGAGCAATGAGATCATTCTCCAAACTATGCCCTCGAAGCTCATCTTGTTCTCCAAAAAAATATTGAAGCTTATCCCAATCTTCCTTCGGATTCCTTGGTCCCTCAAGGAGGAACAAAATATTTTGGGAGATATGAGTGCACATGATGCCAGAGGCCTCATCAAGCTGATTCAAAAATTTATTCTTCTCAACATACTGTTGGGGCTCATTTTCTCTCCTCATTTTCATCCTAAATAGACCAAGCTTGTGTAAGGCCACCTGCATATATTCCCTCCAATAAGAGTAGTTGAAGGATGAAAGGATTCGGGGTACAAGAGCTGAAGAATCCATCTTTTTGTATGTTGATCAATCAATTCCTCATGAATCTACGTATGTACCTAAAAATAACAATGCAAAACCAATTCAATTCGCAATCATATGGAAGCTCAATCCTTTCCACCTCAAAATGTACACTTTCTCAGAGTCTATCGCAATTGGATAGACTTCTCTAGACAGAATCCAGAGGGAGCAATGCTATGATTCCAGGATTTATGTGGAAACTCAATTGCTTCTGGTGTATAATGGAAATCGGACAAGACTTCCTGCTAGCCTGAACAAGGCTCTGATACCATGTTAAATTTGTGAACCATTGATCTACAGGAAAATGAGAGAAGTTAAGAATGGAAATTATGTAGTGGAATAATCAAAGAAAATGTACACTGAACAGTAAATCCATGACACAAATTTTAGATAAAATGGAAAAGAATTGATCAGTTTATCACAACATTAATCTTCATCTATTAATCAGTAATACAATGGTGTTACAATAATTAGAATTCGAATCATGTGGATAGGATTCGAATCGACCAACTAAACCTAACTGATAAGCTGACTCAATGTGTCTAAATCACTGTTGGAGCTCACTATTCTAACTCCGAATGTCTAAATCAGTTAACTGATGAGGTAGGTGGGAAAAAGGTGCCAGTCTCCATGCATGCATGAAAAATTGGTGCTAGGTTAACTGAAAGTGATCTAACTGATTGTAACTGGAGGTTGTCTCAGCATAACTACTTACCTACCATGACCAACTGATGGAGGCTACTGGTGGCACTTAGAGTGGGCTCCTATACTGTAGGTATTGGCACAGGTGGCACAAATGGCACCAATGGAACTAGTGGCACTGGTGGCACCAATGGCACCAATGTTCATGGTGGAACCAAAACTCTAGTATAATAATAATAATAGAGAATGATCCCAACACCCCCNTAAGGAAAATGGGGAAAACCTCTTGGGAACCCCCCCTCGCCTAAAATAAACAAGAATCAAGAAACAAGCTATACTACTTAAGATAAAAAAATTCTCTTTGAGCAAAAACTTGTGAAAAAATTGATGCAATTTGCAACTCTGTGGAGTAGCCATGCAGAATCATGGTTCTTCTGTGCATCAGCATCCTGGGACTATGCATGTGAACCTTTCCATATTCTTCCGATATGTTCAATGTTGCTTTTGTCTCTTCTTTCTGGAGGAGGAATGGAATGATCCATTTTGTTCTTCAATGGGCCAAATTGTGGATCATTCGCTATCATCAAGTAGCATCTCTGTGGAAGTTTGTTGCACCACTCTGTAGGTAGAGAAGCTGTGTGAGAGAGAGCAACATAATCATTCTGATACTGGGACCCCATTCTTATTTTATCATCTGGATCCCCAGCATCGTTCCCAGTTGCTTCAATGAGATTTTCAGCCCATTTAGGCTTCTGATTTGGAATAGGAGATGGATCTGGATCTAGATCATCTTGAGGTACAATCTCAATATCAAGATCATGTTGATATTGTTCTTGATCTTCTGAAACTGAAATATTAGACAACATATCATTATCTGCAAATGGAGATGAAAGAGCAACTTTCTTTGGCGAGCCAGTATGTGTCATTTGATAAATAGATAACAAATTTGTTGCAAGAGAGGGAACATAGAGTACATTCTTGAACTCTCCATGCTGAATTTTAATAGAACCTCTACCTGCTACTGGGATCTATGAGTTATCCCCCATATGAATTCTAGGTCCTACAGAGAAATTGAGAGTGGTGGGGGATTCCCTAGAGGCAACCATGTGGTTGGATGCTCCATAATTTATCAAATAAGCCCTCGACTGAGTGAAGCCTGCTTTCAAAGCATGGAACCTCTCATATTCTTCAGTCTGCTCTCCAGCTTCATACATCTATGCACCTTGTGGAAGGGAAAAAATAATCTGTTCAAGGATTTTTGTCAATTGGTTGATGGTGTTCTTCATGCACTGGCTCTCTGGATGAAAGCCTCTCATACAGTAGGGACATCTAGTCCTCTCAAATTTCTTTTTTTTCTTGGAACTTAAGGCTCCATCGGAAGATTGCTCATTCTCCTTTGGATTCGAATCGGTGCTTTTGGTCTCCTTCCATTTGTGCTTCCCTCTTTCTTGCGCATTTTGTGAGTCTGTCACTAAGAGTGCTTGATTCTTGGAGGTCTGAATCACTCCCATTTGAACCAATTTATCTTTCTCTTGTATTAAGAACTCAACAAAAGCATATAAAGAAGGCATCTTCCAATTAGGGATGGAAGCTCTTCCAGAAGGGAATGTAGGTTAAAATTCTGAGTACTCTGAGCCAAGCTTTCTTAGCACTGACAGCACAAGTTGCTCACCTTTCCTCTCTAATCCACATTGTTTGCATTGCAGTACTAGTGACTTGTATTTTGTAAATAATTATTGAATAGATTCGAAACTGTTAGGCTATAGATCAATGAGATAATTCTCCAAAATATTCCCTCGAAGCTTATCTTGTTTGCCAAAAAAATATTCAAGATTATCCAAATATTCCTTCGGATTCCTTAGTCCCTCAAGGAAAAACAAAAGATCTTGGGAGAAATGAGTGCACATGATGCCAGAGGCCTCATCAAGCCGATTCAAAAATTTGTTTTTCTCAACATAATATTGGGGATCATTTTTTCTCCCCATTTTCATCCTAAATAGACCAAGCTTGCACAAGGCCACCTACATATATTCCCTTCAATCAGAGTAGTTGAAGGGTGTAAGGATTCGAAGTACGAGAGCTGAAGCATTCATCTTTTTGTATGTTGATCATTCAATTCCTCAAGAAGCTACGGATGTACCTAAAAATAACACTACAAAACCAATTCAATTCACAATCATATGGTAGTTCAAGTCTTTCCACCTCGACATGTACACTTTCTCAAAGTCTATCGCACCTGGATAGACTTCTCTAGACATAATCCAGAGGGAGCAATGCTATGATTCCAGGATTTATGTGGAAAATCAGTCACTCCTAGTGTACAATGGAGATTAGACAAGACTTGTTGCTAGCCTGAACAAGGCTCTGATACCATGTTAAATTTGTGAACCATTTATCTACAAGAAAATGAGAGCAGTTAAGAATGGAAATTATGTAGTGGAATAATCAGAGAAAATGTACACTGAACAGTAAATCCATGCCACAAATTTCAGATAAAACAAACAAGAATTGATCAATTTATCACAACAATAATCTTCATTTATTAATCAGTAATACAATGTTGTTGCAATAAGTAGAATTTGAATAATGTGGATAGGATTCGAATCTACCAACTAAACTTGACTGATTAGCTAACTCATTGTGTCTGAATCACTATTGGAGCTCACTAGTCTAACTTTGGATGTCTAAATCAGTCTACAATCAGTTAACTGATGAGGTAGGTGGGAAAAAGGTGCCACTCTCCTTGCATGTATGCAAATCTAGCACTGGGATAATTGATTGTAATTGGAGGTTGACTCAGCATAACTTATTACCTAGCACAACCAACTAATGGAGGCTATTGGTGGCTCAAAGTGGGCTCCTATAATGTAGGGATTGGCGTTGATGGCACCAATGGCGTCAATGGCACCAGTGGCATCAGTGGCACCAATGGCACCAATGTTCACAATGGCACCAAAACTCTAGTGTAGTAATAATTACCCCCTATGTTAGGAAAATAGACCAAATAGACTATATTGGACAACAGAGGATTAATTAGACCCAACACCCCCCGTTAATCCTAACTTTGTACAACTTGGGCCCTAGAAACTAGGACAAAAATCACTCATACAATCTAAATGAAATAAAATACTGCTTAAATAAAATAAGGAAAATGGGGAAAACCTCATGGGAAACCACCCCCCACCCTCAAAATAAGCAAAAATCAGGAAACAAGTTATACTACTTAAGAGAAAAGTTTTCTCTTTGAGCAATTTTTTTTTTTAAATGATGCAATTTGCAACTGTGTGGAGCAACCTTGCAGAATCATGGTTATTTTGTGCATCAACATCCTGGGACTATACATGTGAACCTTTCCATCTTCTTTCGATATGTTTAATGTTGTTTTTGTATCTTCTTTCTGAAGGAGGAATGGAATGAAATTTTGTTCTTCAGTGGGCCAAATTATGGATCATTTGTTATCATCAGGTAGCGTCTATGTGGAATTTTGTTGAACCACTCTGTAGGTAGTGAGGATGTGTGAGAGAGTGCAACATATTAATTCTGATACTGGGACCTCGTTCTTCTTTTATCATATGGATCCCAACATCATTCCCGGCTACTTCAATGAACTTTTTATCCCATTTAGGATTCTGATTTGGAATAGAAGTTGGATCTGGATCTATATCATCTTGAGGTACAATCTCAATATCAATATCATGATGATCTTTTTCCTCATCTTTGGAAACTAAAATATTAGACAACATATCATTATCTACAAATGGAGATGAAAGCAAGTTTTTACCTTCCATTTCGAATGACTGCTGATATTGTACTAGAGCTTCTTAGTATGGCTGAAAGTGTCAGAATTCATATGCCTTGGAGGCATTGTTTGAAACACCCTTCTCTATAATCTTCCCAGATGATATATATAAGATCTCCAATGAGTCAAGACAAAATACAACTTGCTTCATCGAGCTAGTATGTGTCATCTGATAAACAGATAAAAAATTTGCTGGAAGAGAGGGCACATAGAGTACATTCTTGAACTCTCCATGCTAGATTTTAATAGAACCTATACCTGCTATTGGGATCTGTGAGTTATCCCCCATATGAATTCTGGGTACTCCTGAGAGATTGAGAGTGGTGAAGGATTCCCTAGAGGTAACCATGTGGTTGGATGCTCTAGAATCTATCAAATAAGCCTTTGACTGAGTGAATCATGCTTTCAAAGCATGGCACCTCTCATATTCCTTAGTATTCTCTCCAGCTTCAGACATCTTTGCACCTTGTGGAAGGGAAATATTGTTCTGTTCAAGGAGTTTTGTCAACTGGTCGATGGTATTCTTCATGCACTGGCTCTCAGGATGAAAGCCTCTCATACAATAGGGACGTCTAGTATTCTCGAATTTCTTCTTTTTCTTGGAACTTGGGGCTCCATTGGAATATTGTCGATTCTCCTTTGGATTTGAATCAGTTTTTTTGATCTCCTTCTCTTTATGCTTCCCTCTTTCTTGCACAGTGTTTGAGTATGTCATTGAGATTGCTTGATTCTTGGAGGTCTGAATCACTCCCATTTGAACCAATTTATCTTGCTCTTGTATTAAGGACTCGGCAAAAGCATCTAGAGAAGGTATCTTCTAATTAGGGATGGAAGCTCTTCCGTAATGGAATGTAGAGACAAAGACTAAGTACTATGAGCCAAGCTTTCTCATCAATGATAGCACAAGCTACTCATGTTTCCTCTCTAATCCACATTGTTTGCATTGCAGTACTAGTGACTTGTATTTAGTAAAGAATTGTTGAATAGATTTGAAATTGTTGGGTTGTAGAGAAATGAGCTTATTCTCCAAAATATGCCCTCGAAGATCATCTTGTTTAGAAAACAAATATTCAAGCGTATCCCAATCTTTCTTCGGATTCATTAGTCCCTCAAGGTGGAACAAAATATCTCGGGAGATATGAGTGCACATGAAGTCAAAGGACTCATCAAGACGATTCAAAAAAAATTTCTTCTCAACATAATGTTGGGGATCCGTTTCTCTACCCATTGTCATCCTAAGCATACCAAGCTTTCATACCTGCATATCGTCCCTCCAATCATATTAGTTGAAGGGTGTAAGGATTTGAGGTACGAGATCTGAAGAATCCATCTTTCTGTATGCTGATCCTTCAATTCCACAAGAAGCTACATAGGTACTTGCAAATAACACTACAAAAACATTTCAATTCACAATCATATGTCAATTCAATCCTTTCCACCTCAACATGTACACTTTTTCAGACTCTGTCACACCTGGATAGACTTCTCTGGACAAAATCCAGAGGGAGCAATGTTATGATTCCAAGATTTATGTGGAAACTCGGCTGCTTCTAGTGTATAATGGAGATCGTACAAGACTTGTTGGCTAGCCTGAACAAGGCTCTAATACCATGTTAAATTTGTGAACCATTGATCTACAGGAAAATGAGAGCAATTGAGAAGGGAAATTATGTAGTGGAATAATCAAAGAAAATGTACACTGAACAGTAAATCCATGCCACAAATTTCAAATAAAACAGACAAGAATTGATCAGTTTATTACAAAATTAATATTCATTTATTAATTAGTAATACAATGGTGTTACAATAAGTAGAATTCGAATCATGTGGATAGAATTTGAATCTACCAACTAAACCCGATTGATTATCTTACTCGGTGTGTCTAAATCACTGCTAGAGCTCACTAGTCTAACTTTGGATGTCTAAATCATCCTACAATCAGTTAAATGATGAGGTAGGTGGGAAAAAGGCGTCACTCTCCCTGTATGCATGCAAAACTGGCACTAGGCTAACTGAAAGTTATCTAACTGATTGTAACTAGAGGTTGACTCAGCATAACTACTTACCTACCACAACCAATTGATGGAGGCTGCTGGTGGCACTCAGAGTGGGCTCCTATAATGTAGGGATTGGCACTGGTGACACCAATGGAACCAATGGAACCAGTGGAACCAATGGCACCAGTGGCACCAATGGAATTAATGTTCATGGTGGAACCAAAAAATAGTACAGTAATAATTACCCCTTAAGTTAGGAAAATAGACCAAATAACTATATTGGACAAAGGAGGATTGATTAATCCCAACAGGGATAGGTATGAGGTTAAACTCCCTCTTAAAGAGTTTGATTTCTTATTTTTATGGGTTCCCTCCGTCATTTTAGCGTTATCCTCCCCCCCCTCTCCCCTCCAAATAATCCATTAGGAAAGACCTTCATGTGTGATTTATGGACATTACCAACAAATGTGGGTAAGGGAGTATTTTTAACCACATCATAGAAAGATAAGGTGATGTTCATTCCCTTCTCACCCCCCTCATTGGATGATTCACCCCTCACAATTTTTGCATCATATACATTACCTACTCATGATTCCTTTACAGATCTAGTTACCCCAGCTAAACCCTTATCTAACTCTAATATCGGTAAATCCCCATCTTCTTTACCGTCTAGTGTAAGATCCAAAGGATTTGACAAAGGGTATGTATCATTCCCAACAACAATATCTTCACAAGAACCATCTCTATCCAAACTATGATTTCCATTCTTAGATATAGAAGTGTTCCTAGGAACATCTAAAGGTGTTGGCAAACCCCCAACCATATAACCCTCACAATCCTCTACATGTTTTATAAACCCCAAGATATTATCATTCAAATCACAATTTGAGAGATGGGATATATATTTAGAAGTAGATAATCCAAAAAATAGGCAGATCCAGATCTTGAATTTTACCAATAATATATGGTGTCTCTTGAGACCTGGCATCACAAGTGCATTGTTGAATCGGTCATAGAGACGGTCCTGATATTTCCAAATCCCCTGTGTCGCAATCCTTGTCCATAAAATAGTCACCATAAAATTATGAAGAGTCGTCACTAGTGTATCTTGTCCTAGATGTTTGGAAATCCCTCCACTTATGCCCCTCCTCTTTGCACTTAGAGCACTGAAATGGTATTCCCCAATAGTCTAACTTTTGAATGAAATATTCACCATGCCATTCAATCTCTAGTTCATCCAGGAAACCCTTGGTTACATCTATCTATACCAACATCCTCACAAGCCTCTTGTCCTTTCCCTTCAAAAACTATTCTCCCACATGTTGGAACTAGCCAAGATAATTTCCCATGACTTCAAAGGAATCTCTATGTGACATGGATAGGGGAAAGTCTAGTAATAGTACCCATATGTGCCAGAATATTATATTATTTGTACAAGTGTTATAGCTGATTTTACCACACATGGTTGATCACATATTGATGGCCTTCCCTGTCCCTCTGCAAGCTCTTTAGACCCCATGGACTCATATTATCCTTTGATGTTCCCATTTCATCCCTTAAAAACCCTTGTTTATTGTTGTACGTGACTTTTAATCCCATACTCGTGTGTACACGTGACTTTTGACCTCAAACCCACGTACATCAAGATGTCTACATAATTCCAAATATTTTTGGAGTTTTCCTCATAGGAGTCTAAATAACTTTACTCTTGGCCTTCCAAATGCCTTGAGAACGCTCGGATTCGACCCTCCATTATCCTTTTGGAGTGTTATATAAGGAACCCCTTGGATACATTGAAGAAGAGGAATCGAAGAGCAAGTAAACTATAGTCCATTGTTGCCACGGTTTGCATATACTTGAGTCTGCATCCCTTTGTCCCTTTGGAGCACTTAGTGTTCTTCCCAATATTGCCTTTGCTTGTGAGCTTGCTATTGAGAGATAGAGGATTGAGGTGGTGGAGGCCCAGGTGGAAGACTCAGTTTCTCCGATTCGTAGACGTGCCGATAGAGATTGTTACTATTGTAATCTCTGATTTTATTAATAGAAATATCTTTTCCTATCCAATTATGTGCAATTGAATATGAATATTGAATCCATGGATGTGTTTAATTGTTTATGCATTGTTAAATATATATGCTAGAGTAGGTCTAACACAATATTATATAGCATGCTTGTCTTGTTTGCTGTTGTTGAGAGTGAATTACTAACACAAGCGTGAATTGGAAAGCTCAACAGGGATCTACTTCAACCGTCCGGAACAAGGTACGATTCGGTATCCCTTAGTGTTAGATGTTTGGTTTCTCTTGCATATTGGGAAAGATTGATTTCTAGTGTCAAGGTTGTATGTTGTGGTACACCCCAAGCCATAGGAAGTTTCTCTCTGTAACAGAATTGGCGACCATACTGGGGAGGTTCCTATTTGTTTCTCTTTCAGGGATTTTGGTATTCATTGAACTTGACTTGCTCTTGATTTCTCTATTTCTGTATTGGGTATGGGGGCATGTTTTCCCAATAGGGTCCTAAAGAAGTAAATTTTGTCTTAGCTTGTTTGTTTGCCCTACTTTTCTACCTTTTTATTCCTGTACGTGGGTTTTTCATTCACAGTCGCATATACATGCGGGTTTTCCTTGAACAATCGTGTATGTACGGCCTTTTACTGAGAACATTCGTGTATACTTTGATTTTGAGCCTTAGTTGGAGGATTAAGTGTTGTTGGGTGAGTTGTTATGGTTTCTAAGTCTCCTTGGATGCTTCTGGAGTCTGTATACACCCTCTATTTCTGACCAGAGACTGACTTTAGTTTATTTATTAAGTTTTGTTATCGTCATCCATTTATCCATTTTTTGTTTTGAGAGTAGTGCATTAGGTCTATTTTACCTTATTTCCTTGCTTGGTTGTTGTTTGTGAGTGGTTGCAGGGTCTGGGGGTTGTAGAGTCATTTATTTGCTTCCATATCTCATTTATTACAAAAATATTTTTTCTTTTGCATAGTTATGCATCTCTTGCATTTTGCATTGGCATGGTACTTGCACTAGGTTTGCTTACTATTATTATAGTTAGATTTCCATATAGGAATGACTGCATTTACATTTTAAGGAAAAATCTTGCACCTCATGTAGTGGTATACCCTATTCTTCAATCTACACATTGCACTTGGCATTGCTTGTTAGGTGTGCATATTTACTTCGCTACTAAGTCATAACTTCATTAGTTGCACGCCCATTTTACCCTTTGAGTAATCACAACCAACTAAAATCAATGCTTAATAAAATGAATTACACTCTTTTCTTTTCTAGGGTGCATCAACAAGAATAGGTTTTAGGGTCTTGGAATAGTTCATTGTGAGTCAATTCTCCAATATCACTAAAGAAAACAAGTAGGTGTCTGTCCAAGTGAGAGTGTGAAACCCTTGATATAATTAGTGTTTCTCAGGACCCTCCTCTTAAATGGGAGTTAAGCACGAGGCAGTGCACGAAATTGTGATTGGGATGACCCCTGGTCACTTTCTGTGAGCACTGGAGATATTTCCAGGATTGTATTCATATCTGGGGGCCTTTGAGGTATTTATTGGTCCACCCTTAGGGTACCAATTGTGCTTTCATGCTTCAGGATTTGCTACCCTGTCTATACGGTTGATCCCACCTGCGACTGTCCGCCTGAGCAATGGTTATATTGAGGTGACCCTATTTGCCTTACCTAGGTTATCGAGGGGGTATTTGTAGAGGTTATTCTGCAGGTGTCCTGGCCAGGTATGGGTTGGACATCATAATTGCTATATGCATTGGAGCTGAGGGCCACTATAATTCGTTACGAACCTCTGCTTGTTGTGTATGGGAGATTCAAGCCTCTCCTAGGCAAGACATACCTGCTTCATTCAAGACCTCACTTATCCTACCCTTGGTTTGCTTGTGATTTGGCTTTATATTTTCTTAGGTGTATGCCATGTGCATGCTAGATTGCTTAGGGTTGCGCAGCTAGATAGAGACTTTTCTTTTTATTGAATCATTGTGGATTTGGGTGCGGCACCTCATCGTTCTCATCATTTAGCAAGACTTCCACCTTCCACGTCTCCTCCTCCTTTGGGAGAGAGAACCAGACAGTCTGGGTGGACTCATTCTCACTTTGATTCATACACTATGGGTGATCACGAGCACGAGATTCCAGAGCTCCCTGTTCTTCTTCGTCATGTATGGGAAGATGAACCTCCTAGCACATACGGGACTCTAGTAGGGTCTGGTCGTCAATCGGTTGGACCATCACATGAATATTTTTCACGATTCATGGAACCCAGACACCCTAATTGTCGGTATTGGCTTCCGGGCGATGAGACTCACCACACATCTGCTAACACTAGCACTATTAGGTATGGCATGCCTGATATTCCCGAGACCGGTCCGCCACCTCATGACGGATTTGGTGTTGACCCTAATGTTGCACCCAGGGGCACTTCCATTCCTTTCCAGGCAGAGAGGTTTGGTAGATCTAGTCACATTACACCTTCCATCCCTTCGATGGAGGTTACTTCACACACACATCCTATGTAACACCCCGGTTTTGACCCCGTTTGCATTAAAATGTATATGATGTATATATTGTAATTAATTGTGGTATGGAGCTAAAGGCAAAATCCCCACCATCGATTTAGCATTGAATGTTTCAGCTATTAAAATCGTTGCCGATGGCATATCGTGATATCCGGCACATTATAATTTTGGCATCATGTAAATATGCATTTTAAATTAAAATAAACCCCAACCAGCTATGTCAATGCAACCATAATGAAAAAGGCATGATTTTCCTAAGGATAGGGAGGGAAATTATTTAACCCTTGGGGCTAATGGGGAAAATCCAAGTGTCAGTTGTTAAACCCCTTTAGTTGTCACCCACCCTTTTGACTTACTCACCTTTCCTCGTCTCAATCAGTCAACTACCAAATTTAAAAGCCTCTGATGTTAGTCGGGTAGTTATTGTTGGGCAGTGGTGTGTTTGTAGGATTGTCACTCCTTGCCCACATGCACACTCCACCAGGAGACTCGTTCACCCTCACGTGGGTAGGGAGAGACCATACGACCCCATTCTTGCATTCTTGTCCATCATCATGCAGAGACGGTCGTTTTCTCTCCTCACGCACAAGTTTTGGGATTTTTCCCTCACGCATAGAGCTAGGGAGCCGTTTTGGGGCATTCACGATTTTCGATTGGCCATGCATATTGTCCTCATGCATGCATACCATGGCTGTTTTAGTCTTGCATTTGAAATTTTGGCTGTGTGTGCAATTTTCCTTAAAGTTGTGGGTCTGTGTATACGAATCCACCTCCATGCCAAGAGTCCGTTGTGTCTGATCCCTTTCCCAATCGGGTTGTGTATTTCCCTTCGTTTTCAGTGGAGAAATTGTGTGTTGTTTTCCTCCACGAGTGTGGTTTGTTGTTGAGTTTTTTTGGCCACATTAGGGCCAAGAACAACTCTGAGATCGTCTTTCTAAGTCTGATTTGTGTATCACCATTTTGGCTACAGTAATGTTTCCTTTTCTTCCCCGGAGCTGTGAATTGCTCGATTTTGCTGTGTGTATGCAATGGTTGGTCTTTGGACTGTATTGGATTGGGAATGAAGGATTGGCATGCTTGATAAACCTGGTGTGTTCGAAAGCCTCATAAACAGAGCTAGAGGGTTGGATTTCTTCTCCACAACCCCTGAATAGAACTGGAAGGGAAGTCAGGGCCTGAGGGACTATGTAGCAGAGAAGGGATTGATTCCTTGTGTTGGGTGTGTGTGTGTGTCCTAGAAGTTAGGATAATCTGGTGCAGGTGTCCTTATCTCTTAAGTGGGTCCACCAGCTTAGAAGTTAGCTTTTCCTAGCTCCCTAATGGTTTGATAAACCCAACTGTGTTGGCTTGGCTGAGTTGTGTATCTTTGGCTATGTGTGAACCTGCTTAGTTTCCTTATTCCTTGGGGAATCATGCCCAGCTTGGGGGTGGTAGTGTTGCTGAGAGATTAAGGAGCACGCTATCCTATGGTTGGGTGGAATGTTGCAGTGACATAGCTGGTTGCGGGAAACTTCATTCAAAGATAAGTATTCTCGTTTATTTCATCTCTGCAATTGTATTTACTATTTAATGAATTACAATGAACATGCCGAATGCTTGAATGTATGGTTTTGGTTCCATTGTATGTTGAATAATTATGCATCTCTACATGTTTTACTTCAAAGCATTTTAGTTTTTATGTATATGTTCATGGGGTTAGTTTCCCAAATAGACGATGGTATGGTAGGTCCTCTTCGCCGTTCGGAGGGTCGGGGACGTTACAGTGTGGTATTAAAGTACATGTTGCAGCATGGGCCTCAATGGGCCATGAAGAAGCAGTGACAGAGGTAGGTTTCCCTCTACCCAGCAGAGGAAAAATGTGAATGACAGGAAAATTTCAAAAAAAAATGTAAGTATGAAAAATATTGGATGGCCTAGACTGAAGCCCATCCGATACGTAGGATGAATTAGGCTGAAGCCCGTCTGATACGTCAGAGGATTTAAGCTGAGTCCATTCAGTAAAGAAACCAGGCGGAAAGAAATTTCAAAAATTGTCCAAGTTTGAAACTTTGTCGATGGTCTAATATTGGATGGCCTAGACTGAAGCCCATCCGATACGTAGGATGAATTAGGCTGAAGCCCGTCTGATACGTCAGAGGATTTAAGCTGAGTCCATTCAGTAAAGAAACCAGGCGGAAAGAAATTTCAAAAATTGTCCAAGTTTGAAACTTTGTCGATGGTATCGGCTGGGAGTAGCCAAAGGTATCGGCTGAGAGGAGCCGAGGGTCTCGGCTAGGAGGACCTGATACATCGGCTAACAACCCAATACCCAGCCGACAAGGAAAACAAAGAGGAAAATTTCAAAAAAAATTCTAAGTATCAAAATCATCAGAAGACGTTTGCTAAAGCCAACCGATATGTCGGCTCAGTTAGCTGAAGGGCTTTCGATGACGCTGGAGGAGAAAATATGAAGGGAGTCGAAGATCTCGGCTGGGAGGAGCAAAAGCTCTCGGTTAGGAACAACCAAATCTCTCAGCTGGGAGGAGCCGGAGATCTCGGCCAGATGGAGCCGAGGTGTCGGCAAGGCTCGTCGGAAGGGAGTCGAAACGGCGTCAAAAATAAGAAGAGGAGAAGAAAGAAAAATTCATAAATTATTCTAAGTATTAGAAATATCAGAAAACATTTTCCAATGTCTCTTGGAAGAAGTTTTTCGATGTGTATCAGAAGAGAAATAAAGATCGAGCCAAAGCGTAGGAAGGGAAATGAAGATCGACCCACCGAGGCGTCGAAAAAAAATAGAGGGTCGGTCGGCCGAAGCGTCGGAAAATAATAGAGGAAGATCGAGCTGATGTGTATCAGAGGACAAATGAAGATGGATCCGATAATGCGTCAAAAGACGGATGAAGACTCACCTGATAAGGCGTCGGAAGTGTTGTCAACTAGTGATCCGATACATCGGATGACTAGTTGGGAAGGGATCCGATCAGACCAAAAAAAATATGAGTTTATTTATTATTTTTTCAGTAGGATTATTCAGCAAATTTCAGCAGTTTTTCAGTGGATTTACAGCGCTGACCCCCGTCATCCCCCCCTAAGACCGTCATTCTTGGTGAAAAGAAAATTATTTGTTTTGAGAAAGAAGTCAATATAGTGTTGTCCAAGTGCATGTAAGTATGTCTGATTTGTATAAATGTTATGCAGCTAACAGTTGTGTTACTAACACATTTGCAGAATCATAGTTACCTTCAAGGGCAGTATTCCAGGTAGTGCAATTTGGTAAAGTAATTTGTGGTTCAGCCATGAGAACCCGTGATGGATATCATGCTTGTGATTCCTACGAGCGTGCACAAGATGCCATGGGAGAAAATGTCCGAGTTGGAAATGATGACATAGAGTCTAATGGAAGGAGATTCCAAGAGACACCGCCAGATATTGCAGCCAGCATGAGAAGCTTGATTAAAGCCCAGGAAGAGCAGCATCAGTTGAATGTTGCTATGTTGCAGAGTTTGACAGACTTGCAAAGAAAGATAGACTCTGGACAAGGTACAGTAAAACCAGAAGGCAGTAAGAGCAGTACTAGGAGAAGAAGAAGGACTTCTAGTAGATCATCTGACTCAGAAGAATCCAGTGGGGATTCAAGCTCTTCTTCTCGCAAAGGAAAGAGAAAGAGGCACCACAGGGATCGCTCTCGAGATGAATTTAAGAAGGCTAAACCTCCTACATTTGACGGTGAGGTAAAGACTAGAAAAGAGGCGGAATCTTGGCTTCTTGGGATAAAGAAGTACTTCCAAGTTCAGGATTATTCAGGAAACATGAAGGCAAGGGTTGCCATATTAAATTTGAATGGAAGAGCATCCATTTGGTGGGAGCAATTCAAGCAAGTAAAAAGGATCAGTGAAAGGAGACTTAAGTGGAAACAGTTTAAGAAGTATTTCAAGAAGAAATACCTCTCTGACGAGTATTATGATGACAAGATTAAGGAGTTCCATGAGCTAAGATTGGGACAGTAGACCATGGAAGAGTATGCAAATAAGTTCTTGGAATTGTTGAGGTATGTCAGGTACATCAAAGATGAAAAGGTAAAGGTCCAACGTTTTCTGACTGGATTGCCTCAGTCTTACAAAGATAGAATTGAGTTTCATGAACCTAGAACTCTTGAAGAAGCAATAAGGAAGGCTAAGTATTGATATGAGCAAAGAAAAGGTAAACCTGATTATCATAAGGCATGGAAGGACAAGAAGAACAAGAAGTATGACCATAGAAAGAAGGGTTTCAAACCTTCTAACTTCAAGAATCAACAGAAGCAACCATCTGAAGCTGGGAGTAATCCAACTGGAGTGGTGGGAGAGAAGCCAAGAGAGCCACAGGAGAATAGAGGACCACTCCAATGTTGGAAATGTGGAGGACCCCACATGCGTAGAAATTGTCCACTCAAGAATGAGAGTACAAGGCCAACTTATAACATTAAAGAAGCAGAGACAGTGGGTCAAGAAGCAAGGGCTATCCCTAGGATTTATGCAGCACTGGAGGACTGCCAGGCAGATCACCAGTCAACTGTGGTTGAAGTTGCAGGTAAGATTGTTGAGAAACCTGTTTCTATTTTGATTGACCCTGGTTCTACTCACAGTTACATTACCCCTAGAGTAGTGGAGATTCATGCTTTTAAGAAAGTAAAGCATAGAAAATCTCGGTTAGTTTAGCTAGCCACTGGAACTAAGAGGAAGCTTAGTGAAGTGGTAGAGAAATGTCCATTGCTCATGAATGGACTAGTCACTTGTGTAGATATGAATGTGCTACCACTTGGTTCCTATGATGTTCTCATTGGAATGAATTGGTTAGAAGCTCACCGAGTGAAGCTTGACTGTTATAATAAGACTTTCGAATGAATGCATGAAGAAGGGAACCCAATAGTGGTAAGAGGAATTCCAAAGGTGATTTCAATAAGGCAAGTTTCAGCAATGCAGTTGAAGAAGTTCTGTAGGAAAGGTTGTCAGTTGTATGCAGCTCATATTTTGGAGGCAACAGAGGATGAAACTCCTAGGTTAGAGGAGTTTCATGTGTTGCAGTAATTCAGGGATGTGTTTCCTAATGAGATTCTAGGGCTTCCTCCAAAGAGGGACATTGATTTCAAAATTGAACTTGTACCAAGAGCAGCACCAGTGTCCAAGACACCCTACAGAATGAGTACACCTAAGATGCAACTCTAAGAGTTGTTGGAGAAGAAGTATATCAGGCCGAGTGTGTCTCATTGGGGAGCTCCAGTTCTATTTGTAAAGAAGAAAGATGGTACATTGAGGTTGTGTATTGATTACAGACAGCTGAATAAAGTTACTATGAAGAATAAATACCCGTTGCCTAGGATTGATGACCTCTTTGATCAAATGAGAGGAGCAAAGGTATTTTCCAAGATTGACTTGAGGTCTGGTCACCATCAGGTGAGAATCAAGGATGAATACATTAATAAGACAGCCTTCAGAACAAGGTATGGACATTATGAGTTTGTAGTGGTACCATTTGGTCTCACAAATGCACCAGCTACATTTATGTGCCTTATGAATAGTGTCTTCAGCATGTATTTGGACAAGTTTTTTCTTGTTTTCCTTGATCACATTCTTATTTATTCTAAGAATGAGGAAGAGCATGATGAGCATTTGAGATTGACAATGCAATTGCTCAAGGAGCATCAGTTGTAAGCAAAGCTGAGCAAGTGTGACTTCTATAGAGATAGAATTCAGTATTTGGGTCACATTATATCAGAAGAGGGTATGTCTGTGGACCCTAAAAATATTGAAGCCATTATGAATTGGCCTACTCCAAGAAATGTGACAGATGTAAGATCTTTTATGGGACTTGCAGGATACTACAGGAGATTCATTCAAGGATTCTCCAAAGTTGCACATGCCATCACTTCTTTGCAAAAGAAGGGGATAAAGTTTGAATGGACATCAAGGTGTGAAGAAAGCTTCCACCAATTGAAGAATCTCCTCACCAGTGCACCAGTATTGAAAGTTACAAATCCAGAGAAATATTTTTTGGTGTGTACTGATGCATGCGGACAAGGGCTTGGAGGAGTCCTTATGCAAGACAATTATGTGATATGTTACGAGTCAAGAAAATTGAAGGAGCATGAGAAGAACTATGCCACTCATGATCTAGAGCTTGCAGCCATAGTACATGCTCTCAAGATGTGGAGGCATTACTTGATGGGTAGAAGATTTGAGCTAAGGACAGACCATTGTGGTGTGAAGTATTTGTTTGATTAGCATACTCTAAATGCTAGGCAAGCGATATGGCTGGAGTTTTTATACAAGTTTGATTTTGAAATCAAGCACATAAAGGGAAAATAGAATAAGGTAGTTGATGCACTCAGCAGGAAGGTGTAGGAAATGCATGTGGCATCTCTTAGTATTTTCCAATCAGATTTAAGGCAACAAATTGTTAATCGTACTGCTGGAGATGAATTGTATGAGCAGGTAAAAGACAAATTGCAGCAGCAAAGTCTTGAGAAGAGATATGAGGGATATAAATTGGAAGAAGATGGAATTCTTACTTATAAACGCAGAATTTATAGTCCAAATGTAGCAGATATAAGGAGAGTTGTTATGGATGAAATGCATCAAGCTCCATATTCTGGTCATCCAGGATATCAAAAGACAATTGCTATAGCTAGAAAGCAGTATTTTTGGCCAGGAATGAAAAATGACCTGGCTGAATATATTTCAAGGTGCATGAAATGTCAGTAGGTAAAGGTTGAGCATCAACGTCCCGCAGGTTTGTTACATCCTTTGCCAGTTCCAGAATGGAAATGGGAAGTTACTTCCATGGATTTTATTACAGGATTTCCGATGACTTGGAGACAACATGATTCCATCATGGTTGTGGTGGACAAGTTGACAAAGGAAACGCATTTTATACCGGTTAATTGTACACATAAGACTGATGACATTGCAAATATCTTCATGAAGGATATTTTCAAATTGCACGGATTTCCTAAGGCAATAGTCTTCGACAAAGATGTTAAGTTCACTTCCAATTTTTGGAAGGGGTTGTTTATAGATTTGGGTACGAATTTAAACTTCAGCACTGCATACCATCCTCAGGCTGATGGGCAGATAGGCAGATAGAGAGAGTTAATCAAGTGCTTGAATACATGCTTCGCATGTATGTGATGGACAAACCAACCAAGTGGGAAGATTACTTACACTTGGTAGAGTTTGCTTATAACAATGGACAGCAAGCATCCTTGGGGATGAGTCTGTATGAAGCTTTGTATGGTAGAAGGTGTAGGACACTAGTGACTTGGGATAATCCAGTAAACAGGGTTATGCTTGGTCCAGAATTGCTCAAGGAAATGGAACAGGAGGTTGTAAAGATCAGGCAGAATCTGAAAGCATCCCAGGACAGATAGAAAATCTATGCAGATAAGCATAGGATGAACATAGATTTTAGTGTAGGGGATCATGTCTACCTCGGAGTGAGGGCAAAGAAGAGTTCCTTGAAGCTTGGAAGTTGTGCCAAGATGTCACCAAGATATTGTGGGCCGCTTGAAGTGCTTGAAAGAATAGGGCCAGTTGCATATAGACTTGCATTGCCTGCTAGCACTAGAGCTCATAATATTTTTCATGTTTCTTTGCTTAAGAAATATGTACATGATCCTAACCATGTGATAAATTGGGATGTGATTCGGGTGAACCCAATGGAGAGTTCCAAATCGAGCCAATGCGCATCCTCGACAGGAAGGTCACCATGCTCCGGAACCGAGCCATAGGACAGGTAAAGGTGCAATGGGAGCACTACGGTCCTGAAGAGGCTACGTGGGAGCTGGAGGAGGCCATGCGATTGGCAAATCCATTTTTGTTCAATTCTACGGAACACTGAGGCGATAATAGTGTAGCATTTTGTTCAATTTTGTAAAGCACTGAGGACAATGCTATTGAAGGGGGAGGGGAATGTAACACCCTGGTTTTGACCCCGTTTGCATTAAAATGTACATGATGTATATATTGTAATTAATCATGGTATGGAGCTAAAGGAAAAATCCCCACCATCGATTTAGCGTTTAATGTTCCGACGATTAAAATCGTTGTCGATGGTATATAGTGATATCCGGCACATTATAATTTTGGCATCATGTAAATATGCATTTTAAATTAAAATAAACCCCAACCAGCTATCTCAATGCAACCACAATGAAAAGGGCATGATTTTCCTAAGGATAGGGAGGGAAATTATTTAACCCTTGGGTCTAATGGGGAAAAGCCAAGTGTCAATTGTTTAACCCCTTTAGTTGTCACCCACCCTTTTGACTTACTCACCTTTCCTTGTCTCAATCAGTCAACTACCAAATTTAAAATCCTCTGATGTTAGTTGGGAAGTTATTGCTAGGCAGTGGTGTGTGGCAGGACTGTCAGTCCTTGCCCACATGCACACTTCGCCAGGAGACTCGTTCACCCTTGCGTGGGAAGGAAGAGACCATACGACCCCATTCTTGCATTATTGCCCATCCTCATGCAGAGACGGTCGTTTTCTCTCCTCACGCACAGGTTTTTTTATTTTTCCCTCACGCAGAGAGTTGGGGAGCCATTTTGGGGCATTCACGAATCTAGATTGGACATGCATATTGTCCTCATGCATGCATACCACGACTAGTTCAGTATTCCATTTGCGATTTTGGCTGGGTGTGAAATTTTCCTTCAATTGTTGGATTTGTGTATACGAATCCACCTCCACGCTAAGAGTCTGTTGCGTCTGATCCCTTTCCCTTCATTTTCAGTGCATAAATCATGGTTGTTGTTTTTCTCCATGAGTGTGGGTTGTTACTAAGTTGTTTTGGCCACGTTAGTGCCAAGAACAACTCTAAGATCATCTTGCTCAGTCTGAGTTGTGTATCACCATTTTGTCTACAGTAATGTTTGATTTTCTTCCCTAGAGCTGTGAATTGCTCAATTTTGATGTGTGTATGCAGTGGTTGGTCTTTGGACTATATTGGAGTGGGAATGAAGGCTTGGCATGCTTGATAAACCTAGTGTGTTCAGGAGCCTCATAGACAGAGCTAGAGGCCTGGATTTCTTCTCCACAACCCCTGAATACTACTAGAAGGGAAGTTAGGGCCTGAGGGACCTTGTAGCAGAGAAGAGATTGATTCCTTATGTTAGGTGTGTGTGGGTGTCCTAGAAGTCAGGCTAGTTATGGTGTAGGTGTCCTTATCTCTTAAGTGATCCCACCAGCTTAGCAGTCAGCTTTTCCCAGCTCCCTAATGGCCTGATAAACCCAACTGTGTTGGATTGGCTGAGTTATGTATCTTTGGCTATGTGTGAGCTTGCTTAGTTTCCTTATTCCTTGGGGAATCATGCCCAACTCGGGGGTGGCAGTGTTGCTGAGAGATTAAGGAGAACACTGGCCTATGGTTGGGTGGAATGTTGCAGTGACATAGCTAGTTGCGGGGAGATTCATTCAAAGATAATTATTCTTGTCTATTTCATCTCTGCAATTGTATTTACTGTTTAATGAATTACAATGAACATGTTGAATGCTTGAATGTATGGTTTTGCTTCCGCTGTATGCTAAATAATTATACATCTTTGTATGTTTTACTTCAAAGCATTTCAGTTTTTATGTATATGTTCATGGGGTTAGTTTCCCGGATAGATGATGGCATGGTAGTGTCCTCTTCACCGGTCGGAGGGTCGGGGACATTACATCCTAGGCCTAGCACTAGTGTTCCTATTCAGAGACCATAACCTAGACATGTGAATATTGGGGGCACGAGTTATATTCCTTCACGTATTCCATTGTCTTCTGCACCAATCCCTTCAAATGCTTTTGTAACCATGCATCCTCCTCCTAACTCTAGTGGGCCTTCTAGCTAGAGTTCTCCTACTAGCCATGTCCACCCGACTTTTGCTAGCACCGTAGTATCATAGGGCCATGTTCCTCCTTCCGTGTCAGTAGTACATGTATATTCCCATGGAACATCTCATGGACCTTCCCGTGGACCATCTCATGGTCCAGTTTATGGAACATCTTATGGACCTTCTTACGGATCATCTTGCGGACAAACCTACACACCTTATGGGTCCGGGTATCAACCTGTGTATCAGTCACCTAATTATGGCTTTGTAGCGCCCCAATCTCAAGGTACTCCACATCACAATCCTTACATGCAACCCTATATGGGCCAAATTGGAGGAGGTTATTATCCCATTGGCCAAGGACATGATGTATATAGCATTCATCCTTATGCGGACCAGTCATATCAGGGAGCATGGAACCAATCGGCTCAACGTAGGCTCCCTTTCCTTGCAACTTTGGATCTACCCGATGTGTCAATATTGACGAACGATATTGTATCACATGACCCGGCATGGCCGGCAGTTCCTACCAAAATTCCTTCGGACATTCCAAAGATTGAGGGTAGGGTTGGTGAAGATCCTGGTGAGCACGTTACGACCTTTCATCTTTAGTGCTCTTCGAATTCCTTGAACTATGATTCTGTCCGTCTGAGACTATTTCAATCCACCCTCATGGGTCTTTCCACGAAATGGTATATAGAGTTACCTGGGGGGACATATTATTCTTTTCATGGCCTTGCTATGACTTTTCTTAACCACTTCCATCTATTTGTGCATTATGACGCCGATATCGAACTCTTGTTGACATTTTGGCAATACAAAGCCACCCATATTTCGGATCATATTCAAGAGTGGCGTAGACGGAAGAGGATGATTAAAGCCTTTATACCACCAGATTTTCTTCTAGAGTGGTTCCTCAAGTTGTTGTTACCCTATATCGCGAAGGATGTTTTATAATGATTACCACGGAGGGGCGTGTGGGGGTCATTTATTTGGGCTTTCTACAACTCAAAAAAAATTGAGAACATGTTATTTTTGGTCGTCTATCTTTAAAGATTGCGTTAATGCAGTCAAGAGGTGCCACCCTTGCCAGGTGTTTGCACATAATATGCATTCTCGTCTGGTCCCTTTGCATCCTATTATCACCGTCGGTCCCTTCACTAAGTGGGGGGTCGATTTTATGGATTGTAACCCATATTTAGTTGGGGGGCACCATCATATTATTGTGGCTGTGGATTATTTCACGAAATGGGAAGAGGCTATGCCCAATATCAAATATGACGGTGAAACAGTCGTGCATTTTGTATTTAACTAGATTGTCACCCGGTTTGGCATTCTGAGGGAGCTTGTCACTGACCATGGCAGGCACTTTCAGAACAAAATGATGGAAGAGTTGTATTCGAATTTAGGGTATAAGCAAGAGCATTCCTCTTCTTATTATCCTCAAGTGAATGGATAGGTTGAATCAGTGAATAAATCACTTAAGTCCATTCTCCAACGAACCATCGCACAGAGCAAGAATAATCACAACAGAATTTCAACCCAAAATCTGACACCTTGCATGTCTGAAATTCGACACTTCTCTGTTGAATTTTTGACACATACACTCTTTTTTTCTGTCGATGGCTTAACGTCGGATCTTTGACATTCTAATAATGTGGGTCGAAGATCCGACACACCATTGTGTCGCATATTCGACTATTTTTCCTTCCAAAGTGCCAATCAAAATTGCATAAACTGTCAGAAATCTGTCATCCTCTGACCCTTGAAGCGTCGGCCTTCCGACAAACAGAATTGCCGTAGGAATGGCGACGCCGTCGGTATTTTTATCCAGAGAGTGTCGAAAATCCGATGCCATCCGACACTGGAAGAGTCAACCTTCCAACGCAGTTTGACACTTTAACCGTCGGTCATCCAATATGCGGAAGCATCGGAGTCATGACATGGCCGTCGGATGGGTTTACCGGAGTGTGAGAAGAACGTCGAAAAAGTGACGCCTGTTGGTGGATTTAAAAAAAAATCCAAGGATTTCACTTACCTCCACATGGTTTCAGCCTAGAATTTGACCACTGAAGGAAACTTGTTTGGATTAGACATTGGTGAGTTAACAAGCAGCTCAGATGATCGAGCAGAGGTTAATATGTGGAGTGTGTCAAAGGGCTCAAAGAGAGAGTCTTTACATTCAAAATTGTCAGACATTTTGAGAGCTGAGTTTGAGAATACAAGTGAGAACAAACCTGAGTTTGAGATTACAGGCAAGAAGAATCAACAAGTTTCTGAACAGTCAGTGATGGATTTGAGAGAAAACACTAAAGAGCTGCCAATTTTGTCAAATTTCTCTAAGCAACATGGTTCATTGTTTGCGATCAATTACTCCTCAGTCATGGATTGCAGGCCTGAAGAAAACAAGTATGTTGAGTATGTTCCCATGATTAGGGCATGTTCCAGTAATGGTACCTCACCATTATTCTGATATTTTTCCTTGTATAAAAGACAGTTGTTAGAATTTTTTCCTGACTGAACTATCTTAAATGTTGTTTCATATAAAACCCAAAAAAAGTAAAAACAAAACTAAGTTTAAACTTGCAATACCTTACTCTTTTGCAGAAGGTGTTGATGTCCTTGTCCAAGGTATCGAGAAGACTAATAGTCTGTATAACCATGTTATCCACTCTATTGACATTGAATTTCATGTTGGCTCTGTTGTAGCTGTGCCCAAGACCTAATTGAGCCTTCTCCAAGTCTATGTGATTCAAGATATGTGATTTCAACTCAATGGCAGGAAAGCTTTCTAAATATACTTTGTTGTTACAAAAGGGTACCTAGACCAAACAAGAATTTAGAAAAGTCACTTCCTATCTGATTCAGAAAAGACTTGTACTAACAACCACTTAATGGCAGATTAGCTCAAAGTCATAGCTAAGGGATGTAGACACTGGTTATGCTCGTCTTGTTGTATTGCTGGTTTAGATATTAGGACTCTTTTGATGATTTTGTATTGATGACAAATTGAGTATCCTAGAGAATACGTAAGGAAGATTTTTAATAGTTTTCTTAAATTTCTTTGTTTTTGAATGATGGACAACAAAACAGTATCTAGCACACTTGAGTCCTCACAGGACTAGTCAAATGTATATTTTTATTTATTCCTTGGGAATATCAAATATAGTGATTTTAAAACACATCTCAGAGAACAAAGAAATTGTGGATCTGATATAAATCTAAGTCAATAAACAAATCCTTTTACCTTTCAGTATAAATATGATTCATGAGTCCTAACTGAATAATTAAAAGACACTTATGGGAAATTGACCTCAACTTGATAGCTGTTAGAATTGACCCTGACTGAACTATCTTAAATGTTGTTTCATATAAAACCCAAAAAAAAGTAAAAACAATACTAAGGTTAAACTTGCAATACCTTAATCTCATGCAGAAGGTGTTCATGATGTCCTTGTCCTTGTCCAAATACAACAGAGACAACAATTTACCTTCCCAAAGCTAAATCACTATGTATCCTTGCTCAACTGCCTTTCAAAGACAGTGATTCCCTCTGTCGTTACTTAGACAGCAAAATAGTGACAAGTGGATCCCTGGGAGAGGCTGGCAATGCAAGAAAAACATTGATCTCCCTTATAACACAATTTATCCAAATTTATCATGCATTTCCCTTTGTAATTTATTATATAGGCTTTCCATTTTTATGCTTTGTCTTGCTGTTGTGTTTTCTACAGGTTGGTAGCATGAGTTTATAGCATACAATCCTTCTGCAGCTAGTGAATCCCTTTATTTTCCTGGAGAGATGGTAATAGAGCTTTTATGAAAGATTTATTTATAAGAAGACCAATGATCAGTGGGTCAATGCCTTTGATGCAGTGAATGGAGTCTATGAATGCTTTGGCTGCTAAAACAAATAGATATTGAAGTCAAGATATCTCACGGTCTAATAATAAAGTATTTGTCGAAAGAAGAGAAACTCTATAAGGATTCACAGTTGCTTTTTACTACAAGCAAACATAATGTTCTATTATAACCAACATCGGTGGCTAAGTATTAAGCACAACGATTACCATCTAACTACTTTGTATTAGCTATTATGCACGAGGCAAGGAATTCCTTATTGTCTATGACTTCGTACAAAGAGGCAATCTTTAAGAGGGCCTTCATATTGAAGAGCATAAACCAATGATTCCATATAAATACTGGTTTACAATGGCTGTGGAGTTGCAGGAGCATTAGATTGGCCCACTTTTGACAAGCAAAATGAAGCCCACGAAAAAGTTGATCACAAAAATAAATTGTATGTTTTTTCAAAGTTTTTGCTTAAAACCCCTACTCTAGCTTTGTTAATGCATTCTAATGTATAGGCTTGCCTATGGATTCACAGGGGAAACTTATCAAATATATTACTATTTCTTCTTTGGATTTATGGTAAAATGATGGGTAAATTCTAGGGTTTCATGCACATGCAAGATTGATTCTAGCATTGTTGGAAGAACACAAGCACAAGGAGGGTCTAGGGTTTTCTTGGTTGCTCCATTGGTAAAGTTTGGTGAAATTATGCTTCTATGGATTGAATGGTGGTTGTAATGCTGTGTTTTCTCTGAATTAGGGCTTTTTACCAGCTTTTGTCAACTTTTACATGTTACAATTGAACATCCTCTTGAAGGAATTTTCTCTTGTTTGTCCTTATATCTCTGATTTTTTCCTAATTAGGATCCTCCAACAAACCCTAGAGGTAAATATAGTAGTATTTCATGTGTAAATATATGCATTTGCGTGATTAGTGTAGTGTTAGATTAGATATGCGTTTTTATAAACTAGAAAACCTTAGAAATCTATAAAATTCAATAATCCAAAAATAGCAACAATTTTCAAATTATAAGCCACCCTCAAATTTTGGTCTGCCTATTTAGCCCTAGATCCTCCTATGTGTCACCTATCTTCTTGTCTACATCCACAAACTTGAGAAGCAACCTAAAAAAAACAGTCAAAAGTCAAATCTAGGGTTTCATACTTGGCATGTTTCAGAGGTTGGGATAATTTGGCCTTGATAAAAGGCTACTTTATGCCTTACAACGACCCCATTTAATTGTTTAGTAGGGAAATTTAGGGACTCTTTCATTACTGATCAGTGTTAGTATCGTTTCTAGCCCTAAAACCTATCAAAAAGACTTGCAAAATCAACCAAGTTAGGGTCATATTTGAGTTATGGGGAAATCTCAACAATATAAATGAATTCTGCCTTCCAAAAGCATTCTTTTCAGGCTAAGGAGTACTTGTATAAACCTTTAAAAGGATGGTTAACTCAGCTGGTAATTCATGTTGATATACCAATGTGTACAATGGAGTGAAAAGTTACAATGCAAACTGAAAATACCAATGCGTACCATGCCCAACTCACAACCTACAGGGATAAGCACAAATATAAACATAGGTTTACCACTGCACAATCAACCATTAAAGTTGAACAAGATATGAGATTAATAAACAAATTAGAAAACTACTGGAGAAAGATAAACTGGGGCAGATAACAATATACTCATGCGAAATAATAGGGAAACAACGCTTCAAATACCATTTTCCTCACAAGTCTATCTATCTTTTTCTGTCTTTTGACCTTTCATATTCCCATCAAACTCAAATGCCTATCAAATTTCTTGTAATGAAATGCCTACATTTAATTTTGTTGTCCTAGCTATATGGTATTGGTAAAGTATTACCAAGGGGCTAGTTACCACGATAAATCAAAATATTTAAGGTAATTGTTTAGATTAGATATAACAAAGTTCGCCTCTATGTATGGTAATCATCATCTTCAACTAAATGTGTGTGTGTGCACATGCATAAATACCCAATACACAGCTCAATCAAACAAAAGAAAACATATTTATACCTTGATTTATGGATCTTCACACTGTCTTCTTATGCTTTA